>NC_069399.1:12356442-12376951 GCF_026875155.1 Cherax quadricarinatus | reverse complement strand
CAATCGTGCCCACAACACACAATTTTGGGTCACTAACACACAATCTGTGTCATAACACACAACTCTGTATCAAAACCACAACTCTGTGTCACTAACACAAAACCTTATCACTAACACACCTCGGGTATCCCCCGGTAAACACACAACTTGTATCACTAACAAAAAACCCCCTCTGTATCATAACACACAACTCGTGGTCACTAACAACAACTCTTAGTCACTAACACACAACCTGTGGTCACAAACACAAAATCTGTAGCACTAACACACAACTCTGGGGGTCACTAACCCACAACTCTGTGCACTAACACAAAAAATCTGTGTCACTAACACACAACTCTGTTCAAAAACAAAAAACTTGTAGTCAAAACACACAACTCTGGGCACTAACAAAACCTGTAGTAACAACACACAACTTGTGGTATAACAAACTCTTTATACTAACACACAACCGTGTCACTAACACCAACCTGTTCACTAAAAAAAAAACCTTGTCACAAAACACAAAAACCTTGTGGTCAAACACACAACCTGTAGTCACTAACACACAACTTTTGGGGTCACTAACCAAACTCGTGTCACTAACACACAACTCTGTGTACAAACACACACTCTGTAGTCACTAACCAACCTGTAGTCACTACACACAACTCTGTGTCACTAACACACAACTCTGAGCACTAACACACAACTCTGAGTCACAAACACAACTCGAGCACAAAACACACAACTCTGTGTCACTAACACACAACTCTGTAGTCACTAACACAAAACCTGGTCCAAACAACAACTCTGAGTACTAACACACAACTCGTATCACTAACACAACCTGTAGTCACTAACAACAACTCGTGTCACTAACCACAACCTGTTCACTAAAACAAAACTCTGTGTCACTAACACAAACTCTGGGTCATAACACACAACTCTGTGTCACTAACACACAACTCTGTGTCACAAAACCAAACCTTAGTCACTAACACACAACCCCTGTAGCACAACACACAACTCTGGGTCACTAAACACAACTCTGTAGTCACTAACCACAACTCTTGGTCACTAACACCAACTCTTGTCCTAACACCAACCTGTGTCACTAACACACAACTCTGTAGTCACTAACACACAACTCTGGATCCCCCTGACACAACACAAACTCTTGTCACTAACACACAACTCGTGTCACTAACACACAACCCTGTGTCACAAACACAACTCTGTGGCCTAACAACAACTCTGTAGTCCTAACACCAACCTGTGTCACAAACACAACTCGTTCCCCACTAACACACAACTTTTGGTCCACAACCCAACTCTGTAGTCCCAACACAAAAATCTGTGTCACTAACACACAACCTGTAGTCACAAACACACAACCTGTGTCCAACCCCCAAAACAACTTGTATCACAACACACAACCTGTGGTCCAACACACAATCTGTAGTCAAACACACAACCTGGTCACAAACAAAACTCTGTCACTAACACACAACTCTGTAGTCACAAACCACAACCTTGTCATAACACACAACTCTGTATCCAAACACAAACTCTGTGTCACTAACACCAACTCTGTGTCATAACACACAACTCTTATCACTAACACACAACCTGTGGTCACAAACACCATCTGTAGTCAAACACAAAAACTCTTGTCACTAACACACAACCTGTATCACTAACCAAAACCGTGTCAACTAACACACAACCCCGTAGTCACTAAACAAAACTTTTTGGACAAAACAACAACCTGAAGTCACAAAAACCACAACTCTGGTCACTAACACACAACTCTGTAGTCACTAACACAAATCTGAGTCACTAACACACAACCGTAGTACAAACACACAACTCTGTATTTTAACACCACACCTCTGTAGCACTAACACACAACTCTGTAGTCACAACACAAACTCTGTTCACTAAACACAACTTTTTGTCACTAACACACAACTCGTGTCACTAACACACAACTCTGTGGGTCACTAACCACAACTCTGGTCACAAACACACAACTCTGTGCACTAAACACAACTCGTAGTCATAAACACACCTCTGGGTCACTACACACACTCTGTGTCACAACACACAACTCTGTTCCAAACACACAACTCTGTGTCACAAAACCCCAAAACCTGTGTCACAACCAAACCCCGTGTCCAACACAAAATCGTTCAAACAACAACTCTTAGTCAAAACACAAAACTCTGGGTCACTAAAAAACCAACTCTGTGTCACTAACAAAAATTTGGGGTCACTAACACACAACCGTATCACTAACACAAACTCTGTGTCAAACACACAACTCGTAGTCACTAACACCAACTCTGTATCACTAACCACAACCTGAGCACTAACACAAAAACCTGTGTCACTAACACACAACCGTATCACTAACCACAA
This sequence comes from Cherax quadricarinatus, assembly GCF_026875155.1. Classification (NCBI taxonomy): domain Eukaryota; kingdom Metazoa; phylum Arthropoda; class Malacostraca; order Decapoda; family Parastacidae; genus Cherax; species Cherax quadricarinatus. Next base: position 12,374,548 of record NC_069399.1, on the reverse strand, counting down.
CCTTTGTGTCACAAACACAACTCTTAGTCATTAACACACAACCTGTGGTCACAAACACACAACTTGTAGCAAAACACACACTCTGTGGTCACTAACACACAACTCTGTAGTCATAACACACAACTCGGGGTCCTAAACCACAACTCTGAGTCACTAACAACCCCAACCGTGTCACAACAAAAAATCTGTAGTCCAAAAACCCACAACTCAAGTCCTAACCACAACCTGTTCATAACACACAACTCTGGTCACTAACAACAACTCTGGCACTAACACAAAAATCTGTGTCACTAACCACAACTCGTGTCAAACACACAACTTGTGTCACTAACACAAACCTGTATCACAAACACAACCTGTGGTCACTAACACACAACCTGTAGTCACTAAACACAACTCTGTGTCACTAACACAAAACCCTGAAGTCACTAACACACAACTCTGTAGTCACTAACCACAACCGTGTCACTAACCACAACTCTGTGTCACAAAAAATTGTGTTAAAAAATTGTATTTTAAACCCAAAATTGTTTTTAAAAATTGTTGGTTTTTTTGTTTTTTGGAAAAAAAGGGGGGGTTTTTGGGGGGGTTTTTGGTTTTTTTTTTTTGGGGGGGGGGGGTTTTTGGGGGGGTTTTTTGGGGGGGGGTGGGCCCCCCTTTTAACTCAAAAAACTTTTTTTTGGTCACTAAAACAACTCTGTAGCCACAAACACACAACCTGTGGTTTTTTCACTAAACACAACTCTGTAGTAAACCCCCCTAACAAAAAAACCCTAACACCAACCCCTGTGGTCACTAACACACAACTCTGTAGTCACTAACACACAACTCTGTGGTCACTAACACACAACTCTGTAGTCACTAACACACAACTCTGTGGTCACTAACACACAACTCGTAGTCACTAACACACAACCTGTGGTAAACTAACACACAACTCTGTAGTCACTAACACACAACTCTTTTGGTAAAAACCCCGTAACAACAAACTCTGTGGTCACTAACACACAACTCTGTGTCACTAACACACAACTCTGTGGTCACAACAACAACTCTGTAGTCACTAACACACAACTCTGTGTCACTAACACACAACTCTGTAGTCACTAACACACAACTCTGTGGTACTAACACACAACTCTGTAGTCACTAACACACAAACTCTGTGGTCACTAACACACAACTCTGTAGTCACTAACACACAACTCTGTAGTCACTAACACACAACTCTGTAGTCACTAACACACAACTCTGTAGTCACTAACACACAACTCTGTAGCACAAACACACAACTCTGTAGTCACTAACACACAACTCTGTAGTCACTAACACACAACTCTGTGGTCACAAACCCACACAATCTGTAGTCACTAACACACAACTCTGTGGTCACTAACACACAACTCTGTATCACTAACACACAACTCTTTTGTCACTAACACAAAAACTCGGGTTCACTAACACACAACTCTGTAGTCACTAACACACAACTCTGTGGTCACTAACACACAACTCTGTAGTCACTAACACACAACTCTGGGGTTTCACTAACACACAACTCTGTAGTCACTAACACACAACCCCTGTGGTCACTACCACACAACTCTGTAGTCACTAAACCACAACTCTTTTGTCACTAACACACAACTCTGTGGTCACTAACACACAACTCTGTAGTCACTAACACACAACTCTGTGGTCACTAACACACAACTCTGTAGTCACTAACACACAACTTGTGGGTTTCACTAACACAAAACACAAAACCCCTCTGTAGTCACTAACACACAACTCTGTAGTCACTAACACACAACTCGTAGTCACTAACACACAACTCGTAGTCACTAACACAAAACTCTGTAGTCACTAACACAAAAACCCCTGTGGCCCATAACACAACAACTCTGTAGTCACTAACACACAACTCTCGTGGTCACAAACCCCTATACAACACCAACTCTGTGGTCACAAACACACAACTCTGAAAGTCACTAACACACAACCTGTAGTCAAACACACAACTCTGTAGTCACTAACACACAACTCTGTAGTCACTAACCACAACTTGTGGTCACTAACACACAACTCTGTAGTCACTAACACACAACTCTGTGGTCACTAACACACAACCTGTAGTCACTAAACCCCAACTCTGTGGTCACTAACAAAACCAACTCTGTAGTCACTAACACACAACTCTGTAGTCACTAACACACAACTCTGTGGTCATAACACACAACTCTGTAGTCACTAACACACAACTTGTGGTCACTAACACACAACTCTGTAGTCACTAACACACAATCTGTAGTAAAAAAACCATTACACAAAAACCCTCTGTAGTCACTAACACACAACTCTGTGGTCACTAAACACAAAACCTGTAGTCACTAACACACAACTCTGTGGTCACTAACACACAACTCTGTAGTCACAAACACACACTCTGTGGTCACTAACACACAACTCTGTAGTCACTAACACACAACTCTGTGTCACTAACACCACTCGTATCACTAACACACAACTCTGTAGTCACTAACACACAACTCTGTAGTCACTAACACAAACTCTGTAGTCACTAACACACAACCTGTAGTCACTAACACAAAACTCTGTGTCACTAACACAAAACTCTTTTAGTCACTAACACACAACTCTGTGGTCAGTAACACACAACTCTGTAGTCACTAACACCAACTCTGGGGTCACTAACACACAATTCTGTAGTCACTAACACACAAACTTGTGTCACTAACACACAACCCCTGAGTCACTAACACACAACTCTGTGGTCACTAACACACAACTCTGTAGTCACTAACACACAACTCTGTGGTCACTAACACACAACTCTGTGTCACTAACCCCACAACTCTGTGGTCACTAACACACAACTCTGTAGTCACTAACACACAACTCTGTAGTCACTAACACACAACTCTGTAGTCACTAACACACAACTCTGTAGTCACTAACACACAACTCTGTAGTCACTAACACACAACTTTTGTAGTCACTAACACACAACTCTGTAGTCACTAACCCCAACAACTCTGTGGTCACTAACACACAACTCTGTAGTCACTAACACACAACTCTGTGGTCACTAACACACAACTCTGTAGTCACTAACACACAACTCTGTAGTCACTAACACACAACTCTGTAGTCACTAACACACGACTCTGTTGTCACTAACACACAACTCTGTGGTCACAAACACACAACTTTTGTAGTCACTAACACACAACTCTGTGGTCACTAACACACAACTCTGTAGTCACTAACAAAACAACTCTGTGGTTACTAACACACAACTCTGTAGTCACTAACACACAACTCTGTAGTCACTAACACACAACTCTGTGGTCACTAACACACAACTCTGTAGTTCACTAACACACAACTCTTGGTCACCTAACACACAACTCTGTAGTCACTAACACACAAACTCTGTGGTCACAAACCCACACAACTCTGTAGTCACTAACACACAACTCTGTAGTCACTAACACACAACTCTGTAGTCACTAACACACAACTCTGTAGTCCCTAACACAAAAAACCTCTGTAGTCACTAACCCCACAACTCGTAGTCACTAACACACAACTCTGTAGTCACTAACACACAACTCTGTAGTCACTACACAAAACTTGTAGTCACTAACACACAACTCTGGGTCACTAACACACAAATCTGTAGTCACTAACACACAACTCTGTGGTCACTAACACACAACTCTGAAGTCACTAACACACAATTTCTGTAGTCACTAACACACAACTCTGTAGTCACTAACACACAACTCTGTAGTCACTAACTCACAACTCTGTGGTCACTAACACACAACTCTGTAGTCACTAAACACACAACTCGTGGTCACTAACACACAACTCTGAAGTCACTAACACACAACTCTGTGGTCACTAACAACAACTCTGTAGTCACTAACACACAACTCTGTAGTCACTAAACACAACTCTGTGGTCACTAACACACAACTCTGTAGTCCACTAACACACAACTCTGTGGTCACTAACACACAAACTCTGTAGTCACTAACACACAACTTTTGTAGTCACTAACACACAACTCTGTGTCACTAACCCCACAACTCTGTGGTCACTAACACAAAAACTCTGTAGTCACTAACAAAAAACTCTGTGGTCACTAACACACAACTCTGTAGTCACTAAACACACAATCTGTGGTCACTAACACACAACTCTGTAGTCACTAACACACAACTCTGTAGTCACTAACACACAACTCTGTAGTCACTAACACACAACTCTGTAGTCACTAACACAAAAACTCTGTAGTCACTAACACACAACTCGATAGTCACTAACACACAACCTGTAGTCACTAACACACAACTCTGTGGGTCACTAACACACAACTCTGTAGTCACTAACAAACAACTCTGTGGTCATAACACACAACTCTGTAGTCACTAACACACAACTCGTGGTCACTAACACACAATTCTGTAGTCACTAACACACAACTCTGTGGTCACTAACACAGAATCTCTGTAGTCACTAACACACAACTCTGTAGTCACTAACACACAACTCTGTAGTCACAAAAACACAAAAACTATGTAGTCACTAACAAAAACCTCTGTAGTCAAACACACAATTTGTAGTCACTAACACACAACTCTTTATCACTAACAACAACTCTGTGCACTAACACACAATCTGTAGCACTAACACACAACTCTGGGGTCACTAACACAAACTCTGTATCACAACACACAATCTGTAGTCACAAACACAAACTCTGTAGTACAACACACAACTCTGTAGCCAAAACACCAACTCTGTAGCTCACAAACCACCAAAACTCTGTAGTCACTAAACAAAACTCTGTGGCACTAACCAAAAACTCTTTTAGTCACAACCCCAAACTCGTAGTCATAACACCAACTCTGAGTCATAACACAAACTCTGTGCACTAACACAAACTCTGTGGTCCAAACACAAAACTCTGTAGTCAAACACACAACTCTGTGGTCAAAACCACCAACTCTGAGTCACTAACACACAACTCTGTAGTCCTAAACACAAACTCTGTGGCCCACTAACACACAACTCTGTAGTCACTAACACACAACTCTGTAGTCACTAACACACAACTCTGAGTCACTAACACACAACTCTGAGTCACTAACACACAACTCGTGTCACTAACACACAACTCTTAGTCAAAAACACCAACTCTGTAGTCACTAACACACAACTTTGTGGTCACTAACACACAACTCAGTAGTCATTTAACACACAACTCTGTGGTCACTACACACAACTCTGTAGTCACTAACACACAACTCTTGTGGTCACATAACACAACAACTCTGTAGCAGTAACACAAAACTCTGTGGTCACTAACACACAACTCTGTAGTCACTAACACACAACTCTGTGGTCACTAACACACAACTCTGTAGTCACTAACACACAACTCTGTAGTCACTAACACAAAATTTTCTGTAGTCACTAACACACAACTCTGTAGTCACTAACACACAACTCTGTAGTCACTAACACACAACTCTGTGGTCACTAACACACAACTCTGTAGTCACTAACACACAACTCTGTGGTCACTAACACACAACTCTGTAGTCACAAAACACACAACTCTGTGGTCACTAACACACAACTCTGTAGCCCACAAACACAAACTCTGTAGTCACTAACACCAACTCGTAGTCACTAACCCCCAACTCTGTAGTCACTAACACACAACTCTGTAGTCACTAACACACAACTCTGTATCACTAACACACAACTCTGTAGTCACTAACACCCCAATCTGTAGTCACTAACACACAACTCTGTAGTCACTAACACACAACTCTGTGGTCAGTAACACACAACTCTGTAGTCACTAACACACAACTCTGTGGTCACTAACACACAATTCTGTAGTCACTAACACACAACTCTGTAGTCAACTAACACACACTCTGTAGTCACTAACACAAAACCCTCGTGGTCACTAACACACAACTCTGTAGTCACTAACACAAACTCTGTGGTCACTAACACACAACTCTGTAGTCACTAACACACAACTCTGTGGTCACTAACACACAACTCTGTAGTCACTAACACACAACTCTGTAGTCACTAACACACAACTCTGTAGTCACTAACACACAACTCTGTAGTCACTAACACACAAACTCTGTATCACTAACACCAACTCTGTAGCCCACTAACACACAACTCTGTAGTCACTAAACACAAACTCTGTGGTCACAAACACACAACTCTGTAGTACTAACACACAACTCTGTGGTCATAACACACAACTCTGTAGCCCACTAACACCAACTCTGTAGTCACAAACCCCACAACTCTGTAGTCACTAACACACGACTCTGTTGTCACTAACACACAACTCTGTGGTCACTAACACACAACTCTGTAGTCATAACCACAAAACTCTGTGGTCATAACACACAAACTCTGTAGTCACTAACACACAACTCTGTGGTTACAACACACAACTCTGTAGTCACAACACACAACTCTGTATTTCACTAACACACAACCTGTGGCACTAAACACAAACTCTGTAGTCACTAACAAAACAACTCTGTGGTCACTAACACACAACTCTGTAGCACAAACACACAACTCTGTGGTCACTAACACACAACTCTGTAGTCACTAACCACAACTCTGTAGCCCACTAACACACAACTCTGTAGTCACAAACACACAACTCTGTAGCCCACTAACACACAACTCTGTAGTCACTAACCCCACAACCTGTAGTCACTAACACACAACTCTGTAGTCACTAACACACAACTCTGTAGTCACTAACACATAACTCTGTAGTCACTAACACACAACTCTGTGGTCACTAACACAAAACTCGTAGTCACTAACACACAACTCTGTGGTCACTAACACACAACTCTGAAGTCACTAACACACAACTTCTGTAGTCACTAACACACAACTCTGTAGTCACTAACACAAAACTCTTTAGTCACAAACTCACAACTTTTGTGGTCACAAAACACACAACTCTGTAGTCACTAACACACAACTCTGTGGTCATAACACACAACTCTGAGTCATAACACACAACTCTGTGGTCACTAACACACAACTCTGTAGTCACTAACACACAACTCTGTTGTCACTAAGACACAACTCTGTGGTCACAAACCCACACAACTCTGTAGTCACTAACACACAACTCTGTGGTCACTAACACAAACTCTGTAGTCACTAACACAAAAACTTGTAGTCACTAACACACAACTCTGTAGTCACTAACACACAACTCTGTGGTCACTAACACACAACTCTGTAGTCACTACACACAACTCTGTGGTCACTAACACACAACTCTGTAGTCACTAACACACAACTCTTTTGGTCACTAACACACAACTCTGTAGTCACTAACACACAACTCTGTAGTCACTAACACACAACTCTGTAGTCACTAACACACAACTCTGTAGCCCACAAAACACACAACTCTGTAGTCACTAACACACAACTCTGTAGTCACTAACACACAACTCTGTAGTCACTAACACACAACTCTGTAGTCACTAACACACAACTCTGTGTCACTAACACAAAACCCTCTTTTGGTCACTAACACACAACCCCTGTAGTCACTAACACCAACTCTGTGGTCACTAACACACAATTCTGAGTCACAAAACACACAACTCTGTGGTCACTAACACAGAACTCTGTAGTCACAAACAACAACTCTGTAGTCACTAACACAAAACTCGTAGTCATTTAAACAACAACTATGTATCCCTAACACAACTCTGTAGTCACTAACACACAACTCTGTAGTCACTAACACACAACTCTTTAGTCACAAACCCAACAACTCTGTGGTCACTAACACACAACTCTGTAGTCACTAACACACAACTCTGTGGCACTAACACACAACTCTGTATCACTAACACACAACTCTGTAGCCCACTAACACACAACTCTGTAGTCACTAACACACAACTCTGTAGTCACTAACACACAACTCTGTAGTCACTAACACACAACTCTGTAGTCACCTAACACACAACTCTGTAGTCACTAACAAAACAACTCTGTGGTCACTAACACACAACTCTGTAGTCACTAACACACAACTCTGAAAGTCACTAACACCAACTCTGTAGTCACTAACACACAACTCTGTAGTCACTAACACACAACTCTGTGGTCACAAACACACAAACTCTGTAGTCACAACACACAACTCTGTGGTCACTAACACACAACTCTGTAGTCACTAACACACAACTCTGTGGTCACTAACACACAACTCTGTAGTCACAAACCCATCACAACTCTGTAGTCACTAACACACAACCTGTGGTCACTAACACACAACTCTGTAGTCACTAAAAACACAACTCAGTGGTCACTAACACACAAACTCTGTAGTCACAAAACACACAATTTGTGGTCACTAACACACAACTCTGTAGTCACTAACACACAACTCTGTGGTCACTAACTACAACTCTGTAGTCACTAACACACAACCTGTGGTCACAAAACACACAACTCTGTAGTCACTAACACACAACTCTGTAGTACTAACACACAAACTCTGTAGTCACTAACACACACTCTGAGTCACTAACACACAACTCTGTAGTCACTAACACACAACTCTGTAGTCACTAACACACAACTCTGTAGTCACAAAACACACAACTTTGTGGTCACTAACACACAACTCATTTATCACTAACACAAAAACTCTGTGGTCACTAACACACAACTCTGTATCACTAACACACAACTCTGTGGTCACTAACACACAACTCTGTAGTCAGTAACACACAACTCTGTGGTCACTAACACACAACTCTGTAGTCACTAACACACAACTCTTGGTCACTAACACACAACTCTGTGTCACTAACACACAACTCTGTAGTCACAAAACACACAATTCTGTAGTCACTAACACACAACTCTGTAGTCACTAACACACAACTCTGTAGTCACTAACACACAACTCTGTGGTCACTAACATACAACTCTGTAGTCACTAACACACAACTCTGTGGTCACTAACACACAACTCTGTAGTCACAAAACACAAAACTCTTGTAGTCACAAACACACAACTCTGTAGTCACTAACACACAACTCTGTAGTCACTAACACACAACTCTGTAGTCACTAACACACAACTCTGTAGTCACTAAAACACAACTCTTTAGTCACAAACACACAACTTTGTGGTCACTAACACACAACTCAGTAGTCACAAAACACACAACTCTGTGGTCACTAACACACCAACTCTGTAGTCACTAACACACAACTCTGTGGTCACTAACACACAACTCTGTAGTCAGTAACACACAACTCTGTGGTCACTAACACACAACTCTGTAGTCACTAACACACAACTCTGTGGTCACTAACACACAACTCTGTTAGTCACTAACACACAACTCTGTATCACTAACACACAATTCTGTATCACTAACACACAACTCTGTAGTCACTAACACACAACTCTGTAGTCACTAACACACAACTCTGTAGTCACTAACACAAAAACTCTGTAGTCACAAAACACACAACTCTGTAGTCACTTACACACAACTCTGTAGTCACTAACACACAACTCTGTAGCCCACTAACACACAACCTGTAGTCACTAACACACAACTCTGTAGTCACTAACACACAACTCTGTGGTCACTAACACACAACTCTGTAGTCACTAACACACAACTCTGTGGTCACTAACACACAACTCTGTAGTCACTAACACACAACTCTGTAGTCACTAACACACAACTCTGTAGTCACTAACACACAACACTGTAGTCACTAACACAACTCTGGGGTCACTAACAACAACTCTGTAGTCACTAACACACAACTCTGTGGTCATTAACACAGAACTCTGTAGCTACTAACACACAACTCTGTGGTCACTAACACACAACCCTGTAGTCACTAACACACAACTCTGTAGTCACTAACACACAACTCTGTGGTCACTAACACACAACTCTGTAGTCACTAACACACAACTCTGTGGTCACTAACAAAACAACTCTGTAGTCACTAAACACAAACTCTGTGGGTCACTAACACACAACTCTGTAGTCACTAACACACAACTCTGTAGTCACTACACAAAAACTCTGTAGTCACTAACACACAACTCTGTAGCCACTAACACACAACTCTGTAGTCACTACACACAACTCTGTAGTCACTAACACACAACTCTGTAGTCACTAAAAACACAACCTGTAGTCACTAACACACAACTCTTTTAGTCACTAACACACAACTCTGTAGTCACTAACACACAATTTCTGTAGTCACTAACACACAACTCTGTAGTCACTAACACACAACTCTGTGGTCACTAACACACAACTCTGTAGTCACTAAAACACAACTCTGTGGTCACTAACAACACAACTCTGTAGTCACTAACACACAACTCTGTGGTCACTAACACACAACTCTGTTGTCACTAACACACAACTCTGTAGTCACTAACACACAACTCTGTAGTCACACTAACACACAACTCTGTGGTCACTAACACACAACTCTGTAGTCCTAACACACAACTCTGTGGTCACTAACACACAACTCTGTAGTCACTAACACACAACTCTGTAGTCACTAACACACAACTCTGTAGTCACTAACACACAATCTGTGGTCACTAACACACAACTCTGTAGTCACTAAACACAACTCTGTGGTCACTAACACACAACTCTGTAGTTTACTAACACACAACTCTGTAGTCACTAACACACAACTCTGTAGTCACTAACACACAACTCTGTAGCCCACTAACAACAACTCTGTAGTCACTAACACACAACTCTGTAGTCACTAACACACAACTCTGTAGCCCACTAACACACAACTCTGTGGTCACTAACCACAACTCTGTAGTCACTAACACACAACTCTGTGGTCACTAACACACAACTCTGTAGTCACTAACACACAATTTTGTAGTCACTAACACACAACTCTGTAGTCACTAACACACGACTCTTTTTGTCACAAACACACAATCTGGGGGCACTAACCCCACAACTCTGTAGTCACTAACACACAACTCTGTGGTCATTAAACACAACTCTGTAGTCACTAACACACAACTCTGTGGTTACTAACACACAACTCTGTAGTCACTAACACACAACTCTGTAGTCACTAACACACAACTCTGTGGTCACTAACACACAACTCTGTAGTCACTAACACACAACTCTGTGGTCACTAACACACAACTCAGTAGTCACTAACACACAACTCTGTGGTCACTAACACACAACTCTGTGTCACTAACACACAACTCTGTAGTCACTAACACACAACTCTGTATCACTAACACACAACTCTTTTAGTCACTAACACACAACTCTGTAGTCACAAACCCACACAACTCTGTAGTCACTAACACACAAACTCGGGTAGTCCACTAAACACACAACTCTTGTAGTCACTAACACACAACTCTGTGGTCACTAACCCCACAACTCGGTAGTCACTAACACACAACTCTGTGGTCACTAACACACAACTCTGTAGTCACTAACACACAACTCTGTAGTCACTAACACACAACTCTGTAGTCACAAAAACCACACAACTCTGTAGTCACTAACTCAAAAACTCTGTGGTCACTAACACACAACTCTGTAGTCCACTAACACACAACTCTGTGGTCACTAACACACAACTCTGTAGTCACTAACACACAACCTGTGGTCACTAACACACAACTCTGTAGTCACTAACACACAACTCTGTAGTCACTAACACACAACTCTGTGGTCACTAACACACAACTCTGTAGTCACTAACACACAACTCTGTGGTCACTAACACACAACTCTGTAGTCACTAACACACAACTCTGTAGTCCTAACACACAAACTCTGTAGTCACTAAACACACAACTCTGGGGTCACTAACACACAACTCTGTAGTCACTAACACACAACTCTGTGGTCACTAACACACAACTCTGTAGTCACAACACAAAACTCTGTGGTCACTAACACACAACTCTGTAGTCACTAACACACAACTCTGTAGTCACTAACACACAACTCTGTAGTCACTAACACACAACTCTGTAGTCACTAACACACAACTCTGTAGTCACTAACACACAACTCTGTAGTCACTAACACACAACTCTGTAGTCACTAACACACAACTCTGTAGTCACTAACACACAACTCTGTGGTCAGTAACACACAACTCTGTAGTCACTAAACACACAACTCTGTGGTCACTAAACACACAATTCTGTAGTCACTAACACACAACTCTGTGGTCACTAACACAGAATCTGTAGTCACTAACACACAACTCTGTAGCACTAACACACAACCTGTAGTCACTAACACACAACTATTTAGTCACTAACACACAACTCTGTAGTCACAAACACACAACTCTGTAGTCACTAACACACAACTCTTTAGTCACTAACACAAAAACCTGTGGTCACTAACACACAACTCTGTAGTCACAAACACACAACTCTGTGGTCACTAACACACAACTCTGTATCACTAAACCACACAACTCTGTAGCACTAACACACAACTCTGAGTCACTAACACACAACTCTGTAGTCACTAACACACAACTCTGTAGTCACTAACACACAACTCTGTAGTCACTAACACACAACTCTGTAGTCACTAACACACAACTCTGTGGTCACTAACACACAACTCTGTCGGTCACTAACACACAACTCTGTAGTCACTAACACACAACTCTGTAGTCACTAACAACAACTCTGTAGTCACTAACACACAACTCTGTAGTCACTAACACACAACTCTGTAGTCACTAACACACAACTCTGTGGTCACTAACACACAACTCTGTAGTCACTAACACACAACTCTGTGGTCACTAACACACAACTCTGTAGTCACTAACACACAACTCTGTAGTCACTAACACACAACTCTGTAGTCACTAACACACAACTCTGTAGTCACTAACACACAACTCTGTGGTCACTAACACACAACTCTGTAGTCACTAACACACAACTCTGTGGTCACTAACACACAACTCTGTAGTCACTAACACACAACTCTGTGGTCACTAACACACAACTCTGTAGTCACTAACACACAACTCTGTAGTCACTAACACACAACTCTGTGGTCACTAACACACAACTCTGTAGTCACTAACACACAACTCTGTGGTCACAAACACACAACTCTGTGTCACTAACAACACAATCTGTGGTTCACTAACACACAACTCTGTAGTCACTAACACACAACTCTGTAGTCACTAACACACAACTCTGTAGTCACTAACACACAACTCTGTGGTCACTAACACACAACTCTGTAGTCACTAACACACAACTCTGTGGTCACTAACACAACTCTGTAGTCACTAACACACAACTCTGTGGTCACTAACACACAACTCTGTAGTCCTAACACACAACTCTGTAGTCACTAAACACACAACTCTGTAGTCACTAACACACAACTCTGTAGTCACTAACACCCCAACTCTGTAGTCACTAACACAAAACTCTGTAGTCACTAACACACAACCCCTTGTAGTCCACTAACACAAAACTCTGTAGTCACTAACACACAACTCTGTAGTCACTAACACACAACTCGTAGTCACTAACACACAACTCTGTAGTCACTAACACACAACTCTGTAGTCACTACACACAACTCTGTGGTCACTAACACACAACTCTTTTAGTCACTAACACACAACTCTGTGGTCACTAACAACACAACTCTGTAGTCACTAACACAAAAACTCTGTATCACTAACACACAACTCTGTAGTCACTAACACACAACTCTGTAGTCACTAACAAACAACTCTGTGGTCACTCAAACACAACTCTGTAGCCCACTAACACACAACTCTGTAGTCCTAACACACAACTCTGTAGTCACTAACACACAACTCTTTTAGTCACTAACTCACAACTCTGTGGTCACTAACACACAACTCTGTAGTCACTAACAAAACAACTTTTGTGGTCACTAAACACAACTCTGTAGTCACTAACACACAACTCTGTGGTCACTAACACACAACTCTGTAGTCACTAACACACAACTCTGTGGTCAGTAACACACAACTCTGTAGTCACTAACACACAACTCTGTGGTCACTAACACACAATTCTGTAGTCACTAACACACAACTCTGTGGTCACTAACACAGAACTCTGTAGTCACTAACACACAACTCTGTAGTCACTAACACACAACTCTGTAGTCACTAACACACAACTATGTAGTCACTAACACACAACTCTGTAGTCACTAACACACAACTCTGTAGTCACTAACACACAACTCTTTAGTCACTAACACACAACTCTGTGGTCACTAACACACAACCTCGTAGTCACTAACACACAACTCTGTGGTCACTAACACAAAAACTCTGTAGTCACAAACACACAACTCTGTAGTCACTAACACACAACTCTGAAAGTCACTAACACCCCAACCTGTAGTCACTAACACACAACTCTGTAGTCACTAACACACAACTCTGTAGTCACTAACACACAACTCTGTGGTCACTAACACACAACTCTGTAGTCACTAACACACAACTCTGTAGTCACTAACACACAACTCTGTAGTCACTAACACACAACTCTGTAGTCACTAACACACAACTCTGTAGTCACTAACACACAACTCTGTAGTCACTAACACACAACTCTGTGGTCACTAACACACAACTCTGTAGTCACTAACACACAACTCTGTGGTCACTAACACACAACTCTGTAGTCACTAACACACAACTCTGTAGTCACTAACACACAACTCTGTAGTCAAAACACACAACTCTGTAGTCACAACACACAACTCTGTGGTCACTAACACCAACTCGTAGTCACTAACACACAACTCTGTGGTCACTAAACACACAACTCTTTTGTCACTAACACACAACTCTGTGGTCACTAACAAAACAACTCTGTAGTCACTAACACACAACTCTGTAGTAACTAAACACACAACTCTGTGGTCACTAACACACAACTCTGTAGTCACTAACACACAACTCTGTGGTCACAAAACACACAACTCTGTAGTCACTAACACACAACTCTGTGGTCACTAACACACAACTCTGTAGTAAACTAACACACAACTCTGTAGTCACTAACACACAACTCGGGTAGCCCACTAACACACAACTCTGTGGTCACTAACACACAACTCTGTATCACTAACACACAACTCTGTGGTCACTAACACAACTCTGTAGTCACTAACACACAACTCTGTGGTCACAAAACACACAACTCTGTAGTCACTAACACACAACTCTGTATCACTAACACACAACTCTGTAGTCACTAACAACCAAAACTCTGTAGTCACTACAACCAACTCTGTAGTCACTAACTCACAACTCTGTAGTCACTAACACACAACTCTGTAGTCACTAACACACAACTCTGTAGCACAAAACACACAACTCTGTAGTCACTAACACACAACTCTGTAGTCACTAACACACAACTCTGTAGTCACTAAAAACACAACTCTGTGGGTCACTAACACACAACTCTGTAGTCACTAACACACAACTCTGGGGTCCACTAACACAAACTCTGTAGTCACTAACACACAACTCTGTATCACTAACACACAACTCTGTAGTCACTAACGCACAACTCTGTAGTCACTAACACACAACTCTGTGGTCACTAAACACAAAAACTCTGTAGTCACTAACACACAACTCTGTGGTCACTAACACACAATCGTAGTCACTAACACACAACTCTGTGGTCCTAACACACAACTCTGTAGTCACTAACACACAACTCTGTAGTCACTAACACACATCTTTTGGTCACTAACACACAACTCTGTAGTTCACTAACACACAACTCTGTGGTCACTAACAACAACTCTGTAGTCACTAACACACAACTCTGTGGTCACTAACACACAACTCTGTAGTCACTAACACACAACTCTGTAGTCACTAACACACAACTCTGTAGTCACTAACACACAACTCTGTGGTCACTAACACACAACTCTGTAGTCACTAACACACAACTCTGTGGTCACTACACAACTCTGTATTTCACTAACACACAACTCTGTGGTCACTAACACACAACTCTGTAGTCACTAACACACAACTCTGTAGTCACTAACACACAACTCTGTAGTCACTAACACACAACTCTGAGTCACTAACACACAACCTGTAGTTTACTAACACACAACTCTGTAGTCACTAACAAAACAACTCTGTAGTCACAAAAACCACAACAACTCTGTAGTCACTAACACACAACTCTGTAGTCATAACACACAACCCTGTGGTCACTAACCCCAAAACTCTGTAGTCACTAACACACAACCTCTGTAGTCACTAACACACAACTCTGAGTCACTAACACACAACTCTGTAGTCACTAACACACAACTCTGTAGTCACTAACACACAACTCTGTAGTCACTAAACACAACTCTGTAGTCACTAAACACAACTCTGTGGTCACTAACACACAACTCGTAGTCACTAACACACAACTCTGTAGTCACTAACACACAACTCTGTAGTCACTAACACACAACTCTGTGGTCACTAACACACAACTCTGTAGTCACTAACACACAACTCTGTAGTCACTAACACACAATTCTGTAGTCACTTCCACACAACTCTGTAGTCACTAACACACAACTCTATAGTCACTAACACACAACTCTGTAGTCACTAACACACAACTCTGTAGTCACTTCCACACAACTCTGTAGTCACTAACACACAACTCTGTAGTCACTAACACACAACTCTGTGATCACTTCCACACAACTCTGTGGCCACTTCCACGCAACTCTATGGCCACTTCCACACAACTCTGTGGTCACTTCCACACAACTCTGTGGTCACTTCCACACAACTCTGTGGTCACTTCCACACAACTCTGTAGTCACTAACACACAACTCTGTAGTCACTTCCACACAACTCTGTGGCCACTTCCACACAACTTTTTTGGTCACTTCCACACAAACTCTGGTGGTCACTTCCACACAACTCTGGGGCCCACTTCCACACAACTCTGTGGCCACTTCCACACAACACTGTGGTCACTTCCACACAACTCTGTGGTCACTTCCCACACAAACTCTGTGGTCACTTCCACACAACTCTGTGGTCACTTCCACACAACCTTTTGGTCACTTCCACACAGCTCTGTGGTCACTTCCACACAAACTCTGTGGTCACTTCCACACAACCTCTGTGGTCACTTCCACACAACTCTATGGTCACTTCCACACAACTCTATGGTCATTTCCCAACACAACTCTGTGGTCATTTCCCACACAACTCTGTATCACTAACACACAACTCTGTATCACTAACACAAAACTCTTTTGGTCACTAACACACAACTCTGTAGTCACTAACACACAACTCTGTGGTCACTTCCACACAACTCTGTGGTCACTTCCACACAACTCTGTGGTCACTTCCACACAACTCTATGGTCACTTCCACACAACTCTATGGTCACTTCCACACAACTCTATGGTCACTTCCACACAACTCTGTGGTCACTTCCACACAACTCTGTGGTCACTTCCACACAACTCTGTAGTCACTTCCACACAACTCTGTGGCCACTTCCACACAACTCTGTTGCCACTTCCACACAACTCTGTGGCCACTTCCACACAACTCTGTGGTCACTTCCACACAACTCTGTGGTCACTTCCACACAACTCTGTGGTCACTTCCACACAACTCTGTGGTCACTTCCACACAACTCTGTGGTCACTTCCACACAACTCTGTGGTCACTTCACAAAACTTGTGGTCATTTCCCCACAAAATCTTGGTCATTTCCCACACAACCTGTGGTCACTTCCACACATCTTGTGGCACAACACACCACCGTTGATAAAACATAGCTTGGAAATACAAATTTCCGCTTAACTAGCGTGTCACAAGCGTGGGAGGCTTTGAGGTGCGCCCCAAGGGCATGTAGGTCACAGCTTACAAAAAC
>NC_069399.1:12350773-12355942 GCF_026875155.1 Cherax quadricarinatus | reverse complement strand
GGGGGACCCAAGAGGGCAGAGACCGGGGGGTCGAAGGTCGAAGCCAGGAGGGGAACCTGGGGGGGAAGTTTGGGAGTTAGAGGGGGGGAAGGAAGCTAGAGACCCCGGCGGAAAAAAGGAGAAGATGGTGAACAGAGCAGGAAGTGGGGAACAAGGTTTAGGCAGAGGATAAAAAAAGTGCTTAGAAGGGAGGAAAAAAAAACCTAAAAGGGGGCTATGGACAAATGAAGTAATACATCTCAGGAATTTCCTCCCAGCCCACTGACGAGGGAGTGTAGAGATTCAGGAAAAAAGAAGAGCATAGGAAGATCAAATGAGAAGCCTGAAGACAAGGGAAGGAGACATGACATATGAAAAGGGACTTAGCAGTCAACTACTGGCGGGGGAACGCTGAGCAGAAAAGGCGTCCACTGAGCTGGGGGCTACGCAAGGGCAGGGATTAAAGGGGCAGAACTTTTTGAGGGAAGGAACCTAAAACACCTAAGGGATGAAAAAGAGAGATTCAGTGGGAGATCAAGAATTTAAAGGGGGAAACCCTTGAGAAAGAAACCGGGGGGGTGAAGAAGGCGATCGAAGGTTCATGAAAAAAAATGGGGCGAGGGAGACATGCCCCCAGGGGGCAAATTTTCGGAAATTGGTGGTTTGCAGGGGAAGGAAAACGGCCTGTCAAATAATCTTCAAAAACGAATCACTCGAACCAGGGTCCTGCAGGAAAAAACACGATGAGGGCAAACCAGAGACCGGAGAGGTGCCTGATCGCAACAACAAAAAAAGGAGGAAAGGATGTCACTGAGAGAGAGGGTACAAAAACAAAAGGGAAGGAACGGATGCTTGATAAGATGAGCAGAACCCAACTCAGGTGGGGAAAGGGCAAATAAACCCACAGAGACCCCAAAAGGACTCCAAAACCCCAACAACCCCAAAGCAACTTAACAATCACAAACCAAAACCTGCACACAGTTCCCCCGCCCCCCCCCCCTCATCACACACCCCACTGCCCAGCAGTCCCTACGGGGACTCTGCCCTCCTCCCCCCATCCAAACCCCACCCACACCAAAACCCCATAGGCCCCTCCAGGGCTCCCGTCTTTAAAAAACCCCCAAAATTCTCCAGGCCACTGGGTAGAAAGAAGCTGAAAGTGTGGTACACGAAAAAAGTTGGAAAAGCAAACAAATACAAGGTTGGCATAAAGAATCAGTGAGCATCACCAGACATCATGCAGCACAGAAACGAAAAATCACTGAGACAATAACAGACGAGTTTCCCCCCGGGGTATCAGATCTGAGGAAAGACAGAAAGACAGAGGGGGAGGGGGGTTTCACTACCCTAAAAAAACTGATGGGTTTTAGGAAAATGGAAGGCAGGGTGGTTTGAAAAAGGGACTACATATAGTACAATTCAATGGGGGGAACAAGGTAGTCACTGCGTGATGTATAACCCCCACAGAACTGCAGGAGGCCGAGAGGGGAATATAAAGGAAACAACAGACGATGGTGGACACACTAGCTGAATGGCACAAAGAGCTCAATCGTCCCAACAAAGTAAGGGTTTTTGGGTTTTTAAACCACAGGGGATTGATTGGGAAAAACCTGGAGCCTCCGGGGGCCAAAACATGGAGACCAAGAGAGGGATGGATGGATTCTGGAAAACCTCAGCAAAACCGTAAACACTTCCAGAGAGAGAGAGGAGGAGAACCAGCAAGACTGGACATTGTGTTCATCCTGAGTAGTTCAGACATTGAGGACATCACATGTGAGGGCCCCTTGGAGTTAATGAGAGTAGTCCCGAGTTCTGATTAATATAGGTTTTTAAAGGAGAGGGCAACAGGAGTCGAATGGGGGAAAAACCAACTAAAAAGGAGGGGCTACACAAGTATGAGAAACTTCCTGCGAAAGTTTGTGGGACAAGAAGGTGGGAAAATCAGTAAACGAAAAGATGGAAAATGTAACAACAAAATGCAAGGAGGCAGAGGAAAGGTTTCTTCCCAAGGGCAACAGAAACACTGGGATGACGAAAGCGAGCCCTTGATTTACCGAAGGTGTAAGAAGGCAAAAACTAAGTGCATTAGACAATGGAAGAGGAACAGAAGGCAAAGGACCCAGAAAAACAAGGAGATCAGTCGAAGAGCCAGAAACGAATATGCACAGACAAGGAGGGAGGCCCAGCGACAGTACGAAAACGACATAGCATCGAAAGTCAAGTCTGACCCGAAACTGCTGTTTAGCCACATCAGGAGAAAGACAACAGTCAAAGACCAGGTTATCAGGCTGAGAAAAGTAGGTGGGGAACTCAAAAGAAACGATCAAGAGGTATGTGAGGTGCTCAAAACAAGATTTAAAGAAGTATTCACAGAGGAGACAGGAAGGACTATGGGAAGTCAGGACAGAGGGGGACACCAATAGGGAATACACCAACAAGTGCTGGATGACATACACACAACTGAGGAGGAAGTGAAGAAGCTGCTGAGTGACCTTGATACCTCAAAGGCAATAGGATCGGACAACATCTTCCCGTGGGACCTCAGAGAGGGAGCAGAAATACTGAGCATGCCATTATCCACAATCTTCAACACATTCCTTGAAACTGCGCAGTTACCCGAGGAATGGAAGACAGCAAATGTAGTCCCCATATTTAAAAAAGGAGACAGAAAAGAGGCACTAAATTACAGACCAGAGTCACTGACGTGTATAGTATGCAAAGTCTTTGAGAAGATTATCAGGAGGAGAGTGGTGGAGCACCTTCAATGGAACAAGATTATAAACGACAACCAGCACGGATTCATGGAAGGCAAATCCTGTGCCAAAAACCTTCTGGAGATTTATGACAAAGTTACAGAAGTAAGACACGAGAGAGAGGGGTGGGTTGATCGCATTTTCTTGGTCTGCAAGAAGGCCATCGACACAGTTCCTCACAAGAGATTAGTGCAGAAACTAGAGGATCAGGCGCGTATAACAGGAAGGGCGCTGCAGTGGATCAGCGAATATCTGACAGGGAGATAACAACGAGTAATGGTATATGATGAAGTATCACAGTAGGCACTTTTGACAAGCGGGGTCTCACAGGGGTCGGTCCTGGGACCAGTGCTATTTTTGGTATATGTGAATGACATGATAGAAGGGATAGACTCAGAGGTGCTCCTGTCCACAGATGATGTGAAGATAATGAGGAGAATTACATCAGACGAGGCTCAGGCAGAGCTTCAAAGAGACCTGGACAGGCTGGACGCGTGGTCAAGCAACTGGCTTCTCGAATTCAACCCTGCAAAGTGCACAGTCATGAAGATTGGAGAAGGGCAAAGAAGACTGCAGACAGAGGATAGGCTAGATGGTCAAAGACTGCAAACCTCGTCAAAAAAGATTTTGGGTGTGAATAACACCGAGCATGACTCGCAGGCACAAACAACCAGATAACTGCTGCAGAATGGGAGCCTGGCAAACCGAGAATTTAGCGTTCCAACACCTTAATAAGGAATCTTCAAGGCACTGTACATGGGTAAAAACCAAAGGCCCATAGGGAGATGCAGACCAGTGTGGAACCCACACCTGGTCAAGCATGTCAAGAAATTAAAGAAAATACTTAGGTTTGCAACAAGGCTAGTTCCGGAGCTCAGGGAAATGTCCTACGAAGAAAGGTTAAGGGAAATCGGACTGATGACACTGGAGGACAGGAGGGTCAGGAGAGACATGATAACGACATACAAAATACTGCGTGGAATAGATAAGGTGGATTGAGACAGGATGTTCCAGAGAGGGGACACAGAAACAAAGGGTAACAATTGGAAGTTGAAGGCTCAAACTAGCCACAGGGATGTTAGGAAGTATTTCTTCAGCAATAGAGTAGTCAAGAAGTGGAATAGCCTAGCAAGTGATGTAGTGGAGGCAGGAAACATACATAGCTTTAAGACGAGGTAGGGACATGGCTCAGGAAGCTGAAGAGAGGACTAGTTGCGATCAGTAAAACGTGGCGGGGCCAGGAGCAAGTCCGACCCTGGAACCACAATTAGGTGAGTACACAACACACACAACACACACACCACACACACACAACAAACACATCACACTAGAAAGGAATGATCTCATCAAAGCAGCCATGCATGGTTTTTCAGGGACGGGAAATCCTGTGTCACAAAACCTACTGGAGTTCTATGACATGGTGACAGCAGTAAGACAAGAGGAGAGAGGGGTGGGTGGATTGCATTTTCTTGGACTGCAAGAAGGCGTTTGACACAGTTCCACACAAGAGATTGGTGCAAAAACTGGAGGACCCAAACAGGGATAACAGGGAAGGCACTACAATGGATCAGGAATACTTGTCAGGGGAAGACAAGCAGCGAGTCATGGTACGTTTGGCGAGGTGTCAGAGTGGGCACCTGTGACCAGCGGGGTCCCGCAGGGGTCAGGTCCTAGGACCAGTGCTGTTTCTGGTATTTGTGAACGACATGACGAAGGAATAGACTCTGAGGTGTCCCCGGTTGCAGATGACGTGAAATTGATGAGAAGAATACACTCGACGAGGACCAGGCAGAACTACAAAGGGATCTGGACAGGCTGGAGAACTGGTCCAGCAATTGGCTCCTGGAGTTCAATCCCACAAGTGCAAAGTCATGAAGATTGGGGAAGGGCAAAGAAGGCGCAAACGGAGTACAGTCTAGTGGGTCAGAGATACAAACCTCACTCAAGGAAAAGATCTTGGGGTGAGTATAACACCAGGCACATCTCCTGAAGCGCACATCAACCAAATAACTGACTGCAGCATTATGGGCGCCTAGCAAAAACCCCAGAACAGCATTCCGACATCTTAATAAGGAATCGTTCAGGACCCTGTACACGTATACGTTAGGCCCATATTTGGGGTATGCGGCACCAGTTTGGAACCCCCACCTAGTCAAGCACGTAAAGAAATAAGAAATGCAAAGGTTTGCAACAAGGACTAGTCCAGAGCTAAGAGGTATGTCCCACGAGGAGAGGTTAAGGGAAATCAACCTGACGACACTGGAGGACAGGAGAGATAGGGGGGACATGATAACGACATACAAAATACTGAGAGGAATTTGACAAGGTGGACAAAAACAGGATGTTCCAGAGATTGGACACAGTAAAACAAGGGACACATTGGAAGCTAAAGACACAGATGAATCACAGGGATGTTAGGAAGTATTTCTTCAGCACA
>NC_069399.1:12338273-12348273 GCF_026875155.1 Cherax quadricarinatus | reverse complement strand
AGACTTTCCCTTTAAAACTCTAACCTCCCACCATCCCCAACATTACAAACCTCTATTTGGGGCGGGAAAATTCTGACGGGCCCTTAAAAATATTATTGACGATGTATTTTAAAACACCAAAAAAATTAGAACATGTGAAAACATTGGGTTTTTTTATGGGGAAAACGTTTCGCCAAAAGTGGCTTCATCAGTCCATACAGTCTCTATATGGATGATGAAGCCATGTGGGGGCAAAACTTTTCCCTCATTAAAGATCCCCAAGTGTTGCACATGTTTTTAAATTGATCAACTTGTCTGAATCTTTCATCAAAAAAATTTCCCAAATAACCCAAAAAATTTAAAATTTTTAAAATTTTATTTAAAATCTTGAATTTTTGGGAAAATCATATCAATTACGGGAAACCTTTCCCTTTTTTCCCGATCGGCTTCGACTTTTACTTTGAGACGGGGTTTAGACTCTGGGGTTTTCTGCCCCACTTTCCCAGAACCCTTTCAACGGACGTTCTGGGGGTAACTAGGGTTTTTTAATGTGTCAACTCACTCAGCCAAATTTTTCACATCTTTGTGTACATGGTGACTATTACCTGTAGATGTCCCCTTCCCAAATGGGTTCTGGGGTATTTCATCTATTTTAAATTAAAAAACGTTTTCTGTAATTGCTTGCTGAAGACATGTAGATTTTTCTCGAATTTCTCGTGAAACTCCCCTTTTCGTTTTTTGTCAGTTACCTGATTTTGTTTTACCTTGTTTGTTTTTGTGAATTGGTTGGGGAGGGTTTAGTTTTTTTGCTGCAGTCTAGTTTTGCGAAACCCCATTTCGGGTTTTTCCTTTCCTTCTTCTTTTTTTTATTAAATTTTTTCATTTTTATTGTTAAATTTTTCGTGGTTTTGGCATTTTTCCCCTCTGCGTGGTAAATGAGTCAGGGGCTCATATTTTTTAGTTTTTCTTTTTCTCTTTTGGTATAAATTTTCTTTGTTTCCCGGGAAAAATACCCAAACCCGGGTACTTCATTACCTTTTTAAATTGACTTTTTTCTAGTTGCCTTTCGCACTAAAATGAAACCCCAAAATTCTGCCCTTTACTTTTTAAAATTTCCCCGTCTAAATTAAATATTCTGGGGGTCGTTACCTCCCCAATAATTTTGGGTTGAGCTTTTTTTTAAAAACTATGTGTACTTTTGTTGGGGTTTCTTGACATACTAGCCCCAAAAATTTTTATTTTGTCGAGGGGAAGTCCCCCAAAGGTTTAAATTTGCTTTGTTTTATTTTAAAAAACCCCTGCTCACTGTTTTCGTTTGGTTTAAAACCAAAAATCATTTCATATTTTTTTTTTAGTGTCCTTCTTTTAGGCAATGGCAAAAAAATTGCGGGTTTTACTATTTTTCCTGGGCCCCTTTTCCCAATATTGAAAACTGTTTACCCATTTAACTAATATCTAAAAAAACCCTCCCTTTTTCTCAAAACTTCCAAATTTCTGTTAGCAGGGGAAACCCCTCGTACTTTCCATTTCCTTCTTGTTTTTTACAAATTGGTAAACTAGCTTTGTTTATGGTTTTCTGTTTTCATTTCACTCATCTTCGTTTCTGTGATTCTATGATGTATAGCATAATTTTCTTTGTTCTTTCATTTTACTACCCTTTGTAATTCTTCCCCTATGCATTTGCGTACCCCCACCCTGAGTTTCTTTTTCGGGTATGCTCTGGTTGGGGGCTATCAAGTCGGCCTTTTACTGCTCATTTGGTGGGAGAGAAATTTTGATAGGAAGAATTTGGTGGGAAAACAGTGGTGTGTGTTTTTTTGTGTATGTGTGTGTGTGTTTCTAAACTATTTGGGAAACACCCCATTTGTGGTTTTCCCCTCGAGTCATTGCTCCTGGCCCCCCTGTCACTGATCTTACTAGGGTTTTTCTCTCTCTCTCTGCTCAAAGTAAATTTTCCAAAACCCTTTTCTTAAAACTATGGGATGGTTCCCGCCCCCACTACGTAAATTACTAGACTATTTTCCCCTTCCTGACACTCTTTTTACTGAAGAAAAACTTCCTAACTTCCCTTTTATGAAATTTAAATCTTCAACTTCCAATTGCGGGCCCTTTGGGTTTTTGTTTTCCCTTTCTTTGGGAACCCTCCCGTTTTTTGTCCACCCCTTTTTCTTCTTCGCAATATTTTATTTTCATTTTCATTTTCTACCATAACCCTTTATCCCCAGTGTGTTGGCGATTTCCCTTAAACCCTTTTTTCGTTTGGGGGAAATTTCCCCTTAGCTTGGGGGGCTAATAAATTTTTGTAAAACTTGTTGTTTGAAAATGATGAATGTGTCTGGCCCGTTCTAGAGTTTTCAGGGGAGGGTGTTCCCGATTTTTGGTCCTTTGAAAAAACACTGAATTTTTGTAAAGGTTTAGTTTTGAACACGGAGAAAAATCATAGAGATTTTTTGTGTTGGTGTTATGCTGTGGATCATGTCACAACTATCAAGAAAGCGTTTTAGGTCAAGGTTTTAATTTTTGGGAAATTTTAAAGTCCTGTAGGTAAAAGATTTTCCCCAGTAGTCAGTGTAGATGTTTGAAAAAGGGAGTAAGTTTGATTATGAAGAGTGGGGGGGGGGTTGCAGGGGGTGGGATTTAGTAAATTTTTTTCTGCGGCTTTTTGTTTTGGGTTTTTTTTGGCTTTAGGGGGTTGCTGCAGTTGAACCCCAAGCACTGAGAGGCAAGGTGGGGGTAAAGGATATAAAAAATTTAATGGTATAGTGTGAGAAGGGAGTTTGGGCACGTTAAAGTTTTTTTGGGGGAGGATTCCCCCCGGGTTTTTGGAAAAAAATTTTTTTTTTTTATGTGTTGGATATAGGTGCTGAAAAATTTTTTTTTGTTGTCGAGGTATTGGCCCAGGAAAATTTTCCCTCATTATGTCTGGAAATTAGAGGGTTGTCGATCTTAAAGTTTAAGTTGCGCAACACCTTTCTTGCTTTTCCAAACATAATATAGTAGGTTTTTTCCAGTGTTAAAATGTAGTTTATTTGGGTGTCATTCAAGTCGAATTTTTAGCAGCTCCCGTTAAAAAAATGGTGTTAAAGGGGGGCAAGATTAGGGTGGGGGGGAGACAAACGTTTTCGTCAGCAAAAAGAAAAGAGTTTCAGGTGTTGGGGGTAGGGTTTGGGAAAAATCAATTTCTGTAAAGGGGAAAGGCAGGGGTCCATGGACACTTCTCTGCGGAATTTCCGTATCAAGTGGCGTATTGATGAGGCTGTTTTCTTTTTGGTGGGGGTATGATACCTATTAGAAAAGGGAGGATTTAAAAAAATTTCAAAACGCATGGCCTCTTAAAAACCCTAGGGTTTAAGTTTGTGGAGTAGGATGCCGTGGTTACTGTGTCAAAGCTTTTCTTAGGTCAATAAAAATTTCCCGGCGGATATTCCTTTTTTTCCCAAAAATGTTTTAAAGCAGGTCTGATTTTTTTTAATTGCTCATTAGTTTCTTTTTATTTTTCCTGAAACCCCAAATTTTGGGAGGGGGG
Organism: Cherax quadricarinatus; assembly: GCF_026875155.1. Lineage (NCBI taxonomy): Eukaryota > Metazoa > Arthropoda > Malacostraca > Decapoda > Parastacidae > Cherax > Cherax quadricarinatus. The sequence goes on along the minus strand of NC_069399.1, from coordinate 12,344,768 downwards.
GAGTTTTTTTTTGTGACGTTATTAAAAGAATATGTTTCCAGTGCACGAGTTTCTCGAAGATTTTGGGGTAGCAATTTGGGAAGTTTTTTATTGGCCTATAGTTGTTTAGTCTGCATGGTCACCCCCTTTATGTTTGGTGTAACCCTTTTTTTTTCTTGGTAGTGTCGGGAAAATGCCCCGTTTCTTGTTTACTTGGGTTTAAAAAATAATTTTAAATGCTGCCCCCCCCCAAAGGGCATGGGCCGCCCCGCTTGTTTTATAATGGTGGGACGTGAGGGCATTTCTCCGAGTTATTTTTAAGTGACTTTAGGGTCGCGGGGATTCCGTGGGCTCAGTTGGTCCCAAAATAGAAGGAATTTTGGGAAAAAATTTCCCCTCTAGGTGTCCCCCGGGACGGGCATTGGTACATGGGGGTTTTACTGGTGAGATTAGATTTCCTATGTTTGAGAAGACGTGGGTTATTTTGTTAGCTGTATCAGCTAAAAAAGATAAGCTGGGATGCAGTGGTGTTTCATGAGGTTTAGTTGGAACAAAAATTCTTGTTTTTTTTTTTAGTTTGTGGGGGCCCCGAATCTGGGGAAAATGTTTTCAAAGGGTTTTTTTTTTAAAACTCCTTTGTGTCATGAAATCTGCGGGGGTAGTACGTTGTTTGGCTTTCTTTATTAATTTGTTTAGAACTGTTGAATATTTTTTTAAGAATATCTTTGTGTTTTTCTTTTTTGGGCTTCCCCTAAAAAAAACTTCGTTTTAAAAACGTGTTTAGCCTTTCACGTAATTTTCGATCAAATTTTTGTCAAATCCCCTTCCTTTCCCTTCCCCAGCCTGATCCCTGGTCCTTGGGCTATTGGTTTCCTTTTATGCGGTTTTAAAAAAGCTTTCGGGTCAGACTTGGCTTTCGATGCTCGTCGTTTACGTATTTTTTTACTGGGCCCTTTTTCTTTTAAACGTGCAAATTTTTTTCTGGTTCTCCCATTTTCTCTTTATTTTCCTGGGTCCTTTTCCTTTATTCAATTTCCATTCTCAAATGTACGTAAATTGGGCCTGTTGAACCCCCTGGGTGAAAAACCCAGGGTTCGTTCTTGTCTTTCCTTTTTTTCCCATTTCCCTTGGGGAAAAGAAACCCCTTCTCTTCTCCTTGCATTTTGTTTTTCGCCCTAGTCCATAATTACATTTAATGATTTTCCCACTATTCCTTTCTCACTGAACCTCTGCAGGGGAAAATTTCCCCATGGCCCGTGTTAAATACCCCGTTTTTTTATTTTTGCTTCTCCCGTCCCACTCCCGCATCCTCTTCACTTGTAATCTGCTAAAGGGATTCGGGAAACTCGGACCACGTGATCACTAACCCCCTGGGGCTTGTCGATATTGATGTCCTCAATGTCTGAACTACTCAGTGTGAATATGAAGTTCAGTGCTGCTGGCTCATCTTCTTCCCTCTCTCTGGTATTGTCTCTAACATATTGATGCATGAGTTTTTCTGTACCACCTCCATCATCTTAGCTTTCCGAGTACTGGCGCCCCATGTTGATCCAGTTTTCCTAGTCAATCTCCTTGTGACTGTAATAACTTACTACTAGAATTTTTGCCCTGTCCATGTGTGCTCTAATGGCAACCTCTCCTAGTGTCTCAACCATTGTTTTGTTGTTTTCATCGTATTCTTCTCATGGCCTCCTGCTATGCTGTGGTGGGATATGTATCACTGCAATTACCACCTTGGAACCTTAAGCATGAATTGTTCATACTATGTTGTCCCTTGCTTCCATTTCCTTAAATTTTCACCTGTTTTGATAAGCAGTGCAACTCCCGCTTCCCCTCTGCTTCCTTCGTCTTTCCTCAGGACCTGATATCCGGATGGAGAGATGTTATCTTTTATCATCCCCGTGAGCTTCGTTTTTGTGAGTGCTACAATTTCTGGGGAAGTTTCCATAATTCTTCCATGCCTTATTTGTTATTCCATCTGCGTTGAAGTACAATACCTTCAGTTTCTTTTCTGATACTGTGGTCTGTGGGGTTTGTTGGGGTTGGGGAAGCAAGTGACCTGGCAAGATATTGTGAGGGGCTGCTGAGGAGGTGAAGTTTGTGGTGAAGGTGGGGAGGGAATTGTGGGTACGGAGTGTAGGTTGTTTTCGGTTACCTTGGGTTAACATATGTGTGCATGTAGGTGTTTGTGTGTATGTGTGTGTGTGTGTGTGTGTGTGTGTTTTGTGTGTGTGTGTGTGTGCGTGTGTGTGTGTGTGAGTGCGTGTGTGTGTGTGTTGTGTGTGTGTGTGAGTGTGCGTGTGTGTGTGTGTGTGTGTGTGTGTGTGTGTGTGTGTGTGTGTGTGTGTGGTGAGTGGTGTGTGCGTGTGTGTGTGTGCATGTGTGTGTGTTTTGTGTGTATGTGTGTGTGTGTGTGTGTGTGTGTGTGTGTGTGTGTGTGCGTTGTGTGTGTGTGTGGTTGTGTGTTTTGGGGTGTGTCTATGTGTGTGTGTATGTGTGTGTGTGTGTGTGTGTGTGTGGTGGCGTGGTGTGTGTGTGCATATTGTGTGGGGGTTTGTGTGTGTGTGTGTGTATGTGTGTGTGTGTGTGTGTGTGTGTTTTGTGTGTGGGGTGTGTGCGTGTGTGTGTGTGTGTTTGTGTGTGTGTGTGTGTGGGTGTGTGTATGTATGTGTGTGTGTGTGTGAGGTGTGTATATGTGTGTGTTTTGTGTGTGCGTGCGCGCGCGCGCGTGTTGTGTGTGTGTGTGTGTGTGGTGTGTGTGTGTGTGTGTGTGTATGTGTGTGTGTATGTGTGTGTGTGGTGTGTGTGTGTGTTTTGTGTGTGTGAGTGTGTGTGTGTGTGTGTGGTGTGTGTGTGTGTGTGTGGTGTGTGTGTGTGTGCGCGCGTGTGTGTGTGTGTGTGTGTGTGTGTGTGTGTACTCCCCTAGTTGAGGTTGCAGGGTCGAGTCCAAGCTCCGGGCCCCCGCCTCTTCACTGGTCGCTACTGGGTCACTCTCCCTGAACCATGAGTTTTATCGTACCTCTGCTTAAAGCTATGTATGGATCCTGACTCCACTACATCGCTTCCCAAACTATTCCACTTCCTGACTACTCTGTGGCTGAAGAAATACTTCCTAAAATCACTTTGATTCATCTGTGTCTTCAATTCCAACTGTGTCCCCTTGTTACTGTGTCCAGTCTCTGGGAAAATCCTGTCTTTGTCCACCTTGTCAATTCCCCTCAGTATTTTGTAAGTCGTTATCATGTCCCCCCTATCTCTCCTGTCCTCCAGTGTCGTCAGGTTGATTTCCCTTAACCTCTCCTCATAGGACATACCTCTTAGCTCTGGGACTAGTCTTGTTGCAAACCTTTGAACTTTCTCTAGTTTCTTTACATGCTGGCTAGGTGTGGGTTCCAAACTGGTGCCCGCATACTCCAATATGGGCCTAACGTACACGGTGTACAGGGTCCTGAATGATTCCTTAATAAGATGTCGGAATGCTGTTCTGAGGTTTGCCAGGCGCCCTATGCTGCAGCAGTTATTTGGTTGATGTGCGCTTCAGGAGATGTGCCTGGTGTTATACTCACCCCAAGATCTTTTTCCTTGAGTGAGGTTTGTAAATCTCTGACCCCCTAGACTGTTACTCCATCTGCGGTCTTCTTTGCCCTTCCCCAATCCTCATGACTTTGCACTTGGTGGGATTGAACTCCAGGAGGGCCCGTTTGCTGGGCCAGGTCTGCAGCCTGTCCAGATCCTTTGTATTCTGCCTGGTCTTCGATCGAATGAACTCTTTCTCATCAACTTCACGTCATCTGCAACAGTGACACCTCGGAGTTTTTCCTTCCGTCATGTCGTTCACAAATACCAGAAACAGCAGTAGTCCTAGGACTGACCCCTGTGGGACCCCACTGGGCACAGGGGCCCACTCTGACACCTCACCTCGTACCCTTACTCGCTGCTGTCTTCCTGACAAGTATTCCCTGATCCATTGCAGTGCCTTCCCTGTTATTACTGCTTGGTCCTCCAGTTTTTGCACTAATCTCTTGTGTGGTAAAGTGTCAAACGCCTTCTTGCAGTCTAAGAAAATGCAATCCACCCACCCCTCTCTCTCTTCTCTTATTGCTGTCACCATGTCATAGAACTCCAGTAGGTTTGTGACACAGGATTTCCCGTCTCTGAAACCATGTTGTCTGCTGGTGATGAGATCATTCCTTTCTAGATGTTCCACCATTCTTATCCTGACAATCTTTTCCATGATTTTGCATGCTATACATGTCAGTGACACTGGTCTGTAGTTTAGTGCTTCATGTCTGTCTCCTTTTTTAAAGATTGGTACCACATTTGCTGTCTTCCATGCCTCAGGCAATCTCCCTGTTTCGATAGATGTATTGAATATTGTTGTTAGGGGTACACATAGCGCCTCTGCTCCCTCTCTCAGGACCCATGGAGAGATGTTATCTGGCCCCATTGCCTTTGAGGTTCTAGCCCCCACTCAGAACCCTCTTCACTTTTTTCCCTCGGTTTTGTTTTACTGGCCCCAGCAGATAGTGTGTCCCCCCACCTCCCCTTTTTTCTGGAGCCCTTCTGTTCCTCTGTGAACACTTCTTTGAATCTTGTTGATTTCCCTCACATACTTCAGTCATTTTTTTTGTCTCTCTCCTTCCTTCCTTGCCTATTACCTGGTCTTTGAGGGTTTGTTTTCTTCCTTTGGGCTGTTAACGCTTGGTCAGATTTGGCTTTAGCGCTATGTGTGTGTGGAACATGGGTTGTGTATGTGTTTGTAGGGGTGGTGTGTTTGTGTGTGTTGTGTGTTTGTGAGTGTTGTGTGGTGTGTGTTGTGTGATTGGGGTTGTGTGTGTGTTTTTGTGTGTGTTGGTGTATGAGTATGTATTGTGTGTGTGTGTGTGTATCACCTAATTGGGGTTGCGGGGCGGACCATCCTGGCCCCGCCTCTTCACTGATCGTACCGGGGTCCTCTCTCTTCTGCTTCCTGAGCTTTTTTAAAAACCTCTTTTTAAAAACTTGTAGGGTTTTCCTCCCTCCACTACTTCCTTGTAGGCTTTTCCACTTGCTGACAACTCTATGACTGAAGAAAAAACTTCCAAAACGCCCGTGACTCGTCTGAGTTTTTAGCTTCTAGTTGTGACCCTTGTCCCTGTGCCCTCTCGGGAAACACCTTCTCGTCCACCTTGCTTTTCCCCCGCGTATCTTCTATGTCGTTATCAGCCCCCCCTACCCTTCTGTCCCCCAGTGTCGCATCCGATTTCCCTTTAAACCCTTTTCCCTCACGACATTCCCTTGAGCTCGGGGACTACCCTTGTTGCAAAACCCTTTGACTTTCTCTAACTTTTTGAGGTTTGACCGGGGGTGGGTTTTCCAACTGGTGCTGCATACTCCTGTAGGGCCAAACATCACAGTGACAGTGTCTTAAACGATTCCTTTTTAAAGGGATCAAAAAGCATTCTCAGGTTTGCAGGCGCCCATATCTGCAGCATTATTTGGTTGATGTGTCCTCCGGTGATGTGCTCGGTGTTATGGTCACCCCAAGGTCTTTCTCCCTGATAGGGCTGTAGTTTTTTCCCCTAGCCTATACCGGGCGCTTTCTTTTTTTCCCCCCCCCAATCTTCATGACTTGCATTTGGTGGATTGAATTCGAAAGCCCGTTTTCTGGGCCACATGTCCCTGCCAGGTCTCTTTGCAGCCTGCCTCTCCTTGTCCCGATTTAATTCTTTTCACCAACTTCACATCATCTGCGAACAGGGGCACTTCAGGTCATTCCTTCCATCATGTCGTTTCCCTATTCAAAAATGAGGTCCTAGAACGACCCCTTTTTTGGGGCCCCGCTCGTAACACGCCCCCTGTGATACCCCTTCACGTACCATGACTGTTGCGCCTCCCTGTCGGTATTCCCCTTTTCCTTGAGTGGGGCCCCCCCTTTTTCTCGCCCGATCCCCCACTTTTTGCAAATCTCTGGGGGAATGTGTCAAAGGCCTTCCTGCGTCTAGGAAAACGCAATTACCCCCCCCTCCTCCGTGTTTACTTTTGGTGTGTGTTGTGTGTGTATAACATCCTTTGTGAACTTTTAAATATTGTTTCATGAAACCTTTCGTTTTATTCCACCAGCTCAGCGAGGCTAATGGAAGGGGAAAAAAAAAAACGTGTGTTACGTCCCCGCAGAAGAAAATTCGTACATAAAAAACATCAGCCTGAATGTTAGTGACTTTTAAAGAACCTCCGTATCAGTTTGTGAAAATTTTTTTAGTAAATAATAAGTACTGTTAAAAATGGTTGGTAATTTAGCAGTTATCAATGAAATTGTACATCAATATGTTTAAAATGGACTTATTTTTTCCCTTGGTTTTCCCCCGCAAACTCAAAATTAACTGAACAGGGAAACAAAATTGGGGAAATTTGCATTTTAAAATCATAAATTTTACTCTTAAAAAAAAATATAGTTTTTTCTTTTGGTTTGCGAAGAAATTCAGGAAATGGTTTAAAATTTTCGTCTGTCTTTCCGGTTTTATTTTTCTTTTTTTC
>NC_069399.1:12316551-12337773 GCF_026875155.1 Cherax quadricarinatus | reverse complement strand
ATTTTGTTTTACATTTTTCATCATTTCATTTACTTGCTTTCCTGCCATTTCTCGTCCCACTGACTCCGCAGGAAGTTCTACAACCCTATGTAGTCCCCTCTTTTATAGTCCAGGCTTTTCCCATTCACTCCTGTTATTTCTCTCCACTTGCAGCTCTACAATGTATTCAAAGCACAGAACCACGTGGTCGCTAGCTTCTAGGGGACTCTCATGCTTGATGTCCTCAATGTCTGAGCTGCCCAGGGTGAACACAAGGTCCAATCTTGCTGGTTCATTCTCTCCTTTCACTCTGGTAGTGTCCTTAACATGTTGGTGCATGAGGTTCTCCAGCACCACGTCCAACATCCTGGCTCTCCATGTTTCAGGACCCCCATGTGGCTCCAGGTTTTCCCAGTCGATGTCCTTGTGGTTGAAATCCCCCATAACCAGCAACTTTGCTCTGCTCGAATGAGCTTTTCTTGCCACCTCAGCAAGTGTGTCCACCATTGGTCTGTTGCTCTCTTTATATTCCTCTCTTGGCCTCCTGCAGTTCTGTGGTGGATTATACATCACTGCAGTGACCACTTTGTGTTCCCCAGACTGAAGTGTACCTGCTATGTAGTCTCTTTCTCCCGTCTCATCTATGCCTTCCATTTTCTCGAATTTCCATCTGTTTTTTACGAGCAGAGCAATCCCACCTCCCCCCCTGCCCCTTCTATCTTTCCTTATGATCTGGTATCCTGGTGGGAAGATTGCATCTGTTATTGTCTCCGTGAGTTTTGTTTCTGTAACTGCTATGAAGTCTGGGGACTTCTCATTGATTCTTCTTGCCATTACTCATGTTTATTTCGTTAACCCATCTGCATTTGTGTACCAAACCTTCAACTTCTGTTCTAATACTGAACTGTGGTGCGGGAGGTGGAAACAGAGGGATCGGTGTGTGATGGTTGGTTTGGAATTTTGTTCAGTTCCCTTGGGGGGTGTCGTGGCTGGAGTCCTTCTGCAGTGTTTCGGGGGGGTGTCTTGTCCTTCCATTTGATCCTGGGTTATTCTGCTCTCCTTTTTCATTTCCTCCCATTTCTCCTTTCGTTTTTGAACTCTCTCTTTCCATCGTCTTCCTTTGTCCTGTGTTCTGTCTCGATCGAGGTACACACTCCGGAACTCCTGTTTGGGCCTCTCAGCCGTGCTTTCTCCTGCAGGATCATGGTTCGGGTTGATTCTGCCTTGAAAATTACTTTGAGAGGCCGATTCCTTTTCTTTGTGAACCACCCAATTCTCCGAAAATTTGCCACCTGGGTCATGCCCCCCCCGCCTATCACCTTCATGATATCTTCAATCGCTTTTTCTTCCCCCCTGCTTTCTTTCATCATAAGTTTCCCCTTTAGTTTTCGCTACGCCATAGACAAACATGGATCTTTCTCCCTTTCTACCTCCCACTGTGACTCCCATTGCATCCTCTGATGTGTTTTAAATTTTCTTCCCTGGAGTTTTCCCTTCCTTCAGTCCCTTCCCTAGTTATGGCCGCTATGCTTTTTGGGTTTTGTCCTTCCTGCTCACCTGTTCCGGCCCCCACAGGTATCTGGTAAGGTCCTTGCACATGTCCTAGTTCCTTCAATGTTTTCCAACCTCTCAATCTGTCCTAGTGTGCTCCCTGCCTTTGTTTTGGGCCCCATGTGGGTTTGACGGGACCTTTGCATACAGTTTAGTTTCCATGCTTCCCTTCAGACCTGTTGTCTGTGTTTGATGTAGCCATTGCCGATGCTACTTCTGTAATATCTCTCTGCTGTTTTAGATGTCTCAGCTCCTCTTCTAATCTCTCTATCTTGATTTCTGCTGCTGTGGCATGTTGCTTCCACCTTCTGCATTCTGCTGCTAACCTCTCTTCCATCTTCCTTTCCAGCTCATCTAGTCTCCTTCCCCAGTCTTCCTAATTTTTTTGAGCTCTACCTCCCATTCCTCCCTCCCAGATTTCCCCCTTGGAGCCCCTTGTCCTCATCCGGTTCTAGGTTCCCCCATTGCTCCACAGAAGGGGGGACGGTGGTTAGGAGGAGGGGAATAGATGGTTAGGAGGAGGGGGGTGGATGGTTGTGGGGAGGGGGAGGATGGTTATTGGGGGGGTAGAGATAGTTGGGGAGGGGGTTAGATGGTTTGAGGGAGAGAGGGGATGGATGGTTTATGGGGGAGAGGGGGGATGGTTATTGGAGGGAGGGAGGTAGTTGGGGGGGTTAGAAAGGTTTGGAGAGGGGTTAGGTGGTTTTGGGGGAGGGGTAGGTGGCTAAGGTGAGGTGGTTAGGGAAGGGGGAGGGTGGTTAGGGGAGGGAACGTGTTTGTGTCAAGTGTTTGGTCAATGGGGAGGGTGTGTGTGTGTGTGTGTTGGTGTGTGTGTGTGTATGTGCATGTTGTGTGTGTATGTGTGTGTGGTGTGTGTGTGTGTGTGATGGGGTGTGTGTGTGTGCGTGTGTGTTTTGTTGTGTGTGTGTGTGTGTGTTTTGGTGTGTGTGTGTGTGTGTGTGGTGTGGTGTGTTGGGGTGTGTGGTGTTGTGTCGTGTGTGTGTGGGTGTGTATGTGTGGGGGTGTGTGTGTGTGTGTGGGGTGTGTGTGTGTGGTGCATGTGTGTGTGTGGGGTGGTTTTGGTGTGTGTTTGTGGTGTGTGTGTGTGGTGTGTGTGTGTGGTGTGGTGTGGGTGTGTGTGTGGTGTGTGTGTTGTTTGGTGTGTGTGTGGTGTGTGTGTGTGGGTGTTGTGTGTATATATGTGTGTGTGTGTGGGGTGCATGTATGTGTTTATGTGTGTTTTGTGTGTGTGTGTGTGTGTGTGTGTGTGTGTGTGAGTGTGTGAGTGTCTACCCTTGTGTGTGTGTGCTTGTGTGTGAGGGAGGGAGGGTTAGGGGGGGGTAGGTGGTGGGGTTGAAAGATCCGTCGTGTAGGCACAAATTTAGTCTCATTTATCTTTCCCAATTATGCTACTCTCTCCACTTACTGCCCTTTCTGGATTTACATATTAATTGTTGCTGGTTATTATTATTTTCCTTGTTCACATTGAGAGAGGACTTCCTAGCTTCCTAAGTATTCTTACTGCTAATAACTACCGGTATTAACACTGCCTGTGTGCGTGTGTGCATGTGTGTGTGTGTGAGTGTGTGTGTATGTGTGTGAGTGTCTTGTGTGGTGTAATGACTGGCCTCAACTTCTTGTGACCTGACACAACCCTCCTGGGACTTGACCGACCCTCGCACCGTCTTACAATGTTGCCCTTAAAAGGTTTACTGTCTGAAAAGTATGTGGAACTGTGTTGTGGTGTATGAGTGTGTATCTGTTTGCAGTGCTCCCTTACCTGGCCACACCCTCCTGTGACCTGACCCACACCTACCTACTTTTACTTCCACCTAGTCTTTCAGAATCCTGTCTAGCCTTGTTCTATAAATTACCAATTACTATTCCTTATTGAATACTTGGTAGCCTATTCTTTATCGAACTAGGAGAGCTGGACCGTTCACAGTCAGCTAGGCGGTTAATTGGAAACCAAAACCCACACCTAACTACCACGAATAGGTGAAATCAGTACTCGTACAGTACTCTACAGGCTGTAGCAGCCTGTAGATTGTCCAGCTCGATGTGACGTCCTGGCATAGATCCACCTCCGTTTCTTCTGGATATATTATGTACCATATTCACTCTATTTCTTTCACTGGTCACACATTTGTTTCACTTTATTATCTTTCTTGGGTAACACGTGGCAACGTCACCTGCCACACTAGGCTGACCACTCTGAATGCGCCACCAAGTATCACTTTCTAGTTCACTTATAAAATTGTGGCTCTCCCCACACTTATGTGGCTCAGGCAAATTGCAAATCGCTTCAAGGATTGTTCACTATCCTGAGCACGGAAGGCGTGACTCGCGCACGCGGTGTCCCTACTGTGTGTGTGTGCGTGTGTGTGTACTGACCTAATTGTGCTCACCTAATTGTGATTGCAGGGGTCGAGACTCAGCTCCTGGCCCCCCTCTCTTCACTGACCGCTATTGGGTCCTCCCTCTCCCTGCTCCATGAGCTTCATCATACTTCGTCTTAAAACTATGTATGGTTTCTACCTCCACTGCATCACTTTCCAGACTATTCCACTTCCTAACAACTCTGTGGCTGAAGAAATGCTTCCTAACATCCCTTTGGCTCATCTGAGTCTTCAACTTCCAATTGTGACCCCTTGTTTCTGTGTCCCATCTCTAGAACATCCTGTCTCTGTCCACCTTATCTATTCCACACAGTATTTTGTATGTCGTTATAATGTCTCCCCTGACCCTCTTTTCTTCCAGTGTCGTTAGGCCGATTTCCCTTAACCTTTCTTCGTAGGACATTCCCCTTCGCTCTGGAACCAGCCTTGTTGTGTGTGTGGTGTGTGTGTGTGTGTGTGTGTGTGTGGTGTGTGTGTGTGTGTGTGTGTGTGTGTGTGTGTGTGTGTGTGTTTAACTTATCGCACAGCAAGTCCTTGTGCATATCTGTATATGAGTAAACATGAATGTATTTCGGTGTTTATCTCGTCAATCCAGCACCTTCACCAAAGCTAATATTTCCTTACGTCTTTTGTTGTAATCGAGCTGGAAAAAATATATGTGTTATCCTCTGTAGCGGAAATTAATACATAAACCTTAATAAATAGAGAGTGTTTGTGACCAGTAAATTAACTTCCATGTCAGCCTGAAGGATTTTCCAACAAATAATAAATATTGTGAGATATCTGGTTGGAATTTTTGCTTCATCTTTTTCTCTCTGTTGATAAGAACTGTTGACTTGCAAACTGTTCTTCAGTATACCAACAAAATTAAATATATTTTAAGGCTTTTCCTAGTGGACTTCAAAAGCGACAAAAAGAATATACATATACATACTGGCATGAATTTGCATTTAAAAATCAGTAAAAAACATTCTTGAAGATACTAACGCTTTTTGCTTAAGTTTACTGGGAAAGAATTTAGAAGTTGTTTAATTTCCATTTGCCTTTTTTTTTCATCTTGTTTGATACGCTGCTGAGAACCTTTAAGAGTTTAGTAAAATTAAGCCAAGGAAAGAGTTGACCTTGAAGTAATTGTAACAGAATTCCTCTCCACTGATTTTTACTTCAAATACCTGGAAAAAAAAAGAAAGGCTGAAGTGTTTACCACCGTCAGGCCGCGTGGAAATTCAATATGGCCGCCATTACAATATGGCAGCCTCATGGAGAATGGGTTTCCCGCTTTGTCTTCTCATTTAAATATTACTATACACGAATCTTACTCAATTAAAGTTTTTCTGATTGAAATTACCATTCCATCGAGATATAAAATATTACTCCAGGGCATTTTTTTTTCACATCTTATCAACTTCAAATTTTGCTGCTGATCATGGAAGCAGGTATGGTCAGACACATATTCTCATATATGATGAGCCTCTTTTCCTTATAGGTTTAGGCGTTATTAATAATGAACCACAAAACAACCTTCTGAAGCATGTTATACTTAAACTTGGCAGCCAGTATACAGTGATGAGGTTTCAAGGATGCATAGAATTTGCAATGACTAGCGCTGGGTTGAATTAATTTTTTGTATATGCTGTTGAAATGCTGTGAAGCACATGCTGAAGAAAATTGCTCAGCATAATTCTAGCAAGAACGAACTGTATTCCCAGGCAGAGCGAGATAGTGACGATTTATCTGTAGGCGGTCCTTACTTGATGGATAACTAACCTGAGAAATCTCATGACTCACGAAATCGTAATGACACGATTGCAAACAAACCATACCCCGGCCGGGATTGAACCCGCGGTCAGAGAGTCTCAAAACTCCAGACCGTCGCGTTAGCCACTAGACCAGCTAGCCACAATAAGATTCATCCAACTAGGTATATTTCTACACCATAGGAAGGTTAGCACAGGCACCTCTGTGACCACAAATGCAAGTTTTTTACAGACGAATCTCCAGCTAGCGTGGCCGTGACGAACTCTAGCTCAAGTCCCTTCACTGCCGTCAACACGACTCACGAAATCGTAATGACACGATTGCAAACAAACCATACCCCGGCCGGGATTGAACCCGCGGTCAGAGAGTCTCAAAACTGGCTAGCTGGTCTAGTGTCTAACGCGACGGGCTGGAGCTTTGAGACTCTCTGACCGTGGGTTCAATCCCGGCCGGGGTATGGTCTGAGAAATCTCTCTTGAAGAGTTTACCTCAGAGGATATGCAGCGAATTACGTACTGTTAGGCAGTATCACAAAAGTTATGAAATGATATAGAACAGCAGGAATATAGTTACATTATATGCAAATAGTGGAGGTTCTCAGAAACTATATTAAAGCAGAAAGAACTGGAAACTGTCAGTTTCACTCTGCCGCACTTCAATATATATATATAATTTTTTCTGCCACTGGTCGCAATATGTTTCCTACATCTGCACGACTTTTTTTACGGATTATGAATGAACTCGAAAATATTGATCTTGAAATATACAATGCTTTCAGAAGAGACCTACATAATGCTCATTGGTGTGAAAGATTTTGCGAAGGTTTGTCTAGAGACCCAATAACTAACAGGTTAGGATGAGAAGTGTCAAAGGAAATGGATGGATTACTAATGAAGGCAATGATTGAACACCAACAGCTACTGTGGCTAACGTCAGGCCCTGTATGTGCCCAGATAAAGAACTCTGTGCCTAAGTTTGCTGGACTTGTCCTGTTTCCTGACGAACCTTACCTAACCTAAGTTTGCTGGTGTCTGATACACAAGGAATAAGCAACTTGTTACCATGACAAACACAAGAATTAAACAAGACAATGAAGACACAGGGAAAGCTTTACAATTTGTAGAGAAGCTACATATTTTCATGCGAAACAACCATTTTCGAAATGTAGTAAGTAGGATTTTTCTGAAAAGATGTCAACCCAGATACTGCTTTAGATATTGTCAAGAGTAAACTGTATGAAGTGACTGACAAAACGGTTAAAGAAACCAATTAGAAATGAGCAAATTATTTAAGTAAAACGTAATTCATTCGTCACTCGTTGCTTTGTCCTCAGACAAGTGGTCATGGCCTGCAGGAACTCGTCACATATGAATTATGCATATTTCCATTTTCCGATGTCGATAAACAAGAAAACATGAGGGAAGCACATACGTCTCTGTTTATGTATCATATACGTGATCTAGGCAGTGATGATATGAATATGCATAAATGTATTCTTACCTACATCATTAACAAATGTTATTGACGGTGGTTCTTTGCCACCATCAATAATACGGGTTAGAAACAAAGTTTTGATGACGTTCTCACAACTTTTACAGAGAAATGGCCAGAGAAAATATGGCATGGCAACTATTGTATTTAATGGGTCTGATGAATATTTATATACTAAATATTAGACTCACACAGTATGTACAAAAAGTGCAGGGAACCAACGGAACAGTTTTTGGCCTCTTCCACTGTGGATCTAAAGAATTACCAAATTCTAGTTAATGTGGGATATAATTAGGACCTCAAAAAGCATCTCTCTGAATAGCTGCAGGCAGCAGAGTGTCTCATTAAGGAACCAAAAAATAAGCTGATGTTTGCATCATCAAGGAAGATGTAGCTTCAGCTCGTAAGTGCACCACAGCCATTGTTGTTGTTGCTGTGCTTCTTCCTTAAGTGGAAGTGACCTGGCTAGGTGGGTCATTGGTCTAAGCCGGGGGTGACATGGACCTTCTTCGCATGGGTCAGTAGGCCTGCTGCAGTGTTCCTTCTTTCTTATGTTCTTATTATGTGAATACCTAATCTCGTGACATTGTTTTTGTGTTAGTCAAGCGAAAAGAACTCCGAAGATATCACTATATTTGCCATGAAGATATTCCGACAAAATCTTGGTGAATTTGTCAATATGAATGTACATGATTCTCTGTTGTGATGCAACTTTTGAACTTTACACAATGTAATTCAGCGTTGCCATGAAAATTCTTAAAGAAAATGAAACCATATACACATAAGCTTCTAGTAACACTAAGTCAGGTAGATCCCAGGAGACTATTCAGACTGCTGGACACACGTTGTTGTACCAATAAATTATTGTAGAAGAACAGGCGAAATACTAAATCAAATTCGACAATAAATATTCACAGAAAAATCAACAGTTTTATGAAGAATTGAGACACTTATGCAACACATGGGAATCTTTATTGAAGAAACGTTTCGCCACACAGTGGCTTCATCAGTCCAATACAAAGTAGAAATGGGTAAGGATAGTAGAAGTTTTGAGGTAATCAGTCCCTCAACCTGGAATCAATGTGTTCAGTCCATCACTCTTGTAGGAAGTGCAGCACAGGGCCAGAGAGGTGGCTTATATACTGCGGTGAGATGAGTTGAAGCAGGAGGAGGCGGGATCACAGTGGGACCTGCCACTAGTGTAAGTAGGTCGTCGTCAAAACCATTGATCACTCAACAGTTTTATCTTTTCGTTTAAAGCCACGGGTGCGGCCATTAACAGAGGACGCCTGCCAAGATCATAACATGCCCTCTCTAGAAAGACGTAGAATTAGGGGGGATATGATTGAGGTGTATAAATGGAAGACAGGAATAAATAAAGGGGATGTAAATAGTGTGCTGAAAATATCTAGCCTAGACAGGACTCGCAGCAATGGTTTTAAGTTGGAAAAATTCAGATTCAGGAAGGATATAGGAAAGTACTGGTTTGGTAATAGAGTTGTGGATGAGTGGAACAAACCCCCAAGTACCGTTATAGAGGCCAGAACGTTGTGTAGCTTTAAAAATAGGTTGGATAAATACATGAGTAGATGTGGGTGGGTGTGAGTTAGACCTGATAGCTTGTGCTAACAGGTCGGTTGCCGTGTTCCTCCCTTAAGTCAATGTGACCTGACCTGACTAGGTTGGGTGCATTGGCTTAAGCCGGTAGGAGACTTGGACCTGCCTCGCATGGGCCAGTAGGCCTTCTGCAGTGTTCCTTCGTTCTTATGTTCTTATGCCGTTTATCACCACAGGCAGAGCTGAACAGGAATGGAATTAGATTCCCACAAGTGGGGTTAGAAAATACAGTAAGATAAGCTAGATTCAACAGATGAGTCTAAAGCGTCGTCTTCTGAGCATTTTCTGCTGTAGTGAAGTATCATGCCTTATTTGAAATGAGGAAATGGTATGGTGATACCGACAAGATGTGGAAAAAGACACTTATGTGCAGTTCAGGACATCTATTAGAGGAAACGTTTCACCACGAGTGGACTGAAACGTTAGAACTGAAGAAGCCACTCGTGGCGAAACGTTTCCTGTAATAAATGTCCTGAACTGTACATAAGTGTCTTTTTCCACAAATTATTTGAAATATTTTTAACCCCCCCAAAAAAATTACAATAAAATATAAGAGTGTTTTTGTGTAAAAAATACCATTTAACACATTGCGTGTAAAAATAGTCTTTATACATTGATAAAGTTATTCAAAATTATTTAAAAAAAAATATTTTTAAATTGTGGAAAAAGTATTCAACAGCAATTTTTAATACCTCATTGGACAGCTAATTTCAGAAAGAAAAACTTTTATAATGAGGCAAATTCACATATTTCTAATATTAAATTGAGAAGAAGGCAAAAGTGGTATAAGAATGGTATAAAATACAGACAAGGTGAAAATTAGACACATATGCAACATCTGGGAATCTTTAATGTAGACGTTTCGCCATCCAGTGGCTTTAACAATACAAATTCTAAGACATAATTTGAAGACAGTAGAACTATATACAAAAGAGGAGGTAATCAGTCCCACATGGAATCTTGGTTCAGAGGACATCTCCTCAACCTTCTTCACTTCTGCTAACCCGTCCCATGGGTATGACTTACTTCCACTGGGGAATCCCTCTTACCAGTGACAATGCCTTCGTCGGCTACCCGTCCCCTTTTCACCTGACGCCAAAATATAAGTGCAACCCATCTTGCCTGTGCTCCAGATTTTAACGACTGCGATGCTGATAGGTAAGACATAAGCAACAGTTAGGCAACTTTATTAGAAAATGAGAACATAAGAAAGGAGGATCATTGCAGCAGGCCTACTGGCCCATGCGAGGCAGGTCCAAGTCTCCTACTGGCTTAAGCCGGTAGCAGGTCACATTGACTTAAGGAAGGAACACGGCAACAGACCTGGTAGCACAAGCTATCAGGTCCAACTCACACCCGCCCACATCCACTCATGTATTTATCCAACCTATTTTTAAAGCTACACAACGTTCTGGCCTCTATAACTGTACTTGGGAGTTTGTTGCACTCATCCACAACTCTGTTACCAAACCAGTACTTTCCTATATCCTTCCTGAATCTGAATTTTTCCAACTTAAAACCATTGCTGCGAGTCCTGTCTAGGCTAGATATTTTCAGCACACTATTTACATCCCTTTTATTTAATCCTGTCTTCCATTTATACACCTCAATCATATCCCCCCTAATTCTACGTCTTTCTAGAGATTGCAGATTCAGGGCCCTTAGTCTATCCTCATAGGGAAGGTTTCTGATACATGGAATCAACTTTGTCATGTTCCTATGGAACAAAGCTCTTCTCCAAACTGAGGGACTGACCACCTCAAAACTTTAAGGATGATGGACTGATTACATCGTCTTCAAGTATCTTCTGCTTCTATCAACTTTTCTGTACTCGACTGAAGAAGCCTACTGTGTAGGCGAAACGTTTCGAAATAAAGATACCTAACTGTTGCATATGTGTCTTACCTAACAACCTGTCGGTATTTTATACCATTTTAATGTTCAATCTGTCAGACACTGCAACAAAAGGGTATCTTGGTACAGACCTGCAATCAACTTCGACAACCTCTACTAGTGAGAACGGCTGGATTTGAGAGGGACCTGACCTCCCAACATCTGAGTTCTTACCTCTTCTAATGACCTACGTCTCACCTCTTGGCGCTATATTAGGCTCCATTCTGTCACTTCATCTCCATATTGTTTCATACTATGGAACAAAGCTCTTCTCCAAACTGAGGGACTGACCACCTCAAA
The DNA here is from genome assembly GCF_026875155.1 of Cherax quadricarinatus. NCBI lineage: Eukaryota > Metazoa > Arthropoda > Malacostraca > Decapoda > Parastacidae > Cherax > Cherax quadricarinatus. The sequence goes on along the minus strand of NC_069399.1, from coordinate 12,326,785 downwards.
ACTTTAAGGGTGATGGACTGATTACATCGTCTTCAAGTATCTTCTGCTTCTATCAACTTTTCTGTACTCGACTGAAGAAGCCTACTGTGTAGGCGAAACGTTTCGAAATAAAGATACCTAACTGTTGCATATGTGTCTTACCTAACAACCTGTCGGTATTTTATACCATTTTAATGTTCAATCTGTCAGACACTGCAACAAAAGGGTATCTTGGTACAGACCTGCAATCAACTTCGACAACCTCTACTAGTGAGAACGGCTGGATTTGAGAGGGACCTGACCTCCCAACATCTGAGTTCTTACCTCTTCTAATGACCTACGTCTCACCTCTTGGCGCTATATTAGGCTCCATTCTGTCACTTCATCTCCATATTGTTTCATACTATGGAACAAAGCTCTTCTCCAAACTGAGGGACTGACCACCTCAAAACTTTAAGGGTGATGGACTGATTACATCGTCTTCAAGTATCTTCTGCTTCTATCAACTTTTCTGTACTCGACTGAAGAAGCCTACTGTGTAGGCGAAACGTTTCGAAATAAAGATACCTAACTGTTGAATATGTGTCTTACCTAACAACCTGTCGGTATTTTATACCATTTTAATGTTCAATTTTGTCATCCTCCTTTGTACATTTTCCAGAGCATTTATATCCATTCTGTAATACGGTGACCAAAACTGTGCAGCATAATCTAAATGAGGCCTAACCAAGGATGTATAGAGTTGAAGAACAACCTGAGGACTCCTATTATTTATGCTTCTTGATATGAAGCCAAGGATTCTATTAGCTTTATTGCGAACACCTATGCACTGTTGTCTTGGTTTCAGATTACTGCTAACCAGAACTCCTAAATCTTTTTCGCAATCCGTAATATTAAGATCTACATTTAGTTTATATGTGGCATGGTTATTGTCCTGTCCAACATTTAGAACTTTGCATTTGTCTATATTAAACTGCATCTGCCACTTCTCCGACCACTGCATCAGTCTATTCAAATCTTCCTGGAGTGCGCTAATGTCCTCGTCGAAATGAATTCGACGGCCTATTTTGGTGTCATCGGCAAACTTGCTGATGTCGCTCTTTATGCCCTCATCTATGTCGCTTATGTAGATTGTGAACAGCAGGGGGCCCAACACTGACCCCTGTGGAACACCGCTTGTGACGCTTCCCCACTCTGATTTCTCCCCATTTATGCAAACTCTCTGCTGCCTATTTGTCAACCATGCCTCAATAAAGGAAAAAAATTCTCCTCCTTTTCCAAGTGCCTTAATTTTCCTCAATAGTCTCTGATGTGGGACCCTGTCAAAAGCATTACTGAAGTCCATATACACAATATCATATTCATTACCATGATCCACCTCCTCAAATACCTTAGTGAAAAAAGTTAATAAATTCGTAAGGCAGGAACGCCCCTTTGTAAAACCATGCTGAGATTCGTTGATTAATTTATGCTTTTCAAGGTGGCTACGAACTGCCTCGGCAATTATTGATTCCATAAATTTTCCCACTATGGAGGTTAGGCTTATTGGTCTATAGTTCGAAGCTAAGGACCTGTCACCTGCTTTGAAAATAGGTATCACATTTGCCATTTTCCACTTATCTGGCACCATGCCAGTTTGTAGTGATATGTTGAAAATATTAGCCAAAGGTTTGCTAAGCTCCTCTTTACATTCCTTTAGAACCCTTGCATACAGTTCATCAGGGCCTGGGGATTTGTTAGGTTTTAATTTATCTATTTGCCTAAGGACCATGTCACTTGTGACCCTAATATTATTTATTTTTATTTTTTTTTTTTTATTATCACACCGGCCGATTCCCACCAAGGCAGGGTGGCCCGAAAAAGAAAAACTTTCACCATCATTCACTCCATCACTGTCTTGCCAGAAGGGTGCTTTACACTACAGTTTTTAAACTGCAACATTAACACCCCTCCTTCAGAGTGCAGGCACTGTACTTCCCATCTCCAGGACTCAAGTCCGGCCTGCCGGTTTCCCTGAATCCCTTCATAAATGTTACTTTGCTCACACTCCAACAGCACGTCAAGTATTAAAAACCATTTGTCTCCATTCACTCCTATCAAACACGCTCAAGCATGCCTGCTGGAAGTCCAAGCCCCTCGCACACAAAACCTCCTTTACCCCCTCCCTCCAACCCTTCCTAGGCCGACCCCTACCCCGCCTTCCTTCCACTACAGACTGATACACTCTTGAAGTCATTCTGTTTCGCTCCATTCTCTCTACATGTCCGAACCACCTCAACAACCCTTCCTCAGCCCTCTGGACAACAGTTTTGGTAATCCCGCACCTCCTCCTAACTTCCAAACTACGAATTCTCTGCATTATATTCACACCACACATTGCCCTCAGACATGACATCTCCACTGCCTCCAGCCTTCTCCTCGCTGCAACATTCATCACCCACGCTTCACACCCATATAAGAGCGTTGGTAAAACTATACTCTCATACATTCCCCTCTTTGCCTCCAAGGACAAAGTTCTTTGTCCTCCACAGACTCCTAAGTGCACCACTCACTCTTTTCCCTCATCAATTCTATGATTCACCTCATCTTTCATAGACCCATCCGCTGACACGTCCACTCCCAAATATCTGAATACGTTCACCTCCTCCATACTCTCTCCCTCCAATCTGATATTCAATCTTTCATCACCTAATCTTTTTGTTATCCTCATAACCTTACTCTTTCCTGTATTCACCTTTAATTTTCTTCTTTTGCACACCCTACCAAATTCATCCACCAATCTCTGCAACTTCTCTTCAGAATCTCCCAAGAGCACAGTGTCATCAGCAAGAGCAGCTGTGACAACTCCCACTTTGTGTGTGATTCTTTATCTTTTAACTCCACGCCTCTTGCCAAGACCCTCGCATTTACTTCTCTTACAACCCCATCTATAAAATATATTAAACAACCACGGTGACATCACACATCCTTGTCTAAGCCTACTTTTACTGGGAAAAAATTTCCCTCTTTCCTACATACTCTAACTTGAGCCTCACTATCCTCGTAAAAACTCTTCACTGCTTTCAGTAACCTACCTCCTACACCATACACTTGCAACATCTGCCACATTGCCCCCCTATCCACCCTGTCATACGCCTTTTCCAAATCCAAAATGCCACAAAGACCTCTTTAGCCTTATCTAAATACTGTTCACTTATATGTTTCACTGTAAACACCTGGTCCACACACCCCCTACCTTTCCTAAAGCCTCCTTGTTCATCTGCTATCCTATTCTCCGTCTTACTCTTAATTCTTTCAATTATAACTCTACCATACACTTTACCAGGTACACTCAACAGACTTATCCCCCTATATTTTTGCACTCTCTTTTATCCCCTTTGCCTTTATACAAAGGAACTATGCATGCTCTCTGCAATCCCTAGGTACCTTACCCTCTTCCATACATTTATTAAACAATTGCACCAACCACTCCAAAACTATATCCCCACCTGCTTTTAACATTTCTATCTTTATCCCATCAATCCCGGCTGCCTTACCCCCTTTCATTTTACCTACTGCCTCACGAACTTCCCCCACACTCACAACTGGCTCTTCCTCACTCCTACAAGATGTTATTCCTCCTTGCCCTATACACGAAATCACAGCTTCCCTATCTTCATCAACATTTAACAATTCCTCAAAATATTCCTTCCATCTTCCCAATACCTCTAACTCTCCATTTAATAACTCTCCTCTCCTATTTTTAACTGACAAATCCATTTGTTCTCTAGGCTTTCTTAACTTGTTAATCTCACTCCAAAACTTTTTCTTATTTTCAACAAAATTTGTTGATAACATCTCACCCACTCTCTCATTTGCTCTCTTTTTACATTGCTTCACCACTCTCTTAACCTCTCTCTTTTTCTCCATATACTCTTCCCTCCTTGCATCACTTCTACTTTTTAAAAACTTCTCATATGCTAACTTTTTCTCCCTTACTACTCTCTTTACATCATCATTCCACCAATCGCTCCTCTTCCCTCCTGCACCCACTTTCCTGTAACCACAAACTTCTGCTGAACACTCTAACACTACATTTTTAAACCTACCCCATACCTCTTCGACCCCATTGCCTATGCTCTCATTAGCCCATCTATCCTCCAATAGCTGTTTATATCTTACCCTAACTGCCTCCTCTTTTAGTTTATAAACCTTCACCTCTCTCTTCCCTGATGCTTCTATTCTCCTTGTATCCCATCTACCTTTTACTCTCAGTGTAGCTACAACTAGAAAGTGATCTGATATATCTGTGGCCCCTCTATAAACATGTACATCCTGAAGTCTACTCAACAGTCTTTTATCTACCAATACATAATCCAACAAACTACTGTCATTTCGCCCTACATCATATCGTGTATACTTATTTATCCTCTTTTTCTTAAAATATGTATTACCTATAACTAAACCCCTTTCTATACAAAGTTCAATCAAAGGGCTCCCATTATCATTTACACCTGGCACCCCAAACTTACCTACCACACCCTCTCTAAAAGTTTCTCCTACTTTAGCATTCAAGTCCCCTACCACAATTACTCTCTCACTTGGTTCAAAGGCTCCTATACATTCACTTAACATCTCCCAAAATCTCTCTCTCTCCTCTGCATTCCTCTCTTCTCCAGGTGCATACACGCTTATTATGACCCACTTCTCGCATCCAACCTTTACTTTAATCCACATAATTCTTGAATTTACACATTCATATTCTCTTTTCTCCTTCCATAACTGATCATTTAACATTACTGCTACCCCTTCCTTTGCTCTAACTCTCTCAGATACTCCAGATTTAATCCCATTTTATTTCCCCCACTGAAACTCTCCTACCCCCTTCAGCTTTGTTTCGCTTAGGGCCAGGACATCCAACTTCTTTTCATTCATAACATCAGCAATCATCTGTTTCTTGTCATCCGCACTACATCCACGCACATTTAAGCAACCCAGTTTTATAAAGTTTTTCTTCTTCTCTTTTTTAGTAATTGTATACAGGAGAAGGGGTTACTAGCCCATTGCTCCCGGCATTTTAGTCGCCTCATACGACACACAGTTTATTATCGTCCTGTTCTACATAATTTATCATTTCTGGAATATCGCTGGTATCTTGGGTAGCTTTAGGTAGAGGTCGTTTTGATAAGGACCATTTTAATGTTAATAAAGACCTGCCTCGTATGGGCCAGTAGGCCTTCTGCAGTGTTCCTACATTCTTATGTTCTTATGTTCTTATGTTCTTATGTTTCTTCTGTGTAAAAACTGAGAGGAAGTATGTGTTAAAAATTCTACACATTTCCTTATCACTGTCAGTGAGCTGACCCGAGGAACTTTTGATGGGCCTATCTTGTCCCTGATCTTACTTCTGTATACCTGAAAGAATACTTTTGGGTTAGTCTTCGATTCTCTTGCAACTTTAACCTTATAATCTTTTTTTGCTTTTCTAATTCCCTTTTTTATTTCTCTCTTTAACTGAATATATCGATTTCTTAATTGCCCCTCTCCTCTTTCGATTTGCCTATATATGCCTCTCTTTTGACCAATCAAATATTTTAATCTATTGTTCATCCATTTAGGATCATTTTTGTTTGATCTGATTTCCCTATTTGGAACATAAGTTGACTGAGCAGCTAGAACTATGCCCTGGAAAGCGTCATATCGGCAACCATCACCACCTACCTGACCCTTGGTCAAGCCATTCCAGTTCAGCCCACCTTAGTAATTTTTCAGTCCTATGAAATCAGCCAAGAGAAAGTCAGGGACAGAGACTTGATTGCCATTATTAGGGGAATTCCATGATATATTAAAACTGAGTGATTTGTGATCACTTTTCCCAAGCTCATCATTAACCTCAAGATTATTAATTAGTGTTTGCCTACTGGCAATAACCAAATCAAGGAGGTTATTTCCCCTAGTTGGCTCTGTCACAAACTGTTTTAAAAAACAATCCTGTATCGTATCAAGAAAGTCACCTGACTCTAAATTTCCTGTCAAATTGCTCCAGTCAATCTGTCTATAGTTGAAAATCTCTCATTAGCACAACATTTTCGAATGTAGATGCCTTACGAATTTCGTCCCATAGAAGTTTACTGCACACCCTATCAAGATTTGGGGCCCTGTAAATCACACCCAAAATTAGTTTTTTTCGGCCCTCAAAAAGCTGTAACCAAACAGATTCAGTGGCTGATGCTTCTAATTTTATATCTTGTCTAACACAACAATTTAAATTGTCTCTGACATACATTGCTACTCCACCACCTTTCCTGTTGACCCTCTCAGTGTGGAATAATTCATAGCCTTGTACGTGACATTCAGAGGGCATCTCTCTATCTTTCAGATTGAGCCAGGTATCTGTTATAGCAATAATATCTATGTTTCCTGCACTTGCAATTAATCTTAGCTCATTTATCTTATTTCTTACACTCCTGCTATTAGTATAGTAAACCTTAAGGGAGCTAGTCCCTTGCTGCCCTCTGCTGTCCGCTTTGTTTGCTGAATGCCTTTTATGCATTTACTGTTTCCGCCCCCAGTGTTGCAACCTGCTTGTTTCCCACACACACACCAATACCTCTATCTTCTATCAGTTTAAAATCATAGGCATTTTACCAATGGCCTTCTCAATTGAGTTTGTAAGTGCTACCACCCCAGCCCCAGAGAGATGTACCCCATCCTTTGCATACATATCATGTTTGCCGTAAAAGTTGTACCAGTTGTCAATGAATGGGATTGCAAGTTCCTTGCGGTATCTGTCTAGCCAGCAATTTACACCAATTGCCCTAGACAACCATTCATTTCCTACTCCCCTTCTAGGCAAGATGCTACATATGATTGGGACCCCTCCCTTAGACTTAATGAAATCTGTAGCTGACCTGTACTTATCTAGCAGCTTTTCTCTCCTACCCTTCCCAATATCATTTCCACCAGCACTGAGACAGATAATAGGCTTGTTCCCATTACCTGACATGATATTATCCAGCCTGTTAACTATGTCCCCAACACCAGCTCCAGGGAAGCACACTCTATCTCTCATCTTCTTATTCCTATTACAAAAAGCACGGTCAATATATCTTACCTGAGAGTCACCAACCACAAGAATGTGCTTACCTCTGTTAGCAGGGGCAGTAGTACCCTTACCTTCACTGGCCACTGAAGTACATACATAAGAACATAAGAAAGGAGGAACACTGCAGGAGGCCTGTTGCCCATACTAGGCAGGTCCTTTGCAATTCATCCCACTAACAAAACATTTGCCCAACCCAATTTTCAATGCCACCCAAGAAATAAGCTCTGATGTGAAAGTCCCACTCAAATCCAACCTCTCCCACTCTTGTACTTATCCAACCTAAATTTGAAACTACCCAAAGTCCCAGCCTCAATAACCCAACTAGGTAGACTGTTCCACTCATCAACTACCCTATTTCCAAACCAATACTTTCCTATGTCCTTTCTAAATCTAAACTTATCTAATTTAAATCCATCACTGCGGGTTCTCTCTTGGAGAGACATCCTCAAGACCTTAATAAGGTCTTGAGGTCTTCCACTTATACACTTCGATCAGGTCTCCCCTCATTCTTCGTCTAACAAGTGATTGTAACTTAAGAGTCTTCTATCTTTCTTCATAAGGAAGATTTCTAATGCTATGTACTAATTTAGTCATCCTATGCTGAATGTTTTCTAACGAATTTATGTCCATTCTGTAATATGGAGACCAGAACTGAGCTGCATAATCTAGGTGAGGCCTTACTAATGATGTATAAAGCTGCAGTATGACCTCTGGACTTCTGTTGCTTACACTTCTTGATATAAATCCCAGTAATCTATTTGCCTTATTACGTACGCTTAGGCATTGCTGTCTTGGTTTAAGGTTGCTGCTCACCATAACCCCCAAGTCCTTTTCGCAATCTGTATGGCTAAGTTCTACATCATTTAACTTATAAGTACTAGGGTTATGGGCACTCCCAAGCTTCAGAATCTTGCATTTATCTACATTGAACTGCATCTGCCACTTTTCTGACCAAGAATAGAGTTTGTTTAAATCCTCCTGAAGTTCCATAACATCTTGGGTAGCTTGGAAATGAGATTTCCGAGCTACCCAATATTTTAGACTCTATAACCCCATTCGGTACATCATCAGATGCAGCATTCTCCACCTGACCTCATCCTTCTGAACCTGACTATAAATACTCGCGTCCCTTCCACCCTAGGTAGATCTGTTTGTGACTTGAAAAAGCCCACTGTGTGGGCGAAACGTAGTCAACGAAGGATCACATTATACTGCATATGTGTTTATAAACACCTCAATCATATCCCCCCCTAATTCTACGCCTTTCTAGAGAGTGTAGATTCAGGGCCCTTAGTCTATCCTCATAGGGAAGATTTCTCATACATGGGATTAGCTTTGTCATCCTTCTCTGCACGTTTTCCAGTACATTTATATCCATTCTGTAATATGGTGACCAGAACTGTGCAGCATAATCTAAATGAATCTCGCATACAGCCTATAGACAAGGCCAACGAATTTAATGTCTTCCTCTCTATTGTAGGGTCAAAGCTAGCAAGTCAAATTCCCAGCTCAAATACCCAGCCGAAAGAGTATCTCACTGGCAACTGCCCAAATACTCTATTTCTATTGTATGTTAGAAGTGATCAAGGTCCCAGGACCGAAACGAAACGTTTTCTAATAAATATGTTATAGTGTTTGCTTACGTGTCTTTCTAAACCAACTTGTCGGTATTTATTACCAAGGTTTATACCACTCTATTTCTAGCCCCAACAAATTCCACTGAAGTCTCACTCGTCATTAAATCATTAAAAAACAAAGCAGGTGATCTAGATAACTTGTCACCATTCATATATAAAAAAGCTGCATGTGAGCTGTCACCCATTATTGCAACAATGTTATTTTATACCATTTTAATGTTCACAATGTTTAACAAATCTGTAGTGTCCCCAACCTTTCCATCTATACTCAAGACAGCAAGGGTTACCCCGATCCACAAAGGAGGTGACCCAACTGACTTGAACATCTATAGACCCAGATCAGACTTGCCCTCACTTTCCAAGATATTTGAAAAAATAATACACAAGCGATTTTACTCCTACCTTACATGAAACAGCATACTTAACCCCTGCCAGTTTGGGTTTAGACCAAAAAATGTACGAATGCCGCTATTATACAAATGCTTGAAATAATATACACAGCTCTCGATAAAAATGAATATCTAAAGTAAAAAAGACACAAGTGCAACTAATGTGACATTTATTGTGGCAACGTTTCGCTCTCCAGGAGCTTTATCAAGCCATTACAAACAATGCATGGACACAGAGGGTATATAAAGGCTCTGAGTGAGGTGCAATACTAGTGAGGTACCATTTCGATGTTCACTAGTGGTAGTAGTAGTAGTAGTAGTAGTAGTAACAAAAATAATACAATATGGAAGAGCAAATAATTCGTACATGAGTAAAAGGATATAAAAGCTATTACTTGGGTAACATAAAAATAGGTTGGACACATATATTGACTGGAAAGAGGCAGGTTTTTTCCGTGTTCACTCTCTGTAATGTGCTTGTGTAGTATAACAGGAGAGACTATGTGATGGCAGGGTTTACTGTTTTCAGGAGGATTCTTGCTAAGACTTCGGAGATGGTGAAGCTGCCGTTGTTTTGTTTAATTGTAATCGAAACAGCGATCAGTGCTGATTCAAGGCACTTGCGTGTGCGGAAATTAGTTTCTTTGATCACTAATTGGGCGTCTCTGAATTTCATGAGATGATTGGTGGAATTTCGGTGTTGTACACAGGCGTTGTTTAAGTTGTCGTTCCTACATGCGTAAATGTGTTCATTGAGGAGGGTGTCGAGGTTTCTTGCTGTTTCACCTACGTAGATCTTGTCACAGCCTCCACAGGGTATAGTGTAAACTCCTGCATTGACTGGTTCGTGGTACTTGGGTTTTGTCCTGGTTAGATCCTTTATTGAAGTGGTAGAAGCGATGGCGACTCTGGTGTTAGCTTGTGAAAGTACTTTTGAGACGTTGAGTGCAACCTGGCTGTTGGGAAGAATTATAACTTTGTTGGGAGCGGTGTTGATGCGTGGAGAATTGATGATCTGAAGAGCTCTTTTCTAGTCTTTGATGAAAAAAGAAGGAAATTGTAACTCAGTGAATGTTTGGTGAATGTAAGTACATTCCTCGTCAAGAAACTCAGGACTACAAATTCGGTATGCTCTTAGGGAAAAC
>NC_069399.1:12298173-12316051 GCF_026875155.1 Cherax quadricarinatus | reverse complement strand
TGACCTATTGGAACTGAACTTCTCCAGGCCGAGGGACTGACAACCTCAAATTCTACTCTACAAGGGTGATGGACTGATTACATCGTCTTCACATCTCTACTGTTCCTGCCTACTTTCTGTATTCGACTGAAGAAGCCTACTGTGTAGGCGAAACGTTTCGGAATAAAGTTGTCTAACTGTTGCATATGTGTCTTACCTAACAACCAGTCGGTATTATATACCATTTTGAAGATTCTCCTTTGTATGGACTGATGAAGCCACTGTGTGGCGAAACGTTTCCTCAATACAGATACCCAAGAGTTGCACATGTGTCTAATTTATCAACATGTCGGTTCTCTGAACCATTAATCTACAAACCTGTCAGACACTGCAACTTCTTGGGATCTTAATACTTGGGAATTCTTCGCTTGCCTAATTCTTGGGCACGACCTACTTCAACATTGAGCAAATGTTACACGACCTATGACTGCTGCACCTCTCCTGCCAACGGTTTATAAGCTCCTTCTCAGCATGTATGCCGTATTCTATTCAAGATTGATGGACTGACCACATCGACTCAAGGTTGAGGGACTGATTACCTCATTCTCCTCCTGTTCTTCAAGATTCTCCTTTGTATGGACTGATGAAGCCACTGTGTGGCGAAACGTTTCCTCAATAAAGATACCCAAGAGTTGCACATGTGTCTAATTTATCAACATGTCGGTTCTCTGAACCATTCATCTAGGAACGCCACTTGTTACAGATCCCCACTCGGATTTAACCCCATTTATGGACACTCTCTGCTTCCTGTCAGTGAGCCATGACTCGATCCACGAGAGCACTTTTCCCCCAATGCCATGAGCTGTCACTTTCTTTAACAGTCTATGGTGCGGAACTCTATCAAAAGCCTTACTAAAATCTAAGTAAATAATATCAAATTCTTTATTGTGGTCAACAGACTCAAAAGCTTTACTGAAGAAAGTTAATAAATTAGTTAGACAAGACCGGCCTCTTGTGAATCCATGCTGAGTATCATTAATCAAGCTATGCTTATCGAGATGGCTTCTTATAATCTCAGCTATAATTGACTCTAGTACACAAATAACCCGCACATAAAAGAGAGAAGCTTACGACGACGTTTCGGTCCGACTTGGACCATTGACAAAGTCACAGGTATTGTGCCTTTTTGTTATTATTGATGCAGTAATTTGCCTACAATTGAGGTCCAGGCCTTATTGGACGGTAATTTGACGGTAAAGGGCCTTGTCCCCTGTTTTTAAAAATAGGAGTTACATTAGCCATCCTCCACATATCAGACACTACACCTGTTTGAAGAGATAAATTAAAAATATTAGATAATGGTTCACAGAGTTCCATTTTGCATTCTTAAGAACCCTTGATAAAACCTCACAGGACCCGGCGTCTTATTCTGTCTTGCGAGTCGTCTATCTGCATCACAACCATGTTCTACTAGTGACTGTGATAGTTACATAATTTATCGTCTCTAGCCCACTGTAAAAATTAATTACTGGAATATTTGTAGTGTCTTCCTTGTAACAACTGAGAGAAAATAATTATTTATAAAATCGAGCCATTTCATTCTCTAGTCAGTAAGATGCCCAAAGTTATTTTTTTAAAGGTGACCTATCTTATCTCCGACTTTTGTTCTATATACCTGGAAAAAACATTTTTGGGTAGTTTTTAGCTGAATCCCTAGCAACTTTTAATTTCATAGTCCCTTTTTAGCTTTTCTATATCCCCTTTTAATGTCCTTCTTAAATGTCAATATACGATTCATAAGATGACCCTCACATCTTTTTGATACGTCCTATAAATTCCTTTCTTATGCCCTAGTAGATATTTGAGCCTATTATTCATATATTTTGGGTCATTTCTATTTGATCTAATTTCTTTATATGGGATAAACGCTCTTTGAGCAGCATGTATTGTGATGAATGGTTTTTGAAAACCGACAAGTTGAGAAGAATTGAGACACTAAGGCAACACATGGGAATCCTTTATTGAAGAAACGGTTTTCGCTCACACAGTTGGGCTTCACAGTTCCAATATCAAAGTAAATGGGTAAGGAGAGTAGAAGTATGAGGTAATCAGTCCCTCAACCTGGATTCGATGTGTTCAGTCCATCACTCTTGTAGTAAGTGCAGCATAGGGCCAGAAGGTGGGCTTATATACCTGAGGGTGAGATGAGTTGAAGCAGGAGGAGGCGGGAACTTAGTGGGACCTGCCACTAATTGTAAGTAGTAGGAATCCGGAGGCTGTCGCAAAGGTTTGGGCAAGCGTTGACAAAAGGTCTTGAACCAAGATTCCATATGTTGCAGTGTCTGACAGATGTGATGAATGGGTTTGAAACCGACAAAGGTGAGTGAAGAATGTGAGACACTTATGCAACACATGGGAATCATTTATTGAGAAACGATTCGGCCACATCAGGGGCTTCATCATCCAATACAAAGTAGAATTGGTAAGGAGAGTAGAAGTATGAGGTAATCAGTCCCCTCAACCTGGATTCGATGTGTTCAGTTGTCTAGCCATCACTCATGTATAAGTGCAGCATAGGGGCCAGAGAGGTGGCTTATATACGCGGTGAGATGATAGAAGCAGGAGGAGCGGATCTTAGTGGAACCTGCCACTAATGACAGGTGAGTAGGTCATCGTCCAAAGGTTGGGCAGGGTCCCACCTAGATCCCGCGCTCCCTCTCAGCCTTCAAGCTCATCTCACTGGGCAGCAGTAGTATATAAGCCACCTCTCTGGCCACTATGCTGCACTTACTACAAGAGTGATGACTGAACACATCGAATCCAGTTGAGGGACTGAATACCTCATACTTCTGACCTCCTTACCCATTTCTACTTTGTATGGGACTGATGAAGCCATGGTGTGGCGAAACATTTCTTCAATAAAGATCCATGTTTGCATAAGTGTCTCAATTACCACCCCTCACTTTGTCGGTTTCAAAACCATTGAAACACACATCGTCAGACACTGCAACATCATGGAATCTTGTATCAAAGACTTCAACGCTTGCCCAAACCTTTGGACGATGACCTACTTTACATTAGTGGCAGGTCCCACTAAGATCCCGCCTCCTCCTGCTTCAACTCATCCTCACGCGCAGTATAATAAGCCACCTCTCTGGCCCTATGGCTGCACTTACTACAAGAGTGATGGACTGACACATCGAATCCAGGTTGAGGGACTGATTACCTCAATACTTCTACTCTCCTTACCCATTTCTACATTGTATTGACTGATGAAGCCACTGTGTGCGAAACGTTTTTCTTCAATAAAGATTCCCATTGTTGCATAAGTGTATCAATTCTTCAACATGTCGGTTTTCAAAACCATTCATCACATCTTGGCAGACACTCCAACATCATGGAAATCTTGGTACAAAGACTTCAAACGCTTGCCAAGACCTTGACGATGACCACCTTACATTAGTGGCAAGGTCCCCACTAAGATCCCCTCCTCCAGCTTCAACTCATCTCACTCACCGCAGTATACAGCCAGCGCTCGTCTGGCCCTATGCTGCACTTTACTACAAGAGTGATGACTGAACACCATCGAATCCAGTTGAGGGACTGATTACCTCATACTGTCTGACTGCTCTCGACTTGAGCGTCTTCAATTGTTCTACTGGTTGTATGGACTGATGAAGCACGTGTGGCGAAACGGTCTCAATAAAGATTCCATGTGTTGCATAAGTGTCTCAATTCTTCAACTGTCGTTTTCAAAACCATTACATCACATCGTCAGACACTGCACATCATGGAATCTTGGTACAAAGAATTCAACCTTGCCCAAACCTTGGACGATGACCTACTTACATTAGTGGCAGTCCCACTAAGACCCGGCCTTCTCCCTGCTTCAACTCATCTCACCGCAGTAATATAAGCCCAGCCTCTCTGGCCCTAAATGCTGCAACTTTACTACAAGAGTGATGGACTGAACACATCGAATCCAAGTTGGAGGGACAGATTACCTCATACTTCTACTCTTCCTTATCCCATTTCACTTTGTAATTTGGGACTGATATGCCACTGTGTTGGGAAACGTGTTTCTTCCATAAAGTGCATTCCTTGTGTTGCATAAGTGTCTCAATTCTTTCAACTTATCGGTTTTCAACCATTCATCACATCTGTCAGACACTGCAACATCATGGAATCTTTGTACAAAGACTTCAACGGCTTCCCAAAGCCTTTGGACATGGACCTACTGTCATTAGTGGCAGTCCCACTAAGATCCCGGCCTCCTCCTGCTTCAACTCATCGTCACACCCAGCAGTATATAAGCCACCCTCTGGCCCTATGCGGCACTTACTACAAGAGTGATGGACTGAACACATCGAATCCAGGTTGAGGACTGATTACCCTCATATTCTACTCTCCTTACCCATTGTCTACTTTGTAATTGCCTGATGAAGCCACTGTGTGGCGAACGTTTTTCTTCAATAAAGATCCCATGTGTTGCATAATTGTCTCAATTCTTCACATGTATTGTGTTCAGAAACTGTCCAATATGAATAGCTCTCTTCGTTTACCCCCAGTCAAACAGATGATTAGTGTTCTCTAAGCACACACACATAATCTGCTAAGCGAAAATCCTGGGGACTTATATTACTGAGTTATCAGCGGTGACATCGTACTTGCCATTAATGCTAAATGTAATTGATTTGTGGTCGCTAGCACGCCAGTTCCTCTGAAATTTCTAAATTATTAACAAGGATATCATTGTTTGCCAAACTAAGTCAAGCAGGTTATTCCCCTTGTAGGTTTCTGTCAAAAACTGCTTCAAAAAACAATCCTGAAATACTCTAAGAAGTCCGTAATGATTCTAAATTCCCAGTCAAAATTCATCATCATGACTAAAGTTAAAGGTCTCCCTAAATTACTACATTAATCGTGCCTTGTTTGGCCTAAACAATTTTCCTCCCATATAGTTTCCCTTGTCCCTATCTAAGTTTGGGGACGTATATCACTCCTAAAACAGTTTTTCCCATGCCCTCTGAAAAATTCTATCCCAACAGACTCTGTATGTGTTACTTTCAGACTTAATACCCGTTTTTATGCAACAGTTTTAGCGATACCCCCCACCCCCTCGGACATACAATGCCACCGCAGAGCACCCCCCACCTCCAATATCTTCTATCTTCCTTGGAACAATTTTAAAAACCTGAAATATTGACATTCTGCAGGCATGTCCCGACTTTTTGAATTAAACCACGTCTCAGTTAAGGCAAATAGCATCAATGTTACCTACAATAGCAAACTAATCTCAGTCGTCCCATCTTATTCTCTAGCACTACAGCAATTAGCATAATAAACATTGAATGCTCTCCATTCTCTTTACCCTTCCTGCTCATTTCTATTTCTACTAAACCTATTACTGTCCTTATCACCCAAGGTCCTGCTTTTCAATATCTATCTCGTTCTTATTATTACTAGTTCCCCCTAGAACTCGTAAATAATTACTACACTGGGACTTCACGTTTTCCTGCCCAAAACGAAAGTGAAAACATACACTAACTAGTCCCTAGTTAAAGTCCTAACTGCTCCCTCCACTGCAGTTGCCAGTGCTCCCACCCCACCCCTAGATAAGTGAACCCCCATCCCTAGCAATACTTCATTCTGCCATAGAAAAGAGGTTCCCAGTTGTCAATGATGATACCGCATTTTTCCTTACAGTATTTTGTCCCAGCCAGCAATTGACACCATTGCTCTGGACAACAGTCATTTTTCCAACTCCCCTCCTTGGCAAAATACCCACATATGAGAGGGTTCCCACCCTTACTTCTAATTATTTCTTTGCTGAACCTATACCTGCTAATCAGGTCCTCACTCCACGTCCTGCCAACTATCGTTGCCTCCAGCACTGGACAGATAATAGGATTACTCCCATTACCTCTCATATGTCATCCAGATGGCAACAATATCCTCCATCCCAGCCCAAGAAAGCAAACTCTCGGCTCCAACTCTGTCCTTTCAAGCAGACGCCCTAACTATATACCTACTGCTATCCCCAACAACAACATATTCTTACCTTCCTTAATGTCTTTCACGTCGTGTCAGTGTCCCAGTAGTCTACTCACATTCCTTCGGGTAGCACTGAGAATGTATTGGGATTGTTTCCACAACAGTTTCCAAGGCAGTCTCTTTCTTCTTCTTCGTTTGCTCTACCTTTCCATTCGTCTTCTTGATCGTCAACTTGTTTCCCTGCTGTCCAGCCACTGACCAGTTTCCCTTCTTGACCTGAGGACTCAAAACAGGAGGACTACTCCGAATCTTTTTGTTTTCCTCGGTCAGTCGCCGAATTTCCATATTCGCCAACCTCAATTCTTCCTTAAGCTGTTGGTAAAGTTTCTCGATGGAGGGCATCTTGCTTCAATTCTAGAGAGCGCGCAAACAGGTCTTCACAGAGCCAAGTACACGTCAACACTGCGCAAAAGCCAACTCAATCAGGAGCTACTGCGCAGCACGTCCGCACAGCCCAATAGCGATGCGAACACTCCCCAATAGCGATGCGAACACTGAAATCAATTCCACTAATCCATCTTTACCCTGTATGTATGTATTAATAAAAACGCACAAACTAGGTAAACCAACCAGACCTATTATTAGATGAAAATTTCCATCCCCCGAGGATTGTCTCGCATTGTTAACATTGCCCGTCTGCGATTGTGTAGCATTTATTATAAATAATATTATATATAAATATATATATATATATATATATATATATATATATATATATATATATATATATAATATATATATATATATATATATAATATATATATTTAAATATATATATATATATCGTATATATATGTTCGTGCGCGAATAGGCAGAACTTGCAATCTTGGCTTAAATAGCACGCTCATCTTGCCATATAGGACAAATGAAAATTTGTATATGCAATAATTTCGCCGAAATCATTCTGAATCTAACGAAAAAAATATATTTCACTGTGTTTGTTTAGTATTAAATTATTACCTGGAGGTTACCTGGAGGTTATTCCGGGGATCAACGCCCCCGCGGCCCGGTCCATGACCAGGCCTCCCGATGATCAGGGCTCTGATCCAACTAGCTGTTACTGCTGACACGCACACATTCCAAACGCATGAGCCACCAGCCCGCTGGATCGGGCACCTGACTGTTAGGTATCTGTCCAGCTCTCTCTTGAAGGCAGCCAGGGGTTTATTGGCAATTCCCCTAATGCTTAATGGGAGGCTGTTGAATAGTCTTGGGCCCCAGACACTTATGGTGTTTTCCCTTAGTGTACCAATGGCGCCCCTACTTTTTATTGGGGCATTTTACAATCGCCGGCCCAGTCTTTTTACTTTCGCGTAGGAGTGATTTCTGTGTGCAGATTTGGGACCATTCCTTCCAGGATTTTCCAAGTGTAGATTATATATATCTCTCCTCCCTCCTGGAGTTCCAACGAGTTACAAGTCATGTGCTTTCAAACGTTCCTTAGTTTAAGGTGCTTGACAGAACTATATACGTGCAGTAAAGGATCTTCTCTGTACAACTCTCTAGATCTGCGATTTCACCAGCTTTTGAATGGAGATGTTAATGTACAGCAGTATTCCAGCCTAGAGAGAACAATGATTTGAAAAGGAATTATTATTGGCTTGGCATTCTCCTTTTGAACGTTTCTCATTACCATACCCTAATCATTTTCTTTGCACTGCGATCGTGACACTGTTGTGACCTTGAAAGTGAGATCCGTCAGAACGTTACTACTTACCCAGGCCCCTTCCATTATTTTTCCGCTCTATTGTATGGCCGGATCAGTAGTAACTCTGTTTCTGTCATTACTCCTCCAGTTTTCCATAACGGAGCAGTTGGAATTTGTGTCCACATTGAACATCAGTATTGTTAACCGTTGCCCGACTGGGAAAACGTTGTTTATTCCTTCCTTGGATTAGGCTTGGGTAAGCAAAATAAATTGTGCTTGTTATAATAAGGTTAGGTAAATTTTCTAAGTTCCTTTGGTGCAAAATTATAAAAGTTTTTATACATCAACATTAATGAAAGAACAATGTATCTTTAAAACGTATAAGAGAAAAATTTTAAGAAAGACTTAATTTTAAATGAGTTCTTGCTAATTGGCCAGTTTTACCTATTAGGCACGCATATATATATATATATATATATTATATATAAATAATATAATATAAGTATATAATATATAATATATATATATATATATATAATGGTTTGCAAAAGCAAGCAAGTTGGGGAGTTTGAATGATAATTCCAGCCTTTCTTACTGCAATTAAACACGTCACCACAGGACCTTGCAACGGTTGCAGAAATAGAAGTAGGGAAATCCAGGAATGGTCCATGCGCCAAGATAACGGGAGCATGATGCCCCGAGAAAGGTGCCGATGACCAGAGAAAGCAGACTGAATATTAACATAATAAAAACATATATTTAAAACCCTGTTTGTGTAGAATCTTCAGTCGTTTGTAAAAATGAAAATTGGTCTATGTAAGAGGCAATAGGAAACGAATCCCTATTTTCAAAAGCTGGTTTAGCATAAAAACAAGATGGAACAGCAGAACCTCAACTTCGTCCAGTTGTAGAAAAAAGTTTCTGAACTGCTTCGAAAAAAATATGTAGCTTCACTTAACCTCCTATTTCAGGATGGGTTGATGGTGCCTCAAGTGGAAAAAAATAAAATAATAGTCCTTTTTTAATAATTTTTGTTACTTTAAGTTGAGAAGGTGGGCCAGAAGTCTATCTTAGAAGTTTCATGAAATTCGCCTAAAATTTGGTTTGGAAGCACTTTTGCAACTTTTTTTGCAAAATTGGTATTATACAGAATGTTGTAGTTGACTTTACTTGAACAAATAAATATTAAAGATGTACTTATTTAGAAGAAAATGAAAAATATTATTGGTATGTATTACTCTCTCTCTCTCTTAGATTTTTGGATGATTTTGGAGGATTCTTTTTTGAGAAAATGATCCAAATAACATAAACGATGAAGACCATTGCAAATTCTCGTTGTAAAAATCATAAGAATATATTCATAAATAATGAAAAATAAGTTACTAATAGGAGAATATCTTTGTTTTGACAAATGACAAAAAATTACACATAAGTGCCTGATGACCATGATAACGCCATTATTGACCCCATTCAACATTATTGACGTAATCAACGAGTACAGCGAGCATAAAAGGATACTCTAGAAGACGTAAGGATTTCAGAAGAAAGAATCAAAAGCCACCAAACTGGGAGCAAAGCTGAGATGCATCATTATTCCTTTGTAATTCTTTGGGTAAATGGCTACAGACATCCTCACTGTCTCTCTCACCTTCACCAGCAGGGGTGAGGAAACCAAATAATAGTGGGCATGGGACTCATCCCTGACCAATTTAAATTCAAAATGATGGCTTATTAAAATAAAGTATCACCATTATCGTTACGGATTGAGACTTCGAGGCTGCTTACTAATCAAACCGATACATATTGCTCACATGGACGTTTTTTCCACTGTTTAGTTTCAGTTGCCTTCGCATTAAATGAGACCATGGGTGTGTTAGCTAATTCTCCCTGAAATGGTGAATATTTATGTATGTTGTGGAATTAAAAAAAATACATGAAATTATTTTTTTCTCATGCGAAATTAATTTGGCAATGAAAGGGATATTTCTCGTATACTGGGACTACATAAACAAAATATTTTTTAATTGAAATTGTGTTAATGAAATTGGAATGATAAAAATATTGTTTTTTTCTTCACCTATTGACCGAACGAGATGGACCTATAAATCCCAGTGCTCGCATTATCTGCAATTTGCTTACGAGCAATGAAAATTTAAATCCATCAGCACAGAGGACATATGTGATAAATGGTTTAAAACCGACAGTTTGAAGATTGAGACACTTATGCAACATATGGGAATCTTTATTGAAGAAACGTTTCACCATACAGCGGCCTCATTAGTCCAATACAAAGTAGAAAGGCGTAAGGAGAGGAGGAGTTTGATGTAATCAGTCCCTCAGCCTGGAGTCGATGTGTTCAGTCCACCAATCTTGCAGAAAGTACAGCACTGCAACATCATGGGATCTTGATACAAAGAATTCTTCAACACTTTTCCAATCTTTGGACAAAGTCCTACTTAGACTAGTGGATGGTTCCACTATGACCCCGCCTCCTCCTCCTTCGCTTCACTGATAACAATATATAGCACTTCTACGGCTCTATGCTGTACTTTCTACAAGATTGATGGAATGAACACATCGACTCCAGGCTGAGGGACTGATTACCTCAAACTCTTCCTCTTCCTCCTATCTGCTTTGTATTGAACTGATGAAGCTACTGTGTAGCGAAACGTTTCTTCATTAAAGATTCCCATATGTTGCATAAGTGTCTCAACTTTCACTGAGAGGACATATTGAAACTAATCACAGTAATCATGTTGGAACCTCGACTAATGCTTTCAAGGTGAAAAGAATTCGTTATGATCAGAAAGAAATTCTTTCGTCATATGGGTTTGCTACTCCCCTCTCCCCACACCAGGGAAACCTCTTTGAAAGCCTGCTACAAAATGTCAATACAAAATTGCAAAAGAAAGAGCTGCATTAGTATTTTTCCGTTATGCAAGCAAGCTGTTTTCTTTTGTTATTGACAGCTGTAGCAACATCTGGTTAATGAAGTCCAGTGCTGCAGAGATGGCAAAAATCGATCTGGGAGAGGATGTCACTAAGTGTGTTGAGTCTGGTGTCCTTGTTCAACGATGCTGTACTCAAAAGAATTAAAGATATTAGTGTGGACATAATAATCAAACTTGTCAGCGAGATTAAAAAATAGTCCAGCGAAGACCAGCATACAGTTCGATGAATCAAGTGGAGTTTCAAGTAGTTAATTACTTGTATTTGAACGCTATGTCCATGAAAAGAACATTAAGGAAGAAATTTTATTGTGTGATCGACTCGAAACAACCAAAACATGTTATGTTTACAAGTTGATCCAACTGTTCTTTGATCACCATGAGTTAGCATTTGTACGGATGAAGCTCCTACCTTCATTGCAAAGAGCTCTGGAT
This sequence comes from Cherax quadricarinatus, assembly GCF_026875155.1. Taxonomy (NCBI): domain Eukaryota; kingdom Metazoa; phylum Arthropoda; class Malacostraca; order Decapoda; family Parastacidae; genus Cherax; species Cherax quadricarinatus. The sequence continues at coordinate 12,304,987 of NC_069399.1, read as the reverse complement.
TCGTTTCTCTGGCAAAGGAAAAAGTTGGACGTGTTGATCACACACCGTTTCCTACATCGCCATGGCTTTGGCGTCCATAACATTGCCAAAGAAACTTAAAGTGATGGGAATAGTTGTGCAAACAGTCGACTGAATTCGTGGACGTGCAGTAAATCATCGGCTATTTCAAACATTCTTTGATGAGACTAAAGTGGAACACTGTGCTTTACTGTACCACAGAGATACGTTGGCAAAGTCGTGGTTGTATTTTCCTTAGTGTAGTGGAATTTTGCGATGAAATTTTTATATTCCTCAAGCATCAACAATCCCCTGTTGCAAATGTTTCTGAAGATGAACATTTTATTGTTAGCCTGGAATATTTGGCCGATATTTTCAATCTTCTCAGTGATTTGAGCATGTCGATGCAAGGAAGAGATGTGGATATTATTCAAGCCAGATAAAAAGTTTGTGGCATTTAAGTGGAAATTACCTATTTGGAGTCTCCATGATGACAGTGGAAACTTTGCCAACTTTCCAAACGTTATTGATATCTTTAGGGGAGATGGGAAAAAATTGCCTGAAGAATTACTTCAAAAAGTCCTAGGTAAAATTTTGAGGATTTCTTCTCAGATATCAATAAACTTAGCATGAAATCTGTTTGGATCATGAGCCCTTTTTCGCTTGATATATCAACGATGAGTGACAACGATGATTTTCTTGATATCCAAGAAGACACGAAAGAAAGCTGATTTCGAGAAGGTTGAGTTGGATATCAAACACTTATGGTGAGAGAAGATCGCAGCTTACCCTAGCTTGGCGATGTGCACAATGAAACTTTTGGTTCTTTTCACAACTACAGATCTGTGTCAGGGGAACGCGTTCTGCCTGATCAAAAAGCATGAAAAAAAATCGACTCGAGGTATGATAATGAGGATTGTTTTCAAGGGTTTTAATGAAAATCAAATAAGAATAAAAATTGGTCGCTGTGGTACTAGTAAGATGATGGTGCAGGAGTATGTATAGCCCAGGATATTCTTCTGATGTTGAAGTGAATGATGTAGGTTATCCTGGGTGGTGGTAGCTCATCGATGTTCTGGACACATTGTTGACTCCTGTTACTACTTTGTAGCAGCAACACAGTAAAGTTGAGGAGTATGTCCAATAGAAAGGTATCATGCTCCGATATCTTGGCATCTACCCTGGGTAACCAGGCCAGCAGCAGAGCTGATAATAAAGAAAATAAACTAGGTACCAAAAGTTATACAAGTTCACCCATTTAAGAAGAGCAGTGTTGATATTCAGTCTAAAGTCCATTACTTGGTAAACCATAAAAAAAAAAACAACGACCAGAATACTCCTGGTAGATCAACCCTTATCTTATCATGAAAGAATGGAGATAAAGGTGGCTTCTCCAAACTTCAACCTCCGCACCAAGAAAGGTTAATAACTACCAGGAGTAGAAATTAAAGCACATCGGACAATCAGAAACATGAGTTTCAGCCTCACCCGCTAGATGAAGTGTGGGGCAGTAACATGCTAATGGTTCCTGGTTGTTTGAACAACCCAGACCCCAATTACACAGGATTTTTTCTTCACACTCGGGATTATTGAAGTCACACGGAATTATTGAAGTCAAAATGGAGAAATCCACTGATGTGTCCAGATTGACATGCGAGTAACATACCAATTAACTATACTCGACTTCATAATTTGATTGCACAATAACAACAACAAAAAAATCTAACTAGTTGTAACCTTGCTTGAATATTTGTGATTTACCCTTTTTCAATAAATAATCCCGTTCAGTAGTTCTTTCTTAGTTATCCATAGGCAAAGTAAAACTCAAGCTATTGACATCTTTGAATTCATATTTGGTACAAATGTATTGATGATGTGATCATTTAAAAGTCTGGTGAAACGGTATTGGGATATATTGGGCAATCCAATGGTGATCTGTAATCGTAAAAACGTCAAAAACCCTTGACCTAGTTGAAGATAATTCCCTGGTTGTACTGCTTTTTGGTTCTGGTTCTTGAAACATTTCTGAAACTCTTCTTTCCCAATATCGTCCAACCTGGCCGGAGATTCTGCTTGAATCTCCTCCACGTCGCTTAAACGTCGCCCCTTATCTGGAGTTTATCTGGAGAGAGTTCCGGGGGTCAACGCCCCCGCGGCCCGGTCTGTGACCAGGCCTCCTTAGGTCAGTGTCTCAGGATGCGACCCACACCAGTCGACTAACACCCAGGTGTTTTGGCACAACCCTAAAGAAATTCTCCAAGCACTTGCAATGTCCTGGATACTCTGACGAAGATCTTGAATATCCTTCCTCACTTTTCTAATATTTAATTTTTTTCTGATGTTGATGGACAGCCATAAGGGTTATCTTCCACAACAGACGTCCGTCGTGCTTTGAATCGAGAAAACCGCTCAGAACACGATGTCCAACCCATTGCTTCTTCGCCAAATGATCGCTCAAGCATCATATGAATTTCACTATCCGTTACAACAAGCATGAAAGAGAAATTTCACAAACACGAATCGTTCCTTTTCTTTCAAAGATTCCCTTAATTGCTACTCTATAAATCGCAACATGGCCATCAACACCTCAACAGAAAGACCTACCATGCTGAAACTTCCAATGCTACATACTCAACTAATGTATTTTACCGCCATAGTGAGTGTAAAGCCGTTCCATATTTCACCCAAGAATGCCTACACAAATTCGAGTACAGGAACTTTTTGATAACATCTCATGTATCAAAAAGACGCGTGCCGAATAAAACCGACACAGCAAGTTTGGGCTAATTGCCCAATGTTATACTTTGCCTGAACAACCCAAAAGTGAACTTTTTTAGGTAATATAATCCCAAAAATCCAAATGAACAGCCGGACACAGTGCGTATTTTGGATGCAGAGGCAGTTTCCACTCCTGTCTTTGCCCAGATTTTGTTTTTTAACTAATTGCGCTAGTTCCAAGTGTTAAGAGTAATATATACTATATTTTATATATATATATATATAATATATATATATATATATATATATATATATAGTATATAATATAAATATATATATATGGTAATATATATATATATATATATATATATATATATATATAATATAAATATATATATATTTATATATATATATATATATATACATATATATATATATTTTATATATATATATATATATATATATATATAAATATAATATATATATATATATATATATATAGATATATATATATCAATAACAACACTGCAAACTAGCCAAGGACACAAACCCATGCTGTTCTGCCTTCTCCTGGTGGGCGAAAACCTCATGATGCCTTAAGAATGACTTAGGCGGCGAAAGCCATATATGACCCTAGCTGATGTACCCCCATCAGGAAGGAAAACAACTACAAGGAGACCAGGTAATCAGGCTGTGGAAAGGAAGGAGGGGAGGCCACAAAAAAATGACCGCAAAGTATGTGGAGAGCTCAACATGACATTCAAGAAGGTGTTCCCAACTGAGACATAAGGCCCTCCAGATAGGCCGAGATGTGGGGTACACCATCAAGTGTTGGACACCAATAATACAACGAGGAAGAAGTGAAGAGGCTGGCTAAGCGAGCTAGACACATCTCAAAGGCGATGGGGCCGGATAACATCTCTCCATGGGTCCTGAGAGAGGGAGCAGAGGCACTTCGTGTACCACTAACACCTATCTTCAACATATCTATCTACACAAGAGCGACTACATGCATATAGAAGATAGCAAATGTAGTCCCAGTTTTTAAGAAAGGAACAGACTGAAGCATAAAACGCAAACCCAGTGTCATCTGACGTGTAATAATTTGCAAGGTCATGGAGAAAATTATCAGAAGAGTTGTGGAGCACATAGAAAAGGAATCAGTTATCATGACAAGCCCAGCACGGTTTTCAGGGACGTAAATCCCTGCGTCACAAGCCTAGACTGAAGTCTATGATCACAGGGTGACGACAGTAAGACAAGAAAGAGAGGGGCGGGTAGATTGCATCTTTTTTTTGGACTGTTAAGAAAGGCATTTAACACAGTTCCACACAGGAGATGAGTGCAAAGCTGAGGACCATGCAAGGATAGCAAGGAAGCACTACAATGATCAAGGAATACCTGTCAGGAAGACACAGCGAGTCATGGTAACTGGCGAGGTGTCAGAGTAGGCGCCGTAACAAGAGGGGTGCCACAGGGATCAGTCCTGGGACTGGCGCTGTTTCTGGTATTTCTGATGTAAGGCACAAGGAAATTAAATCTGAAGTGTCCTGTTGGCAGATGATGTGAATTGATGAGAAGAATTCAAACGACGATTACCAGGCAAACTATAGAGGGATCTGTAAAGCTGCAAGGCCTGATCCAGCAACAGGCTCCCTGGAACACAAACCCACCAATGCAAAGTCACGAGACTGGACAAGGACCAGAAGAAGACCACAGACAGCGTACAATCTAGGGGTGAATACAACACAGGGCACACCTGAGGCGCTCATTAACCAAATAACTGATACAGCATACGGGAGCCTGGCAAACCTAGGAACAGCATTCCAACATCTCATAAGGAGTCATTCAGGACCTTGTACACTGTGTACGTTAGACCCATACTGGAGTATGCAGTGCCAGTTTAGAACCCTCACCCAGTCAAGCATGTAAGGAAACTAGAGAAAGTGCAAAGGTTTGCAACAAGACTAGTCCCTGAGCTAAGGAGTATGTCCTATGACGAGAGATTAAGGGAAATCGACTTGACGACACTGAAAGACAGGAGAGATAGGGGGGATATGATAACGACATATAAAATACTGAGAGGAATCGACATGGTGGACAGAGACAGGATGTTCCAGAGATGGGACACAGCAACAAGCGGTCACAGTTGGAAGCTGAAGACTCAGTCGAATCACAGGGATGTTAGGAAGTATTTCTTCAGTCAGAGTTGTCAGGAAGTGGAATAGTCTGGGTAGTAAGGTAGTGAAGGCAGGATCCATACATAGCTCTAAGACGAGGTCTGATAAAATTCATGGAGCGGCAAGAGTGACCAAGTAGTGGCCAGTGAAAAGGTGGGACCAGGAGCTGTGTCTCGACTCATGCAACCACAACTAGGTGAGTACACACACACACACACACACACACACGTACACACACACGTACACACACACACACACGTACACACACACACACACACACACACCAACATTGTATATATGAATATTTATACGTTTGTATTCACATACATAACAACACATGCACATATGCACATGTATTAACATGCCTAACAAAACCACCTAGCTTCCAAACATTTGTATTCAGAAATACAAAACAATACACGTGCACAAGCCTAAAGATACACATACACACATGTCCACATGCACATACCTACATGTTGACAAGCGTATACTGAACATGTGCTCATAACACATGTACTCATGAATATGTGCATATTGTACTCATGCTTCGTTAAAAATACATTTTTGTGTTGATATGGAAGGTCATCTCGTCAAAAGTGTTACACACAGAACATAAGTTTGTGTGTTTGAATATTTATGTATTCTAAATTATTAAAAAATAAAACAAAAATTTTTAATGACAAGCCTCTCTCTCTCTCTCTCTCTCTCTCTCTCTCTCTCTCTCTCTCTCTCTCTCTCTCTCTCTCTCTCTCTCTCTCTCTCTCTCTCTCTTACAGAGGATTTGACAAGGATTCCTGCTTTATTGACAAACTATTTACAAGTTAAGGATTCCTAACTTTATTGACAAGCTAAGAGTTGTTACCTACATCAGCTCATTTTAAAACATTTTTATTGTTATGAGACGTACAAATACGGGACAGGATGAAGTTGGGGCCAACTGTGGGCCAGCATTTTCATCTGATGAACTGACTTTATCTCGTTGGCATCATATTGCTGTACGAATGTGTTCCAGACTCAAGTCATCCTGGGGATAAATGATCTCAGATGAAGCGATGTTCTGGAGAAGGGTACAGCCAGAGTGAAGTTGCTGCTTTCAGCCCGTCTTGTGGTATAGAAGCTTGCTTTTCGCTCTCCTCAAAGTCTAGCCAAGTGTGGTAATTTGACGATGTTGGCCTTATACATAACAGTAAGGTCACCCACATCCCTCCTGTGTTAAAGGCTCTGCTGAAAGTACAGCTCTATCCAGGATGGGTCCAGGCGAGAGATAAGACGTCTTGCTGTGTTCTCTACTCTCTCAAGCAGTCGTAGATGAGAAGGGATGGGGGGGGGACAGGCAAACCAAGAATGTGGAGCATACTCAAGGTGTAAGCGTACTTGTGCCTCATACAGAATTTTGTAACCTCTGCTGCCAAGCAGATGCGATATACGTCGATGTGGTGTAAGCTTCCTGGCTGCCTTGTTTGCAAGACGTACAACGTGGTTCTTCATGGTCAGTTATGGGTCAAATTGCACTCCAAGGATATAAACTTCATCCTCAGGTAACAACAAGCTCCTATTCATACTTACTACTGCTCCGGCATTACCATCATGGTGCCTAGAGACCATCATCATTTGTGATTGCTCAGGTGCAAATGTTACTTGCCATCGGTTTCCCCAAGCTGATATAGCTGTTACCTGGTGATTGATGTAGCTCAGAGCAGCTGGAATTTCTTCTCTTGGATATGTAAATATCAGTGTACAGTCGTCTGCATATGGATGGGATTCTGGGATGAGATGAAGAAGGCCATTGAAGTAGACATTCCATAACAATGGTCCCAGCACACTTCCATGTGGAACACTTGCCCCAATAAGATATCTTGCTGATTTGTTCCAGAAAACACCCTTTAAAAACATCATGAAAGTAATCACGAGGGACGTAG
>NC_069399.1:12208170-12297673 GCF_026875155.1 Cherax quadricarinatus | reverse complement strand
TTTTAAAAAGGGACATTTTTAGAGGAAACTTTTTCGCCACAGTGGACTGAAACTTAGGACTGAAGAAGCCACTCGTGGCGAAACGTTTCCTGTAATAAATGTCCTGAACTGTACATAAGTGTCTTTTTCCACAAATTATTTGAAATATTTTTAACCCCCAAAAAAAATTAACAAAAAATAAAAGTGTTTTTGTGTAAAAAATACCATTTAACACATTGCGTGTAAAAATAGTCTTTACATTGATAAAGTTATTCAAAATTATTTAAAAACAATTATTTTTAAATTGTGGAAAAAATATTCAACAGCAATTTTTAATACCTCATTGGACAGCTAATTTCAGAAAGAAAAACTTTTATAATGAGGCAAATTCACATATTTCTAATATTAAATTGAGAAGAAGGCAAAAGTGGTATAAGAATGGTATATAATACAGACAAGGTGAAAATTAGACACATGCAACATCTGAGAATCTTTAATGTAGACGTTTCGCCATCCAGTGGCTTTAACAATACAAATTCTAAGACATAATTTGAAGACAGTAGAACTATATACAAAAGATGAGGTAATCAGTCCCACATGGAATCTTGGTTCAGAGGACATCTCCTCAACCTTCTTCACTTCTGCTAACCCGTCCCATGGCTATGACGTACTTCCACTGGGGAATCCCTCTTACCAGTGACAATGTCTTCGTCGGCTACCCGTCCCCTTTTCACCTGACGCCAAAATATAAGTACAACCCATCTTGCCTGTGCTCCAGACTTTAACGACTACGATGCTGATAGGTAAGACATAAGCAACAGTTAGGCAACTTTATTAGAAAATAAGAACATAAGAAAGGAGGATCATTGCAGCAGGCCTACTGGCCCATGCGAGGCAGGTCCAAGTCTCCTACTGGCTTAAGCCGGTAGCAGGTCACATTGACTTAAGGGAGGAACACGTCAACCGACCTGGTAGCACAAGCTATCAGGTCCAACTCACACCCGCCCACATCCACTCACGTATTTATCCAACCTATTTCTAAAGCTACACAACGTTCTGGCCTCTATAACTGTACTTGGGAGTTTGTTCCACTCATCCACAACTCTATTACATAAGAACATAGGAACATAAGAACGAAGGAACACTGCAGAAGGCCTACTGGCCCATGCGAGGCAGGTCCAAGTCTCCTACCGGCTTAAGCCAATGCACCCAACCTAGTCAGGTCAGGTCACATTGACTTAAGGGAGGAACACGGCAACCGACCTGGTAGCACAAGCTATCAGGTCTAACTCACACCCACCCACATCTACTCATGTATTTATCCAACCTATTTTTAAAGCTACACAACGTTCTGGCCTCTATAACGGTACTTGGAGTTGTTCCACTCATCCACAACTCTATTACCAAACAAGTACTTTCCTATATCCTTCCTGAATCTGAATTTTCCAACTTAAAACCATTGCTGCGAGTCCTGTCTAGGCTAGATATTTTCAGCACACTACTTACATCCCATTTATTTAATCCTGTCTTCCATTTATACACCTCAATCATATCCCCCCTAATTCTACGTCTTTCTAGAGAGTGCAGATTCAGGGCCCTTAGTCTATCCTCATAGGGAAGGTTTCTGATACATGGAGTCAACTTTGTCATCCTCCTTTGTACATTTTCCAGAGCATTTATATCCATTCTGTAATACGGTGACCAAAACTGTGCAGCATAATCTAAATGAGGCCTAACCAAGGATGTATAGAGTTGAAGAACAACCTGAGGACTCCTATTATTTATGCTTCTTGATATGAAGCCAAGGATTCTATTAGCTTTATTGCACTGTTGTCTTGGTTTCAGATTACTGCTAACCAGAACTCCTAAATCTTTTTCGCAATCCGTAATATTAAGATCTACATTTAGTTTATATGTGGCATGTTATTGTCCTGTCCAACATTTAGAACTTTGCATCTGTCTATATTAAACTGCATCTGCCACTTCTCCGACCACTGTATCAGTCTATTCAAATCTTCCTGGAGTGCTCTAATGTCCTCGTCAAAATGAATTCGACGGCCTATTTTGGTGTCATCGGCAAACTTGCTGATGTCGCTCTTTATGCCCTCATCTATGTCGTTTATGTAGATTGTGAACAGCAGGGGGCCCAACACTGACCCCTGTGGAACACCGCTTGTGACGCTTCCCCACTCTGATTTCTCCCCATTTATGCAAACTCTCTGCTGCCTATTTGTCAACCATGCCTCTATAAAGGAAATAATTTCTCCTCCTTTTCCATGTGCCTTAATTTTCCTCAATAGTCTCTGATGTGAACATTAAAATTGTATAAAATACCGACAGATTGTTAGGTAAGACACATATGCAACAGTTAGGTATCTTTATTTCGAAACGTTTCGCCTACACAGTAGGCGAAACGTTTAGCCTACTGTGTAGGCGAAACGTTTCGAAATAAAGATACCTAACTGTTGCATATGTGTCTTACCTAACAGTCTCAGATGTGGGACCCTGTCAAAAGCCTTACTGAAGTCCATATACACAATATCATATTCATTACCATGATCCACCTCCTCAAATACCTTAGTGAAAAAAGTTAATAAATTCGTAAGGCAGGAACGCCCCTTTGTAAAACCATGCTGAGATTCGTTGATTAATTTATGCTTTTCAAGGTGGCTACGAACTGCCTCGGCAATTATTGATTCCATAAATTTTCCCACTATGGAGGTTAGGCTTATTGGTCTATAGTTCGAAGCTAAGGACCTGTCACCTGCTTTGAAAATAGGTATCACATTTGTCATTTTCCACTTATCTGGCACCATGCCAGTTTGTAGTGATATGTTGAAAAGATTAGCCAAAGGTTTGCTAAGCTCCTCTTTACATTCCTTTAGAACCCTTGCATACAGTTCATCAGGGCCTGGGGATTTGTTAGGTTTTAATTTATCTATTTGCCTAAGGACCATGTCACTTGTGACCCTAATCATGCACAGTTTATTATCGTCCTGTTCTACATAATTTATCATTTCTGGAATATCGCTGGTATCTTGGGTAGCTTTAGGTAGAGGTCGTTTTGATAAGGACCATTTTAATGTTAATAAAGACCTGCCTCGTATGGGCCAGTAGGTCTTCTGCAGTGTTCCTACATTCTTATGTTCTTATGTTCTTTTGTTTCTCCTGTGTAAAAACTGAGAGGAAGTATGTGTTAAAAATTCTACACATTTCCTTATCACTGTCAGTGAGCTGACCCGAGGAACTTTTGATGGGCCTATCTTGTCCCTGATCTTACTTCTGTATACCTGAAAGAATCCTTTTGGGTTAGTCTTCGATTCTCTTGCAACTTTAACCTTATAATCTTTTTTTGCTTTTCTAATTCCCTTTTTTATTTCTCTCTTTAACTGAATATATCGATTTCTTAATTGCCCCTCTCCTCTTTTGATTTGCCTATATATGCCTCTCTTTTGACCAATCAGATATTTTAATCTATTGTTCATCCATTTAGGATCATTTTTGTTTGATCTGATTTCCCTATTTGGAACATTATTTGACTGAGCAGCTAGAACTATGCCCTGGAAAGCGTCATATCGGCAACCATCACCACCTACCTGACCCTTGGTCAAGCCATTCCAGTTCAGCCCACCTTAGTAATTTTTCAGTCCTATGAAATCAGCCAAGCGAAAGTCAGGGACAGAGACTTGATTGCCATTATTAGGGAAATTCCATGATATATTAAAACTGAGTGATTTGTGATCACTTTTCCCAAGCTCATCATTAACCTCAAGATTATTAATTAGTGTTTGCCTACTGGCAAGAAGCAAGTCAAGGAGGTTATTTCCCCTATTTGGCTCTGTCACAAACTGTTTTAAAAAACAATCCTGGATCGTATCAAGAAAGTCACCTGACTCTAAATTTCCTGCCAAATTGCTCCAGTCAATCTGTCTATAGTTGAAAATCTCTCATTAGTACATTTTCGTATGTAGATGCCTTACGAATTTCGTCCCATAGAAGTTTACTGCACACCATATCAAGATTTGGGGCCCTGTAAATCACACCCAAAATTAGTTTTTTTCGGCCCTCAAAAAGCTGTAACCAAACAGATTCAGTGGCTGATGCTTCTAATTTTATATCTTGTCTAACACAACAATTTAAATTGTCTCTGACATACATTGCTACTCCTTCCTGTTGACACTCAGTGTGGAATAATTCATAGCCTTGTATGTGACATTCAGAGGGCATCTCTCTATCTTTCAGATTGAGCCAGGTCTCTGTTATAGCAATAATATCTATGTTTCCTACACTTGCAATTAATCTTAGCTCATTTATCTTATTTCTTACACACCTGCTATTAGTATAGTAAACCTTAAGGGAGCTAGTCCCTTGCTGCCCTCTGCTGTCCGCTTTGTTTGCTGACCTGATCTATTGTCTTTATTTATAACTTCATGCTGAATGCCTTTTATACATTTACTGTTTCCAACCCTAGTGTTGCAACCTGCTTGTTTCCCACACACACACCCATACCTCTATCTTCTATCAGTTTAAAATCATAGGCATTTTACCAATGGCCTTCTCAATTGAGTTTGCAAGTGCTACCATCCCAGCCCCAGAGAGATGTACCCCATCCTTTGCATACATATCATGTTTGCCGTAAAAGTTGTTCCAGTTGTCAATGAACAGGATTGCAAGTTCCTTGCGGTATCTGTCTAGCCAGCAATTTACACCAATTGCCCTAGACAACCATTCATTTCCTACTCCCCTTCTAGGCAAGATGCTACATATGATTGGGACCCCTCCCTTAGACTTAATGAAATCTATAGCTGACCTGTACTTATCTAGCAGCTTTTCTCTCCTACCCTTCCCAATATCATTTCCACCAGCACTGAGACAGATAATAGGCTTGTTCCCATTACCTGACATGATATTATCCAGCCTGTTAACTATGTCCCCAACACCAGCTCCAGGGAAGCACACTCTATCTCTCATCTTCTTATTCCTATTACAAAAAGCGCGGTCAATATATCTTACCTGAGAGTCACCAACCACAAGAATGCGCTTACCTCTGTTAGCAGGGGCAGTAGTACCCTTACCTTCACTGGCCACTGAAGTACATACATAAGGACATAAGAAAGGAGGAACACTGCAGGAGGCCTGTTGGCCCATACTAGGCAGGTCCTTTACAATTCATCCCACTAACAAAACATTTGCCCAACCCAATTTTCAATGCCACCCAAGAAATAAGCTCTGATGTGAAAGTCCCACTCAAATCCAACCTCTCCCACTCATGTACTTATCCAACCTAAATTTGAAACTACCCAAAGTCCCAGCCTCAATAACCCAACTAGGTAGACTGTTCCACTCATCAACTACCCTATTTCCAAACCAATACTTTCCTATGTCCTTTCTAAATCTAAACTTATCTAATTTAAATCCATTACTGCGGGTTCTCTCTTGGAGAGACATCCTCAAGACCTTAATAAGGTCTTGAGGTCTTCCACTTATACACTTCGATCAGGTCTCCCCTCATTCTTCGTCTAACAAGTGATTGTAACTTAAGAGTCTTCTATCTTTCTTCATAAGGAAGATTTCTAATGCTATGTACTAATTTAGTCATCCTATGCTGAATGTTTTCTAACGAATTTATGTCCATTCTGTAATATGGAGACCAGAACTGAGCTGCATAATCTAGGTGAGGCCTTACTAATGATGTATAAAGCTGCAGTATGACCTCTGGACTTGTGTTGCTTACACTTCTTGATATAAATCCCAGTAATCTATTTGCCTTATTACGTACGCTTAGGCATTGCTGTCTTGGTTTAAGGTTGCTGCTCACCATAACCCCCAAGTCCTTTTCGCAATCTGTATGGCTAAGTTCTACATCATTTAACTTATAAGTACTAGGGTTATGGGCACTCCCAAGCTTCAGAACCTTGCATTTATCTATATTGAACTGCATCTGCCACTTTTCTGACGAAGAATAGAGTTTGTTTAAATCCTCCTGAAGTTCCATAACATCTTGGGTAGCTTGAAAATGAGATTTCCGAGCTACCCAAGATTTTAGACTCTATAACCCCATTCGGTACATCATCAGATGCAGCATTCTCCACCTGACCTCAGCCTTCTAAACCTGACTATAAATACTCGCGTCCCTTCCACCCCAGGTAGATCTGTTTGTGACTTGAAAAAGCCCACTGTGTGGGCGAAACGTAGTCAACAAAGGTCACTTTAACTGCATTGGTTTAAAAACACCTCAATATATCCCCCCCCTAATTCTACGCCCTTTCTAAGAGTGAATTCAGGGCCCTTATCTGTCCTCAAGGGAAGATTTCGATGCAGGGTATCGCTTTGTCTCCTTCTCTGAGTTTTCCAGTGCTTTTTATTCCATTCTGTAATATGGTGCCCAGTACGTGCAGCATAATCAAATGAATCTCCATACAGCCTATAGCCCAAGGCCAAAAATTTAATGTTTCCTCTCTTTGTAGGTCAAAGTGAAAGTAAAATTTCCAGCTAAATCCCGCCGAAAAGTTTTCCCACGGCAACTCCCCAAAATACTCATTCTAGCCCCAAAATTTCCACTGAATCCACTCTCATTAAAATCATTAAAAACAAAGGGGTGTCTAATAACTTTCACCTTTCATTAAAAAAAAAGCTGCATGTGAGTTTAAACCCATTTTGCAACAATGTTTTTTCCATTTTAATTTTCACAATGTTTAACAAATCGTAGGTCCCAACCTTTCCATTATATAAAGACAGCAAGGGTTACCCCCATCCCCAAAGGGGGTAACCCCAAATGACTTGAACTTATAGACCCAATCAGACTTGCCCTCATTTCCAAGATATTTGAAAAAAAATACACAAAACGTTTATCCTACCTTACATCAAACAGCTACTTAACCCCTGCCGTTTGGGTTTTGATCAAAAAAAGTCGAATGACGCTATTAACAAAAACCAACTAATTACAAGCTTCGATAAAAAAGAATATCCTTGGGGGTTTTATGCCTACGAAAAACGTTTTTATACAGTCGACACAGTCTCTGCACCTAAAAAATGAATCACTCGGGATCAAGGACATTCTTTGACGGGGGTGACGTGTACTTAGCCAGTGGTGACGGGTCTTGCTTTGAGTGGGGGACGTGTACTTGCTCGTAAGACCTGTTTTTGTCTCTCTGTAACTGAACCAGGATGCCTCTCTTGAGCAGCTTTACCAGCAGCTGAGAGAAGAACTCAGAGTTGCTAAACTGGAGGATACGGCGATTAAACGGAGAGAACAAGAGGATTCGTAGTAACCACGCTGTTTGAGTCCCCAGGTTAAGAGGGGAGGCTGTCCAGTGGCCGGGCAACATGTCACCAAGGTGAAGATTAATGAAAACGGGTTGGAGAGGCAGAAACAATCGAGAAACCAGAAGACTTGCCGTGGAAACTTCCAACTCCATTTCTCGTGCTACCTGACGAATGTGAGTGTTTCACTGGGAATGCCACAACGAGCACCAAGGGAAGCATTGGCTCGTGAGTGAGACATCCCTAGAAACCCCAACGAAGACCATCGAGAAACGACATGACGAATTCTACAAGTGGTGTAATGCTACCTGGCGAATATTGAGTCGACTTCTCGAGCATCACTACGACGATGCCAAGAAGGTTAAAAACATTGTTGTTGTTGGGGATAGCCAGATTAGGTAAATGGATACGGCAGTCTGATAGAAGGATAGGAGTAGGAGCAGAGAGTGTGTTTTTTCACTGGGGCCTGGGATGAAGGAATGGTAGCCGTCATGGATGACAACATGAGAGGTAATGGATGAAGATGAGCCACTTATGTCAGCCTATGGGAATTTTATTCAGGAAACGTTCGCCACACAGTGGCTTTCACAGTCCAATTACAAAGAGGAAAGGCGTAAGGAGAGGAGGAGAATAGGTAATCAGTCCTCAACCTGGAGTCGATGTGTTCAGTCCATCGAATCTTGTAGAATGTAACAGCATAGGTCCGTAGAGACGATGAAGCAGATGGAGGCGGGGTCATAGTGGTACCATCCACTAGTCCGAAGTAGGTCTTCGTCCAAAGGTTGAACAAGTGTTGAAGAAATCTTTGTAACAAGACCCCCCACCAGAGGTAATGGAGCAAATCCTATTAACTGTCTCAGTGCTGAGGCAACGATGTTTGCAGACGTAGGAGTGAGGACCAGATTATCAGTATAGGTCAGCAATAGAGAATAATTAGGAGAAGGGTGGGAAACGCAGACATATGAGGCATTTTGCCAAGGAAGAGGAGTTGGAAATGAATGGGTTTGTCCAGATCAATGGTGTCAATTTCTGGCTGGAACCAAATACTGTAAGGAAAATGCTGTAACATTCATTGGACATCTGACCTCTTCTAAGGCAGAAATTGACATGTATGCCAGGGATGGGGTTCACTTGTCTAGGTGTGGGGTGGGACACTATCCAACGCATGGAGGAGCTGTAGGTTTAAAACTAGGAATAGTTAGTGGTATGGGTTTTTGCGGAAAACTGTGAAGTCGCAGGGTAGTAACAATGAGTATCTAGGAGAACTATAATAGCAAAATGAGAAGAAATAGAAATGCCAGTGGGCACTAATATTACATGAACAGTAATAGGTTTAGTGGAATAACAGAAAGGAGCAGGAAGTAAGAGATAGGAGGGTCATTAAATCTTTATTACACAAATAGTCGCGTGCTAGAAATAAGATGGACAGTTTGAGACTAGTTGCTAGTTCAGTAACATAGATGTAAATGCCATTACTGAGACGTGGTTTAATTCAAAAAGTCCGGGACATGCCTGAGAATGTCACATTTCAGGTTTTTAAATTGTTCGCAATTAGATAAAGTACGGAAGGGGGTGGGGTGGCATGTATGTTCGAATATCGCTAACTGTTCATAAAAACGGGTATTACGTCCGCAGTAACACATACAGAGTCTCTTTGGATAGATTTTCAGAGGGACTGAAAAATAAATTTTAGGTGTGATATCCCGTCCCCCAAATTTAGATAGGGACCAGGGGAGAACTACTAAAGGGAGGAATTGTAATGGCCACAAGGCACGATAATTTAGTAATTCTAGGAGACTTTAACTTTAGTCAATTGAATTGGAATTATCTTGACTGGGAATTTTTAGAATAATAACGATTTCTTAGAAGTAGATCACGGAGTGTTTTTTGAAGCCAGTTTGGTGACAGAACCTACAAGGGGTAATAACCTGCTTGACTTAGGTAACTGGCAAACAATGAATCCTTGTTTAATAATTTAAAGTTTCAGAGGAACATGGGTGCTAGCGACCAACAATCAATACATTTAGAATTGAATGGAAGTATGAAAGTAGGGATAACTCATAACAGTCCCAGATTTTCGCTTAGCAGATTACGAATGGGCTTAGATAACCCTATCTATCTGTTGACTGGGGTAACGAGAGAGCATCAATAAAACAGTTTTCTGAACACAATACATGCTGTTCAAAGAACGTTATCCTACATAAGAAATTTAGAAAAATCAATAGAAATGACCCAAAATGAAGAATAAATAGGCTGAAATATCTACTAGCATAAGAAAGAATTTATAGGCGTATCAAAAAGAGGCGAGGTCATCTTATAACAGTATATTGAACATTAAGAGGGACACATTAAAAAGGGAAAAGAAAAGCTAAAAGGGACTATGAAATAAAAGTTGCTAGGGATTCTAAACAAACTCCAAAAAGTTATTTCCAGGTCTATAGAACAAAAGGTCAGAGATAAGATAGGTACCCCTTAAACATAACTAAGGGCATCTTAATTACAAAATGAACATCAAAATGGTATACCAATACCGACAGGTTGTTAGGTAAGACACATATGCAACATTTAGACAACTTTACCGAAACGTTTCGCCTACACCGTAGGCTTCATCAGTCGATACAAAAATATGCAGGACATTAGAGTATTGAAGACGATTAATCAGTCCATCACCCTTGTAGTCGTAGAATTTGAGGTTGTCAGTCCCTCGGCCCTGGAAAGTTCAGTTCCATAGTCAGGAACTATCTGAAGATTCAAGCGAAGTGCGGAGACTTAAATACTGTCGGAAGGAGAGGTTGCAGAGTAGTAGTAGTAGTAGTAGTGAGAATGTAACCACCTGAAAGGTCATGTCCCTCTCGACCAACACCTTCTCACTTGAAAAGCTTGTCCAAGGGGTTTTCTGTACCAAGATGCCATGTGTTGCAGTGTCTCTGACAAATGAACATCAAAAATGGTATACAATACCGACAGGTTTGTTAGTAAGACACATAATGCAACAGTTAGACCAACAATATTCCGAAACGTTTCGCACTACACAGTAGCTTCTTACAGTCGAATACAGAAAATCGGCAGGAACATATAAGGACTGAATTACATCGTCTTCACATCTCTACTTGCCCTGCCTAGTTTCTGTATTCGACTGAAGAAGCCTACTGTGTAGTGAAACGTTTCGGAATAAAGTTGTCTACCGTTGCATTGAGGTCTTACCTACAACCTTCGGTATTGTATACCATTTTGATGTTCATCTTGTCAGACACTGCAACACATGGCATCTGGTACATAAAAACACTTTGGCAAGCTTTTCAAGTGAGAAGTGTTTGGATCTGAGAGGGACATGACCTTCAGTGGTTACATTCTTCACTACTACTACACTACTACACTGCACCTCTCCATCCGACAGATTTAGTCTCCGCACTGTCGCTTGATTCTTCAGATAGTTCCTGACTATGAACTGAACTTCTCCAGGCCGAGGGACTGACAACCTCAAATTCTACGACTACAAGGGGATGGACTGATTACATCGTCTTCACATCTCTACTGGTTCCTGCCTATTTTCTGTATCGACGAAAAGCCTACAGAGTAGGCGAAACGTTCGGAATAAAGTTTTCTAACTGTGCATATGTGTCTTACCTAACAACCTGACGGTATGTATTCCATTTTGAATGTTCATCTTGTCAACACTGCAACACAATGGCATCTGGGTACAGAAACACCTGACAAGCTTTTTCAAGTGAGAAGTTTGGAACTGAGAGGACATGACCTTTAGTGGTTACATTCTCCACTACTACAACCTACTACTACTCTGCACCTCTCTTCCGACAGTATTTAAGTCTCCGGCACTGTCGCTTGATCTTCAGATAGTTTCTGACTATGAACTGAACTTCTCCATGCCGAGGACTGACAACCTCAAATTCTAACGACTACAGGGTGCTGGACTGATTACATCGTCACCACATCTCTACTGGTTCCTCGCCTATTTTCTGTATTCGACTGAAGAAGCCTACTGTGTAGGCGAAACGTTTCGGAATAAAGTTGTCTAACTGTTGCCATAGTGTCTTACACATCTTACATGACAAAGAGAATGAAATGTGCTCGATTTTAAATAATTATTTACTCTCGGTTTTTTTACACAGGAAGACACTTAATAATATTCCCGTTAATTAAATTTTTATAGTTGGATCATAAGAAGATAAATAATGTAACAACAACAGTCACTAGTGAAAAGGTTGTGAAGCAGATAAGACAGACTGAAGCAAAATAAGTCAGCCGCCGGATGGGGGGGGGGGGTCCCCCCCCCCCCTGATGATGTTTTTCAAGGGTTTCTAAAGAATGCAAAATGGAAGTCTGTGACCATTAACAAAATTTTTAATTATAATCTCTCAAACAGGCAGTGCAGAGTCCTGTATGTGGAAGATGGGGCAATGTAATTCCTATTTTTAAAACAGGGGAAACAAGGCGATTACCGTCAAATTAAACCGCCCAATAAGCCTACCTCAATTGTAGGCAAATTACTAAGTCAATTATAGCTGAGATTATAAGCAAGCAATCTCGATAAGCAAAGCTTTGATTAATGATAACACAGCATGGATTCACAAGAGGCCGGTCTTGTCTAACTAATTTATTAACTTTCTCCATAAAGCTTTTAGGCTGTTGACAACGATAAAGAATTTGATATTATTTACTAGATTTTAGTAAGGCATTTGATAGAGTTCCGCACCACAGACAGGTTGAAGAAAGTAGCAGCTCATGCCCTGGGGGAAGGGTGCACTCTTGATCGAATCTGGCTCACAGCAGGAAGCAAAGAGTGTCCATAAAATGGGGTTAAATCCGAGTGGATCATAACAAGTGGCAGTACCACAGGGATCAGTCTTGGCCCGTGTTGTTTTATAATATATATCAATGATCTTGGAATGAAGGAATTACTAGTGATATGGAGCAAATTCGCCGTGACACGAAGATATGAAGGATAATTGATTCAAAGTAGATGTTAGGGAACATTCAGGAGGATTTAGACAAACTCTACTCTGGTCAAAAAGTTGCAGATGCAGTTCAATGTATATAAATGCAAGGTTCAGAAGCTCGGGAGTGTCCATAAAACCCTGCACATATAAGTTAAATAATGTAGAACTTACCATACAAGAATGCGAAAAGACTTGGGGGTAATGGTAAGCAGCAACCTTAAACCAAAGACAGCAATGCCTTAACGGTACTTAAAAGGCAAATAGATTACTGGGATTTATAACAAGAAGTGTAAGCAACAGAGGTCCAGGAGGTAATACTGCAGCTTTATACAATCCATTAGTAAGGCCTCACCTAGATTATGCCAGCTCATTCTTGTCTCCATATTACAGAATGGACACAAATACGTTAGAAAGATCAGCTTAGGATGACAAATTAATACAAAGCATAGAAATCTTCCTTATAAGAAGATTGAAAGACTCATAAGTTACATTCACTTGTTAGACGAAGAAGAGGGAGACCTGATCGAAGTGTATAAGTGGAAGATATGTATTAATAAAGGGGATATTAACAAGGTCATGGAGGATGAACATTAACAATGGTAATAAAAATATTGGCTTTCAGACAACGGAACAATGCTCTATCTCCAGACTGAGTACTGGACCACCACAAAACTTATAAGGGTGATGGACTGAATTACATCGTCTTCAAGTATCTTCCAGCTTCTATCAACTTTCTGTACTCGACTGAAGAAGCCGTACTGTGTAGCGAAACGTTTCGAAATAAAGATACCTAACCTGTTGCGTATTGACCCTTAACCCTAACGCTTGAGTAGGATATCTCACCAAAGAGAACCCGCAGTAATGGATTTAAATTAGATAAGATTAGATTATAGAAAGGATATAGAAAGTCTTGGTTTTGGAAAAAGGTAGTAGATGAGTGGAACAGTCTACCAATTTTGGGTAATGAGGCTAGACTTTGGGTAGTTTCAAATTTCGGTGGATAAATACATGAGTGGGATGGTTAGGATTTGATTGGACTTGCACATCCAGAGCAATATTTTCTTGTGTAGCATTGAAAATTGGGTAGGTCCAAATGTTTTTTAGTGGATGAATTGTAAAGGACCTGCCTATATGGGCCAACAGGCCTGCTGCAGTGTTCCTCCTTTCTTATGTTCTTAAGTCTTATGTCAATGAGGAATGTATGTGATACCGACAAATGTGGAAAAAGACACTTATTGCGATCAGACATTTATTAAAGGAAAACGTTTTCGCCACGAACAATAAAGAACATAAGAAAGGAGGAAACACTGCAGGAAGGCCTGTTGGCCCCATACTAGGCAGGTCCATTACAATACATACCACTAACAAACATTTTGCCAACCCAATTTTCAATGCCACCCACGAAATAAGCCCTCTGATGTGAAAGTCCCACTCACATTCCACCCCCTCCACTCAAGTACTTATCCAACCTAAATTTTGAAACTAATCCCAAAGTCCCAGCCTGGGGAATAACCCAACTAGGTTGACTGTTCCACTCTCAACTACCCCTATTCCAAAACCAATACTTTACCTATGTCCTTCTAAATCTAAACAATCTAATTTAACCCATTACTGCGGGTTCTCTCTTGGAGAGTAAATCCTCAGACCTTATTAATACCCCCTTTATTAATACCAATCTTCCACCTCATTATACGCTTCGATCAGGTCTCCCCTCATTCTTCGTCTAACAAGTGAATGTAACTTAAGAGGTCTCAATCCTTTCTCATAAGGAAATTCTAATGCAATGATTAATATTAGTCATCCTACGCCGAATGTTTTCTAACGAATTTATGTCCATTCTATAAAATGGTGACCACAACTGAGCTGCATACTCTATGGTAAGGCCTTACTAATGATGTATAAGCTGCCGTATGACCGCTGACTTCTGTTGCTTACACTTCTGATATAAATCCCCAGTAATCTATTTGCCTTATTACGTACGCTTAGGCATTTCTGTCAAGTTTAAGGGTTGCTCTGCTCACCATAACCCCCAAGTCCTTTCCGTAACTGTAAGGCTAAGTTCTACATCATTAACTAAATACGAGGGTTATGGGCACTCTCCCAAGCTTCAGAACCTTGTGTACGAAGGCATACAATAACCGACAAAATCTTGTGTCTTAAACTTTCAGAACCTTGCATTGAACTGCCATCTGCCACTTTTCTTCTAATCACCAAGAATAGAGTTTGTTTAACATCCTCAGAAGTTCCATACAATCTACGTTTGAATCAATATTATCCTACCTAACTGTGTCATCGGCGAATTGCTCATATCACTAGTAATTCCCTCATCAAGAGCACTGATATATATTATAAACAACAACAGGCCAAGACTGATCCTGTTGGAACGCCCCTTGTTACAGATCCCCACTCGGATTTAAGAACCCCATTTATGAACTACTCTCTCTTCCTGTCCTGTGAGGCCATGACACGATCCACGAGAGCACTTTTCCCCCAAAGCCATGAGCTGCCACTTTATTAAACAGTCAATGGTTGCGGAACACTATCAAAAAAGCTTTACAAAAATCTAAGTAAATAATAACAAATTCTTTAAATCGTGGTCAACAGCCTCAAAAGCTTTTACTGAATAAAGTTAAGAAAATTAAATTAGTTAGACAGGACCGGCCTCTTGGTAATCCATGCTGAGTATATTAATCAAGCAATTCTTATCGAGATGGCTTCTAAAATCTCACTATAATTGACTCTAGTAAATTTGCCTACAATTGATGTTCAGGCATATTGGCGGTAAATTTGACGGTAACGACTTGTCCCCTGTGTTAAAAAAATAGGAATACGTTAGCCATCTCCACATATCAGACACTACACCTGTTTGAAGAGATAAATTAAAAATATTAGTTAAACGGTTCACAGAGTTCCATTTTGCATTCCTTAAAGAACCCTTGAAAAAACCTCACAGGACCCGGTGACTTATTTCGCTTCAGTCCTGTCTATCTCTTCACAACCATCACTATGCCTGTGGATGTTACATAATATATCCTCTTCTTAGGCCCACAAAAAAATTAATTACTGGAATATTGGTAAGTGCACCTGTGTAAAAACTGAGAGAAAAATAAATATTAAAAATCGAGCACATTTCATTCTCTTTGTGCAGTATAGGTGCCCTTTATTTTTAAAGGGGACCTCTCTTATCTCTAACTTTTGTTTCTAATAGACCTGGAAAAAACTTTTTGGATTAGTTTTTTAGAATCCCTAGACCCTTTAATCGCATAGATCCCTTAGCTTTTTCTTATCCCCTTTTAATGTCCCTCTTAATGTCAAATATACTGATTCAAAAGATGACCCCACCTCCTTTTGATACACCTATAAATTCCTTTCTTATGCCCTAGTAGATATTGAGCTATTGTTCATAAGCCATTGGTCATTTCTATTTGATCATAAATTTCCTTTTCTATATATGGGGATAACCCGTTCTTTGAGCACATGTAATAGTGTTCAGAAAACTGTCATATTGATAGCTCATCTTCGTTACCCCAGTCAACATATTGATAAGTTTTCTCTAAGCCCATCGTAATCTGCTAGCGAAAATCTTGTACTGTACTGAAGAACACGCAACTATCGTACTTGATGAGAGTAATACACATGTGCAACATCAGGGTATCTTTATTGTAGAGACGTTTCGCCATCCAGTGGCTTTATCAATACAAATTCCAGGACATAACTTGAAGACAGTAGAACTATGTACAGAAGATGAGGTAATCAGTCCCTCAACCTGGGAGTAGGTGCAACAGTCACCATAGTCGTGGAGATTCTGAATCTTAATTCTGAGGACATGCAACATCATGGAATCTTAATACTATCGTACTTCCATTCAATGCTAAATGTAATTGATTTGTGGTCGCTAGCACCCAGCTCCTCAGAAATTTCAAAATATTAACAAGGGATTCATAGTTGCCATAACTAAGTAAGCAGGATATTTTCCTTGTAGGTTCATGTCACACACTGCGATAAAAAACAATCCTGAACTCCTTCTAATAGTCGTAAATTAAATTGAAAAAAAAAATAAAATTTTAAATTCCCCAGTCAAGAAATTCCTAAACAAATATACTAAAGTTAAATGTCTCCTAGAATTACTACATTAACGAGCCTTGAGCCTTAACAATTTCTCCCAATAGTAGTACTCCCTTGGTCCCCCTAACTAAGTTAGGGGACGGTATATCGCCACTCCTAAAATCAGTATTTCATGCCCTCTCTGAAAATTCTATCCAAACATGACAGTATGGTGTTACTTTCAGACTTAATACCTGTTTTTATTCAACATTTCAAGCGAACTCGGCATACAATAGGCTTCATCAGTCTTAATACAGAGAAAACTAAGAAAATATATTTACTAAAGTGGCAGGAGTCAGGTGAGGGTGACCGTGGGTAGAGGTCCCTCTCTATCCTCACCTCCTTAGTTCCATTACTACTACTACTACAACCACATCTACTCACACGTCACCTCACCTGACCTGCCACTATAAATATATATGTTTTTTCTTATTTTTCTCTGTTATTTTAGACTGAAGAAGCCTCTCGTGGCGATAACGTTTCCTTTAAATAAATGTCCTTAACTGTACATATGTGTCTTTTTTCCACATTCTCATTAGACTTTCCTAAAATCCTATCATAAACGACAGACACCAGTATGTATATGCAAATGGAGTCAACTACGATATCCAACCTGTAGTTGTAGGAGTACCTCAGGGTAGTGTCATAGGCCCACTCCTCTTTCTCACCTACACCAGTGATTGTTAGGTAAGACACATATGCAACAGTTAGGTATCTTTATTTAGAAACGTTTCGCCTACACAGTAGGCTTATTCAGTCGAGTACAGAAAAGTTGATTGAAGCAGAAGATACTTGAAGACAATGTATTCAGTCCATCACCCTTAAAGTTTTGAGGTGGTCAGTCCCTCAGTCTGGAGAAGAGCATTGTTCCATAGTCTGAAACAATATGGAGTTGAAGTGTATGTATAATGTTCGCCAAGACCGTAGTCCTGGCACGGGTCTCAATCTGCATGACCCGTCTCTAGCTCCCGAGGGAGAAAGGTTTCTACAATGATGCGACATAGCTGTTCAAGCACTCTTCTGGTCAGTACAACTGGTGCATATCATATGCGACAACCACCGTAGAATCTCCTAACTATGGACACTAGCGAGGAGGAGGAGGATATATCTTATCACATGTAAACAGCTTGTCTGGTTCTGACTATCCATGGTATCTAGTGGCCGCAGACATCTTCTGGGTCCTCATCTGGAGGGAATATCACTCCTAGTTGCCTGCGGAGCGTCCTCAGTAACATTCGCAACCCATAAGATAGTGTGTTAAGTCGCTGGACATCGTGGGGCCCTAAACAGTACTGGCACATCTCCTCCTCAAGCCTTGTCTACCATCAACTGCTGTGGGAAAGCCCAAACGAAGCGATGGATGCGGAACAACTGCGCTCTGGACCAGCTTCTATCATATGGAGGGGTTTTCTCCGCCGAGTCGCTGCTCGGTACCACTGTTGAGGTGGGTTATCACCTAAGAACAATCCCCCATAAGTTTCATGGCTCTGGCAGCCACCAGTTTGGGTCTGTGTCGAGGGCTGATGGGACAGTAAATCCCAACATGTGGAAGTCTGTTGCTGCCTTGGCCTGCATCATCAGCCGCCTCAATTCCCCGATGCCAGCATGGCTGGGGATCCAGATCAATGACCGATCTGTTACCCTGAACTCCTAAGGCTGTCATTATTGCTCAGTATCCGATGTGATGAGGTGAACATTGTTCGTGTTGTTGAGGATTGGGAGAGGGCATTGATTGCAGACGTGGAATCAACAGTGTATGACAGGACCGGAGTCGATGTCGTAGGGCATGTGCAAATGCCGCTGAATCGCCACCAACTCAGTCTGAAAAGATCTGCAGTGTTCAGGGAGTCGCCAGCCTTGTGTGTGACCATTGAATGTACAGACCAGCTTGCTCTCTTCCTTCAGGGTCGACAGAACCATCTGGAAATACACTGAACATGTGCCACCCTCTGCCAGTGCCATGCTTTTCTCAGCATGATTGCTGAGAATGTCTTGACTGCAGAGACGCCTTAGAGATGGGTATCTGCATGAATGCAAACATCGCTGGATCTGGCGCCAGGGAGGTGGTGGATGGTACCCAGCAACAGGAAGTCCACAATACTCTTCTCAAGGAGTAGTTTTATAGTCAGCCAGCTTACCGCCCAGCAGCACAAAACGAACGAGTCCAGGAGTAGTCCGTGAGATGTGGGATCTGTGAACATTGTTGTCCATATCCGACTCCTTAGTGGGTACCTTGCTGCCTGTGCAGAATCGTGGGCCACTTTGCACGGCGTTTTAATGTATCTTACCTGTCAGCCAAGGAAGAAGCCGGGCCTCTGATCTGAGACATACGTGGTTGATCCAGATGGGGCCCCAAGCATAGTTTCTTATCGCCTGATTTTGTAACGACCTCCACTCTTTGCCTGCCTTCTTGCGGGAAGAGATGAGTTAAAGCCGGTGCTCCGTAATCAATGAGCTGAGCGAAAAGCTTGTATAAAGTACAACGAATGTAATCTTTGCTTGCCCCTGCACGGTGCCTCGTCATGCTCTCAATGGCGTTGAGGTCGAGTAGAGCACGTGGACCTGACATACTCGGCCTGTTTCTGAAAGGTCAGGCTTTTTATCAATGTAGATTCCCAAGTACAGGTAGGAGCCTGTCCACTCCAGTTCCTATATCCTGACTACGTAATCTTAATTCACAGGATCTGGTCCCTGAACATCATGCAAAGAGAGTTCTCTGCCGAGATCATTGAGGCCATAGTTCCTTGCAGACTGCGTAATTAGGTCCATAGCTCTCTGAGTCCTGTCGTTCTAAATTGCCTTACCATTCACTAACGAGTGCAAGATCCTCAGCATAGCGGAGGGCTGTGTAACCACTATAAAGGGAAGCTCACAGTTCCTGCATAAGGATGTTAAACAGGTAGGATCTGAGCACACTCCTTGTGGTGTACCGTTTTTCCAGGATTTAAAAGGAAGAGTAGTTGTCCCAGAAAGCTGACACAGGCCGTCTGCCCCTAAGGAGGACTACTTATCCCCGGCCAGGAGGCGTCCTTTTGATTCCCTTCCTAGCTATATTGCCAGAATTGCTGTGGGGCTGGTTAGCTTCAAATGCCTTTTCAGTGATGAAGACGACAAAAACAATGTTTTATTGTTACTGTCATCAACCTGGCTTAGTAGAGTGGGATATGCGCACTCCATGCTGTACCCACTCCTTTGGTGAAGCCAAATATGTGATGATGATAGGGTCCACAAGTTTCCATAGGAAATGCGGTTAACACCAATACCTCTCGCAGTCTTGGCTAAGCAGCCTGGGTCAGCGATATGGGTCTCATACTGCCTGGTTCCATGGCTTTGGAATTGGAACGATGGTAGCTTTCTTCCAAGCTGCAGGGAGTGTCCCTGGCCCTCGCCACGACTTGTTAAAGACGTCAAGTAATGGCCACCCAAGCCACTTCTGGCCCAGGCCCGTGCAATCATGAGTATGTAACACCATCGATGCCCGGGTCAGTGTCACAAGTGATCTTAATATGGCACGTCGGAGTTCCAAGTCCGTTATGACTTACAGTTCACCTATCTTCCGACTCACAATGCAGCTTGTATCGTTAGCAGGCGCTGTGGCGAAGGATCCGTCTGTATATTTCCGGATGTCCTGTGGGAGCTGAGTGGATTCACCCCTGAAAGTGAAAAGCTCCACTAGTTTCTCAGCTTCCTGGGATGGGTTCGGGTGTGCCGGTGGCCTCCGGCTTGCTCTGCCAGTTGCTATGTTGAGCTTGCCCCATATCTCAGATAAGGTGGTGTGATGCCCGAATGTTGACACCACTCCAGCCATTTCTCAGTTTTTTACTCTGAGAGAGAATCCTGCGGGCATGCCAGCAACAATGGCTTCTCAAAGTATTCTGTTCTCTGCCGTAGGGGTACGCTGTATAGCTTTTCCTAAAAGAGTTGATGGCGGTGGTCTGCTCCCGCACCTCGTCGTTGTAGAACCACCAGTCTCTTTTGTGAGTGCGTCCTGCACTTCTTTGGAATGCGCACTCTGCTCCTGGATGAGAACAGTGATTAGCTCATGTTTCAGCCGTATCACAGTCTTCAGAAAGAGAGTAATGGACCACCAGTCATGAAGATAATCCTGGGAAACACCTTCCATTTGGCTCCTCTTTACGTCCCATCTAGGGGCAGCACAACAGTGGGAGGCCAGTTTGATGTTGAAGGTGGGGTGATCACTGCAAAGTGGTCACTGACAAGGTGAGGATGGTTTCACCAGTGGCTCAGCTGCTAGTTGTCTTGACCGGAAGTAAGGTCGGGCATCCACCCAACAGGTGTGTGGGGCTCCATTGTTTGCAACTTTACCTCTGGAAATATCGTGTAGGAGCCTTTGCTATGTGTCCGCCAGCAGCCATTGGTTGCTGATTGAGAGTGCAGCAATTGTGTGAATGAGCGTTGAAATCTCCACCCACAATAATACTCAGTGTCGTGCTTTTGCGAGGAGCTCTGCAATGTCGAGGGTGTGTCTGGGTTGTCTTGTAGATGTTATAGATGTAATGGGTCGCCCCAGTTAATGTGTTGCACAAGGATGTCCTGTAACCTCGACATCCCTCGCCCCCCACATTCCACAGGGATGGCTATAACCTTCGTGGGGAGGGGTATTGTATTGGATACAAATACAGCTGTGCCTCTGCAGTGAACGCCCGGTCCGTGTGCCGAAAATACCCAGCAAAACCGGGTAGTCTTGGGCACATAGTCGGGACAGTCAGAGTTTCTTGTAGCAAGACGATATCAATCCGATCCCGAATTACTGCCTCCAGCAAGAGGTGCTGTTTGCCCCTCAGGCCCTGAATGTTCCACTATAGGACCTTGAGGGTGTGATTTGGTACCGAGGTTATTCCATCGATGTTGTTTCCTGAGCTGGAGACTGAGTCCTGCCCGCTCTGAGAACCTGCAAATTCATGGCATCCACTGTCTCCTCTTCGGTCAGAAAGCACACTCTCAGGAGCGTACTGACCATCTGCCGGAATGCGCTCTGTTGTTCCGTGGAGTTGATTGTGTTGCAAATAAGATCTGTGAACACCTTGATGAGTGCTACGAGATCCTCCCTGGTGAGGGCCTGCTTTGGAGTTGGGTTCGAAACAGTGGATATTATCTGGGTTGATGTGGTCTGTAGGGACTGCTGAGGGTTGGATTTCTTCATTGTATGCACCGTGGTCTGTTGCTGTATACCAGGTTGGGTAGCCGGGATCTGCTGGTGAGGTGCCAGTTGAGTCTGCAAAGCGCCTGTGCCGGGTAAGGAGTGCCTGCGTTGTCGTGCTATGGCCGGTGGGGGCGGGGAATAATATTGTCTGGAATAATATTATTCCAGACAATGGAACAATACTCTTCTCCAGACTGAGGGACTGACCACCTCAAAACTTTAAGGGTGATGGACTGATTACATCGTCTTCAAGTCTCTTCTGCTTCTATCAACTTTGCTGTATTCGACTGAAGAAGCCTAGTGTGTAGGTGAAACGTTTCGAAATAAAGATACCTAACTGTTGCATATGCGTCTTACCTAAACAACCTGTCGGTATTTTATGCCATTTTATTGTTCACTCAAGGCAGGAATACTAGTTAATTCTGCCATCTATTTTTGTGTGAGCTTGAAACACTTTGGAGGATTAGACTCTAGGGACCCGAGATTTTCCAGTGACAATTTGTTTCATTGAGCTCTTTATTATATCAAGGGAACTGTCATAGGACACTCTTGATTTGTTGGTGAGAAGATTGGATGGTCAAGTGACCCCATTCTGCTTACTGTTTGCTCGGAGCCGGCATAGAACCCTTCTTTTTAATTAATACATATTGTTTAATTGAAGCAGGGATCGAGCCCTCTGATTTATTTACAGTTTGAGTGGAGCAGGAATTGAACCCTCCGTTTTCTTTACTACCCGTTTCATTTCCCTGATAGTTTAAGTTATTCTTGCAAGCATGGAGGAATACCAGTTTTGGATGAACGCTGGAAGTAAGTTAGGAATAACAGATAAAAATTTAGAATCTTTCATTAGTGCTAAGATCCAGAAAAGACTTGAAAGAGAGAGAATTGAGAGAGAAGAGAAAAAGGAGAAAGAGAACCTTAAAAGACAGGAGAAAAAGGAGAGTGAGAGAATTGAGAGAGAAATCCAAGAAAGACAGTTAGAAAGAGAAAGAGAAGACAAAAAGGAGCGTGATAGACTTGATCGTGAAGAAAGAGCTAGAGAACGTGAGGAACAAGCCAAAATACGTGAGGAACAAGCTAAGATACGTGAGGAACAGGTTAAATTAAGAGAACTTGAGGAAAGAGCAAAGGATAGAGAAGTTGAGGAAAAAGCTTGAGTTAATAGAGAGAGAAAAGGATCGCGAGCTCGAAAAATCTCGCCTTGAATTAGAGAATAAAAAGGTAACTTTGACACAACAACAATTAGAGGAAGGAGTACTTGAACATCATGCAGCTAGTGCACATATTCCAACACCTAATTTACCTCCCTTCACTGAGGGGGAAGACATAACTTCATACATTAACAGGTTTGAAAATACCGCTACCCTCTGTGAATGGCCTGCTGACACCTGGGCTACCAGGTTAGGAATGTTATTTTCTGGTTCCGCTTTGAATATCTATGCAACTTTGTCGCAGGATATTATATGTAATTGTAGCCTACTGAAGAAGGCAATCCTTAAAGCATATCAAAAAACCACAAATTCTTACAGGAAAAATTTCAGGTATGCCACCTTACAGCCTGGCCAGAACTTTCAGCAGTTACAGGTAACACTCTTTCGTTTGTTCGACTTTTGGATAGAGAGTTCAGGAATTGATCACAGTTATGAATCTCTTAGAGACTTCATGGTTGCTGACCAGTTCCTGACAGCTCTTCCTCACCAGATACGAACATTCATTAGAGAACGTAACCTGATTAAAGCTGAGGAAGTTGCTGAGGCTGCTGACCTGTATGTTGAGGCTCACAATTCCTATAAATACCTAAAGGGATCGAACCCTAAGGGCAAGGGTTCATCAGACCTTAAGAAATCAAAGCCTCTAGTCTAGTGGAAAGTAAAATGACTTCTTTTATTCCTGTTTGTCATTTGTGTGGTGTTAAGGGACATAAACGTCCAGATTGTCCTTCTAAGAAGGTCCAAAAAGTTGGAAGATGTTTTAAAGACTGTAACGACCAAGCATCCTTCTGTTCAGGAACAGTTAATGGACTTAATGTATCTACCATTTTACGAGACACTGGATGCACATGTATAGTCATTTCTGATAAGCTGTTCCCTAACCTTAAAGAAACTCATTCCTCTGCTATACTTTCAGACTACTTGGACCGTATGGACACTTTTCCTACCATCCGTTGTTACATTGGGTCTAAATGGTTCACAGGTTGGTCTGAAGCCGTACTAGCTCCCACCACTTCTTGCTCCGTGCTAATAGGTAATGTAAAAGGTGTCATTCTTCCTTCTGAGAATGACCTTTCATCACCAAAGATGGACATAAGTGTTTCAGATCCTCTTCCTGTAGAGTCAGAGAAG
Source organism: Cherax quadricarinatus (assembly GCF_026875155.1). NCBI lineage: Eukaryota > Metazoa > Arthropoda > Malacostraca > Decapoda > Parastacidae > Cherax > Cherax quadricarinatus. The sequence goes on along the minus strand of NC_069399.1, from coordinate 12,273,863 downwards.
CCCCTCGAAAGTTCAGATGAGACAATGTCTCGTGAGATTCATGTGGGATTAAAAACCATTGATGCTACTCTCGAAAGCGAGGTAGTAGGATCACCGGTTCACTTGTTAGATGAAAGTGAAGATATCACCTCTGATACCATAAATGTCTTGACTAGGGCTCAGACCAAAGCCCAGGCTTCTCCCACTATCCATCCTTTGATTTTCCCTGACTTTAAGCCTTTAGATATATCGAAGGACTCCTTTGTCAATTTACAACGTAATTGCCCTTCTCTTCAGAATTGCCATAATGCCGCTAAACAAAATCAAGTTATCCAAAGGAAAAACTTTTCATATAAATTTGAATATATAAAAGGAATCTTGTACAAGTCAGTATTCAAATTAAATTCAGATGAGATAGACTATTCCATCTCAGTTGTTCCAAGTCAATGCAGAGAGACTGTTCTTAAAATGGCTCATGACCTGCCAGTGGCCGGACATTTCTCGCATCGTAAAACCTTAAATAAAATTAGGGAAACCTATTTTTGGCAAAAAATGTCCTCAGATGTCACTACCTATTGTAGATCGTGTAAAGTTTGCCAACTGTCATCCTCCCGAGGTACCAGGCGAGTACCTATGGTCAAAATGCCTATCTTCACGGTACCGTTTGAAAGAGTAGCTATTGACATCGTTGGTCCTTTATCTCCACTTTCATCTGGGGGACATAGATATATATTAACATTAGTTGATTATGCTTCGAGTTTCCTGAAGCCGTTCCCTTAATGCCCGCCGTCTGCAGTCTCTGATGAAGTGACGAGGATAGTGGAGTTTAGAAAATACTTGTTCAATTATTGTGCATTCTTCCTCAAGAAACTCATTGCTGCAGATTCTGACTATAAATACTGGCGTACCTTCCACCCCAGGTAGATCTGTTTGTGACTTGAAAAAGCCCACTGTGTGGGCGAAACGTTGTCAATAAACGATCACATTATACTGCATATGTGTTTATATTTCCATTCTTTCGGTATTTTATACCATTTATTTCCAAGATGACCTTTCATGACCACTGACCTCACCACCATGAGTAGCTATTATTAGCTATGGGAAAGAAATAAAAACAGTATGATGGAGAATTCTCACCACCTCAGTCACATGTTTTGAAATCGTACAGGAACAATTTTTAGCCGCTTCATGCGTAATGCATGGTCATAACCGTCCACAGATTTTCACTCAAAACTGCAGTTTAGCCTTCAGTAGCGGACAAAACAGCCAGTATAGGAAATTTATTTAAAACACCAAATCGTCTGCCACTCAACAGTGCTAATGCCTCTGACAATCGTCACTGGAATGATTAACAAAAGACTGTGCTGCTACTCAACTGTGGCTGCTACACCACTCGCTAGTATACGGCTGCGACTGGACAGTTCCACTCAGACATACATTAACTCTCATCAATTCTTCAATTCGTTTCTTGAATGTCCATTTTCCTCACGTTATCGGTAATTCTTTGGTTTCTGGCTACTTGTATACAATCGCGAAAAGATGATGAATGAGACATTTTGCTGGTTTCATCAGTAAAATACAGGAAAATATAACAATGAAGACAGTAAAAGTAATTTTGAGGTAATGAATCCATTATTCTTAAGCAATATGTGGTCAGCTGAGGGACTGACCACCTCCTAACAAGGCAGTATCTAAATTTTTATTTTTAACTTTTTTTTGCATTAAGAGTAACACAAACGTATCTCCCTATCTGTTGTTTAATTTTAAATAAATTTAAAGATCCAGGAAATCCGTATTGAAAACTGATATGGAGGTTGGTAGCTCTATGACACTCAGTATTTTCTCCAGCCTCCCCCACTTAGCCATCCATTACCCAGCTTTCTACCACTTATAATCTGCCACCTACCAACCACCATCCATCCTCCACTACCCACCTTCCTCCACCCCAACCTTCTTCCACCCTCCTTCCACTACCCACCTTCCAACACGTGCCTTCCATGCACCCACCTTCCACACACCTACCTTCTACACACCCACCTTCCACCATCCACATTCCACATACCCACTATCCACACACCCACCTTCCACTACCCACGTTCCACACACTCACCTTCCACATACCCACCTCCCACATACCCACCATCCACACACCTTCCTTCTAGTACCCTCCTTCCACATACCCACCATCCACACACCCACCTTCCACACACCCACCTTCCACACACACACACCACACTTCACACACTTACCTTCCACCACCATCCTTCTACGACCAACCTTCTACGACCAACCTTCTACGACCAACCTTCTACGACCAACCTTCTACGACCAACCTACCCCCAACCTTCTACCACCAACCTTCTACCACCAACCTTCTACCACCAACCTTCCACCACCCACCTTCCACCACCCACCTTCCCAAAATCTTCCATCAACAGCGATTTTTGCAGATTTTTTAAGTTAGAAACATTAGGCGCCTCGCTCCTCACTGGCATTATTTTTCTGTAGTGCGCAACAGTTTGTGTGTGAGTTATAGGAGAGAGAAAGTTGGTCAGTCAGTTTCTCAGAATTCACTCTCAGTTTTTTCCTCATTCTCTTATTTCTCTCTCCTCTTCATTTACTTTTCATTATTTAGAAAATAACTGGAGCATTAAGAGGCATTGTAGTTTATGTCCCAGTTATGTACTATGTTATATCATTACGTTTCCATTTGAATCCATATTTCGAATTTGAGGTAATATATTTATTATATTCTATTAGGACCAATTAAATTACATGAATGTTTATTGATTATAACCGTGTCAGGCCAAGATGATCAGTTACAAAGCATTTCCAGAGTTAATGATAACCTGCTGAATATATAGAGAGCTGGAAAAACAAATAACCAGATCGTTGAGTATTGATTTATTCGACTTCCTTCACACTAACTATAACAACTGATGTACTCTAGAGGTAGTCATAATGTTCATTACAAAGATCATAATAAATGATATACTACCATCATTGGCAGGAAATCACAACACTAACAATAGCAACAGATATACCACAGAGTTAACCATGATGTTCACTACACAATTATAACAGCAAATATATCAAGCAGATAAACAGGATGCCGACCATAGGTGTATAAGACTACTCATACGGTAATATAAAATTACCTAATATAATCGATAAAAAATCATTAAAAAACAATTCAGTGCAGGAGATAATTTCTTCTCTTATTTGATGTGCCGGTACTTTTTAATAAATCTCCTGAGAGAAACTTTATCAGTGATGTTACTGAAGTCTATAATCACACTATCACATTCTTTACTTGACCTTCCGCCTCCAATATCTTGGTGAAAAATGTTGGTAAACATGTAAGGGAAGAGCAACCCTTTGTAAAATCGTGTTGAGAATCCTTGATAAAATTATTTCTTTGAATGTGGTTTCAAATTACATCAGCAATTATTGAATTCATAAACTTTTCCACAATCAAGGTTAGTCCATAATTTGATTAGGACTTATCTCCCACTCTGTAAATAGGTATCACATTTTTCATTTACCGATCTCTTTGCAGTCGTATGATACGGAATTCTTCCTCCTTACATTCCACACTATCCAACTTACATTACTTTAGAACTCCTGAAAATTCCTTTTCAGAATGGTCCTCATATCACTAGTGACATGAGGACCATGTCCAGAAACTTTATTGCATAAATTATTTTCGTCCTGACCAACATAATTATTGACTTCAGGGATTTCGTTTATATCGACTTGTACAAAAATAGAAAGGAAATACGTGTTGAAAATGGTACAAATTTCTCTATACCTAACAGTAAGCAGACCTAAGTTACATTTAAGTGTGATAAACTTTCCCTGATCTTATTTCTTATACCTTTGAGAAACCTTGCGATGGTCTTGATTTCTCAAATCATAATTTCATGTTCTCTTTTTGGGTTTTCTTTTTCCTTTTTTGACTTCTCTCTTAAACTGAATATATTACTTGTAAAGGTGATCCCTGACTCATTTGATTCGCCTCTACTTGTCTTTCTTTTCATCCAAGAGATTGTGGAATTTATTATTTATCTATTAAATTTTATTCATGCTTGATGTAAATTCTTTATTAGGAATATATGCAGCTTGGCTAGCTATACAGTACTTGGAAAATGCATAATGGCAACCAGACCACTGACGATAGTCCGTGTCAGGTTTACCCAAGTTCCCACTCCGCCAGTAATCCCTTAGCTCCTTGTAATTTGCATCGCAAAAATTAGGGACCTAAAATTTGTTATCATTATTGAGTTAATTTCAAGAGTTATTAAAACTTGAGTCATTTGTGATCACTTTCTGCAATCTCTTCATTATTCTCAAAATTATCTCTCAGAGAATCATTGTTTGCAGGAATCAACTCCAGCAGGTTATTTCCTCAAGTTGGTTCTGATGCAAACTGTTTCAAAAAAGCAGTCAGGATCATTTCAAAAAAAGTTTAGACTGTTTAAACTGTCAAATCGCTCCAGTTGATTTGGATAAAGTTAAAATCTCCCATTAAAACTTCATTTTCGTTTCTAGATGCCTGAGCAATTTCATTCCAAGAAAGTTTTCTGGTCACTCTCGAGGTTTGGAACTCTGTAATTCACACCTAAATTACTTTCATGTCCTTGAGAATTTCAAGCATAACGGATCCGTGTCTTTTTACTTCCATCTTTGGGAAAAGACACGTAGCAACACTGTCATATTTATTAGAAAACGTTTTCGGTTTGGGCCTTGATCACGGCCCCAGGACGAAAACGTTTTCTATAAACTTCCATCTTTACATTTTTAAAGTTTCAACAGTTAAACTTTCCCTAAAATGCAAAGTCTTCCCCCTTTCTTGTTCACATTTATCAACTAAATAATTATTTCCCTGTTTTTAAAATTCAGTAGCATGTAACTTTTTCAAAATGGTTTCACTTATGAAATAACAACTAGTTTCTTTCAATCATTTCCCTCTTATTCCTCTATTTATTTCTTGTACCCCGCTCTTTTATAGTAATAAGGAAGCTTTTGTCTCGCTATTTATTAGCTATTTGTTTTGAACTTGTCTAACATATCCTGGAAACTTTGCCTCTCCACCCTTATTACTTCCACTCCTTTTTTTTTCCACCTCTAAACGCTTCTCTACTTCTAACAGTTAGCAATGACTCCTTCAACGAATTGGCCAGTTGTGCAACAAAATTTACATATCCATTGCATACATATCATATATACCACAAACCTTATCCCAATTGCCAGTGCATAGAATACCAAGTTCATTGCAATACATATATAGCCAACAATTTACCCCAGTTGCCCTAGACATCCATTTGCTACTCACTTCCCTTCTAGGAAAAATGCTAAGTATGACCGGCATTCCTTCATTTGATCTAATTAAATCAATTGCTATCTTGTAATTGGCCAGCAACTCTTCAATACGATCAATATACTGAATACGAGAATCCTTTCAACAAGAATGTCCTTTTTCTTACAAAGAGATACATTTGTCGTACCAGTTTATCTATCCACAACTGTACACTAGTCCTGAAGAACAACAAAACTATTCATGCTCTCTAATATCCTTCAGTCTCCCTAATTCAAGTTCATCCTCCTCCCACTTCACGAAACCACTTTCCACTCATACATTCATACATTTAACATGTCTTCCTTTGCTTCTGCCAACAGCCTCACGTACTTGATTGCACTTGCCATCTTAAAACCAAATAATTTTTTTTGTTTCCCATTTCCTAGAATTGGAAAGTCACCTTTAGGTACTAGTTTGGGTTAGTGAAGAGATTACTGAATAGTAGCATGTTATCAGTGGCATATTTAGATTGTTGTTCACACTCTAAGCAACATTGATGACTGAATAAACAGCGTCACATGAAAGCCTGCCGATGACACTAAAGTATGCTGTCAAATAACTGCTGCTGCGGACATTGGAAGACTCCATGATGGCCTAGATAAGTTGATGTTGTGGGTGGGGACGTGACAAAAGTAGTTTAACACAGATAGGTATAAGGTTCTAATACCTGCAAACAACTACGGCACATATAAAGTAAAAAAAAAATGTAGATCTAAATAAGAATGAATGCGAAAAAAATCTAAGTCTCGTTCGCAGAAATTTAAGGCCTAAACAACAGGACATAAGTATTCGCAATAAAGATAATATAATTCTTGGCTTCAAAACAAGAATTATAAAAAAATTAAAACTTTATGTTATACATCAACGTTATGTACCTCATTTAGATAACACTGCTCATTTCCGGAGTCCATATTACAGGAAGGAGATAACTGTTCTCGAAAATATACCCAGCCATAAAATTAGGGAGATATAATTGAAGTGTTTAAATTAAAAACAGGAATAAAAAGGGATATACTGTTTATAACGTGTGAAAATATCTAACCAAGACTGGACTCACATAAGAACACAAGAATATAAGACAGAAGGAGCACTGGAACAGACCTACAGGCCCATGTGGGGGAGGTCCATGTCAACCCCCGGATTAGACCAATGGCCCACCCAGGCAGGTCACCTCCACTTAAGGAAGGAGCACGGCTTCTGACCCGGTAGCACCAGCTAGTCAGGTCCAACTCACACCCACACACATCCACTCAAGTATTTATCTCACCTATTTTTAAAACTACACGTCTTAGCTTCTATGATGGTACTCGGGAGTTTGTTCCACTCATCCACAACTCTATTACCAAACCAGTGCTTTCCTATTAGAAGATAAGCCCACTGACAGTGATAGGGATATGTGTGAAATTTTCAATTCTTACTTCCTCTCAGTTTTTACTCAGGAAGATACTAGCGAAATTCCAGAAATAAATTATGTAGACCAGGACGATAATAAACTCTGCACGATTGCAGTAACTAGTGACATGGTCCTCAGACAAATAGAGAAATTAAAACCTAACAAGTGACCAGGCCATGATGAACTTTTCGCAAGGGTTTTAAAGGAGTGTAAAGAGGAACTTTGCAAACCTTTGGCTAATCTTTTCAACATATCACTACAAACTGGCATAGTGCCTGATAAGTGGAAAATGACAAATGTAATACCTGTTTACAAGGCAGGTGACAGGTTCTTAGCTTCGAACTATAGACCAATAAGCCTTACCTCCACAGTGGGAAAATTTATGGAATCAATAATTGCCGAGGCAAGTCGTCGCCATCTAGATAGGCACAGATTGATAAATGAGTCTCAACACCGTTTTACTAAGGGGCGTTTCTGTCTTACGAATTTATTAACTTATTTCGCTAAGGTGTTTGAGGAGGTAGATCATGGTAATGAATATGATATTGTGTATATGGACTTCAGCAAGGCTTTCGATAGAGTTCCATATAAGAGACTTTTTGAGGAAACTTAAGGCACACGGAACAGGAGAAATTTTTTCCTGGGTAGAGGCGTGGTTGACAAATAGGCAGCAAAGAGTTTGCATAAATGGGGAGAAATCAGAATGGGGGAAAGTCACAAACGGTGTTCCACAAGGGTCAGTGTTGCGCCCCTTGTTGTTCACAATTTACATAAACGATATAGATGAGGGAATAAATAGCAACATAAGCAGATTTGCTGATGACACCAAAATAGGCAGTCCAATTCTTTCTATTGAGGACATTAGTGCACTCCAGGATGATTTGAATAGACTGATGCAGTGGTCGGAGAAGTGACAGATGCAGTTTAATATTGACAAATGCAAAATGCTAAATGTTGGACAGGACAATAACCATGCCACTTATAATCTGAATAGTGTAGATCTTAATACTACTGATTGCGAAAAGGATTTAGGAGTTCTGGTTAGCAGTATTCTGAAACCAAGACAACAGTGTTCGCAATTAGGCTAGCAAAATACTTGACTTCATATCAAATAGTATAAATAATAGAAGTCCTCAGGTTGTTCTTCAACTCAATATATCCTTGGTTAGGCCTCATTTAGATTATTCTGCACAGGTTTGGTCATCATATTTCAAAATGGATATAAATTCACTGGAAAACGAAGAGAGGAGGATGACGAAGTTGATCCCATGTATCAGAAATCTTCCCTATGAGGATAGACTGAGGGCCCTGAATCTGCACTCTCTAGAAAGGCATAGAATTAGGGGGGATATGATTGAGGTGTATAAATAGAAAACAGGAATAAATAAAGGGGGATGCAAATAGCGTGCTGAAAACATCCAGCCAAGACAGAACTCGCAACAATGTCTTCAAGTTGGAAAAGTTCAGATTCAGGAAGGATATAGGAAAGCACTGGTTTGCTAATAGAGTTGTGGATGAGTGGAACAAACTCCGGAGCTTGGGCTACCAGGTCTGGTGCCGTGTTCCTTCCTTAAGTGGAACTGACCTGACTAGGTGGTCATTGCTCTGGGCTAGGGGGGTGGCATGGACCTGCTTCGCATGGGTCAGTAGGCCTGTTGCAGTGTTCCTTCTTTCTTATGTTCTTATGTTATGTTCTTCCTGAATCTGATTTTTTCCTGCTTAAAGCCATTGCTGCGAGTCCTGTTTATGCTAGATATTTTTAGCACACTATTTACATCCTCTTTATTTATTTCTGTTTTCAATTTATACACTTCAGTCATATCCACCTAATTTTTATGCTTTCAGAGAGTGCCAGATTCAGGCTCTCAGCTTGTTATCATATGGAAGATTTCTGATGCATGGGATCAATTTTGTCATGCTCCTCTGTACGTTTTCCAGTGCATTTATATCCATTCTGTAATAAAGTGACCAGAATTGTGCAGCATAATCTAAATGAAGCCTAACCAAGGATATATAGAGTTGAAGAACAGCCTGAGGATTTCTATTATTTATGCTTCTTGATTCATATGAAGCCAAGGATTCTGTTAGCTCTATTGTGAATGCTTATGCACTGTTCTTTTGGTTTTAGGTTACTGTAACAAACTCCTAAATCCTTTCGCAATCAGTAATATTAAGACTGAATTATTAGTTTAAAATTTTGGGATGTTATTATTCTTTCCAACAATTTAGAAACTTTGATTGTCTATTTAAACTGCATCTGCCACTTCTCCGACCATTGCTTCAGTCTATTAAAATCATCCTGGAGTGCTCTAGTGTCCTCATTAGAAAAACTTGGACGGCCTGTTTTGTTGTCAACAGAACATTTGCTTATGTTGCTATTTATTCCCTCATTTATGTCGTTAATGTAAATTATGAACAACAAGGGGTCCCTATTAACCATGAAACAAATGCTTTGATTGTCTCATTTCTGATTCCTCCCCATTTATGCACACTCTTTGCTGCCTATATACCAATCGTGCCTCTACCCAGAAAAAAATTTCCTCAATAGCCTCTGATGTGGAAATCTATCGGAAGCCTCATTGAAGTCCATATACACAATATTATATTCATTACCATGATCTACCTCCTCAAATACCTTAATGAAAAAAGTTAGTAAATTCGTAAAACAGGAACTCCCGTTTATAAAACCGTGTTGAGATTCATTAATCAATTTATGCCTTTCAAGATGGTTATGAAATGCCTCGGCAATTATTGATTCCATAAATTTTCCCACTATGGAGGTAAGGCTTATTGATCTATAGTTCGAAGCTAAGAACCTGTCACCTGCCTTATAAATAGGTATTACATTTGGTATTTTCCACTTATCTGGCACTTTGCCAGTTTGTAGTGATATGTTGAAAAGAATAGGCAAAAGTTTGCTAAGTTCCTCTTCACATTCCTTTAAAAGTCTTGTAAATAATTCATCAAGGCCTGGGGATTTGTTAGGTTTTAATTTCTCTATTTCTCTGAGGACCTTGTCACTAGTTACTCTAGTCGTGCATAGTTTATTATCGTCCTGTTCTTGAAAATTTATTATTTCTGAAATTTCGCTAGTATCTTCCTGGGTAAAAGCTGAGTGGAAGTAAGTATTGAAAATTTCACACATATCCTTATCACTGTCAGTGATCTGACAAGAGTTAATCTTAAGTGGGCCAATCTTGTCCCTAATCTTACTTCTGTATATCTGAAAAAACACCCTTTTGGATTAGTCTTCGAGTCCCTTGCAACCTTAACCTCATAATCCCTTTTAGATTTTCTTATTCCTTTCTTTATTTCTCTCTTTAACTGAATATATTGATTTCTTAACTGCTATCCCCTGTTTTGATATGTTTATGTATGCCTCTCTTTTGACCAATGAGATGTTCTTATCTATTGTTCATCCACTTGGGATAATTTTTGTTAGGTGTAATTCCCTTACTCGGAACTAGAACTATGCCAGAACTCTGCTCTGAAAAACGTCATATTGGCAACCAACACCACCAACCTGACCCATAGTCAGGTCGTTTCAATTCAGCCCACCCAGGTAATTTCTCAGTGCCATGAAATCGGCCAAGGAGAAGTTTGGGACAGAGACTTGATTGCAGTTATCTTGGTAGTTCCATGATATACTGGAACTAAGTGATTTGTGATCACTTTCCCCAACATCATCATTAACCCCAAGATTATTAATTAGTGATTCCTTGTTGGCAAGAACCAAGTCAAGCAGATTGTTTCCTCTAGTTGGTTCTGTTACAAACTGTTTTGAAAAGAAATCCTGAACCGTATCAAGAAAGTCGCTAGACTCAAGATTTCATGTCACATTGTTCCAATTAAATTGTTTAAAGTTAAAATCTCCCATTAACACAACATTTTCATATTTAGATGCCCTATGAATTTCGTCCCATAGCAGCTATCAAGGTTTGGAGGCCTATAAATCACACCCAAATTAACTTTTCACGACACTCGAGAAACTGTAGCCAAACAGATTCTGTGTCTGATGTTTCCAATCTTATATCTTGTCTAAGACAACAATTTAAATTTTCTATGACATACATCGACACTCCAACACCGGTCCTGTTTACTCTATCAGTATGGAATATTTTATAATCCAATATGTTGCATTCAGAAGGCATTTCTCTATCTTTAAAGATGAACCAGGTCTCTGTTATAGCAATAATATCTATAAACCTGCATTTGCAAGTAACTCTTCAAACTTATCTTATTTTCTTAGATTCTTATATTTGTATAGTTAACCTTAATGGAGCTAGTCACTCGTTGCCCTCTACTACCTCTCTTTGTTTGTTGATCCCAATTGCTTTGCCTTTTCTAGCAACTTTAAATTTTAAATATTGTCTTTTTAAAATATCCCTTGAGTATTGGTTATATCTACTGTTTTAACCCTAATATGCATCCTGATTTTCCCCACAGACACCCATTTCTCTATAAATCTATCAGTTTAAAATCCTAGACATGTACCTTAACCCCCTCAATGGAACTGCTAATGCAACCACTTCAGCCCAGAAGATGCCCCATCCTTGCATACATATCCGTTTGCCATAGAAAATGTCCATTTCAATGAATGGGATTTGCAAGTTTCTTGCAGTACCGTCTAGCAGTAGTTTTTATGCCCAATTGCCCTAGACCTCCATTATTGCCCACTCCCCTTCTAGGCAAGACTACATATGACGGGTTTCCTCCCTTAGACCTGAATACATCTATGGCTGACCTATACTTATCCAGCAGCTCCTGTCGCCTGCCCTTCCCGATATCATTTCCACCAGCACTAAGACAGTTGATGGTCTTGTTCCCATTGCCTGACATAACATTATCCAACCTGCTGACTATGTCACCAACACTAGCTCCTGGGAGGCACACTCTCTGTCTGACCTTTCTGTCTCTGTTACAAAAAGCATGGTCCACAATTAGAACATTCTTACCTTGATAAGCAGTGGAGTCAGTGGTAACTTTAATCACACTAACCACTGAAGTACACTCGTCCTGGCGAACAGAGAATCGATTTCCTACCTTCACATCATCTCTATTAGCCTTCCTTATCATCCTTCTTTCTGAATTGTGAACCACTTGCCACTTAAAGTGGCTGCTACTCTCCAAATCACTGCTGGAAACTTTTTCTTCCTCACTAGCTACAACCATCTCACACTCGCTCCCAAAATCATCTAGACGAAGCTTCAGCCTCCTATTTTCGTCCTGAAGAAGTAAAATCTCCTTCAACACTTTCAGTTGAGATTCTAAAACACTACAACAAAGCATGGTGCCAGGTAACACCCCACGCTAATCCCAGACAGCTTAGGACAGGTGTGACCACACGTGACCACTGACATGTTCGTCTGAGCAGCTTCAGCACTGGTGTATCCTACTTAGACGATGGTGAATATACATAATATAAATAATTTTGCCACTTGTAATCACGATGGAGATTTTTGTTATTTTACTTGATTGCTTAAATTTACCTGAATTGTGGTCAGGTGCCCTTGATCCAAGGAACTAGACTTCTGTTCAATTTGCTTCAATCAGATTTGAGTGCCTCCCTTTCCACACTCAGTACATGAGTTATTCAGGTTTAGTGCTTTCCTTCGATTAAAACTGCGAACAGCATCAGTTTTCAAAAGTTTGGGGAGTCTGTGAAATAAACAGATCTTTTCATGAGCTTAGTCTGTGTAGGTTTAAATTTTGTGGGACTATTTGCAATAACTTGAAAATTCTTCTTCTGGTCAGCTTTAAGTTTAAGCGCTGATGAGTTTTTTTGCATTACAACAATCTCATGATGTTAGGTTGTGTAAGGTGTATGCCAGCTTTAATAATCTAATTGTTTTTTGTGAGATAATCGGAGAATATCTCTTCTGATCAACGAACGAATGTTTCGCTTTACTTGGTTATCCCACGTTAAATCAACCTAATGTTATTTCTTACTTTGCTTACTTTGACTTATTCAAACTGCCAAGCATCCTCTTGAAGATAGCCAGGGGTCTATTGGTAATCCCTCATATGTATACTGCGAATCAGCTGAACAGTCTTGGGTTCTTGACACTTACTGTGGTATCTCTTAGTTTACTCATGGCACTTCTGTTTTTCATTAGGGGAAATGCTGCACCGCCATCATAGGGAGTGGTTTCTTCGTGCAAATTTGGGACTAGTCCCTCTATTATTTTCCAGGTGTAAATTGTAATGAATCTTTCTAGCCTGCATTTTATGGAGTACAGGTCAATAGTCTTCAGGCGTTCCCAGTAATGTTAGTGTGTAGCAGTAGTCCAGCATAGTGAGAAAAGTTCTCATTATCCATCCTATCGTTTTCCTAGCAGATGTGATGGAGACATTATTGTGTTCTTTGAAGGTGAGATTTTCTGACATTTTCACTTCCAGATCCTTCACATTAGTTTCATGTTCTACTGCATGGTTAGAATTTGTTCTGTAGTCCGAGCTAGTTTTTATCTCGAGTTTTCCATAGTGGATTAATAGTATTTTTTCCTCATTTAAACCCGTGGGGCCTCAATGGGGTAACACTTCCATGAAAAAACGTCTGCAAAAGAAGCACGGTGCTATAAAGAAGTTAAGAAAGAAAGCCACTGTTCCTATATCCATAAAGAAATTTTATGCAAAAAAAAAAAGAAAAGAAAAAAAGGAAAAACCCCAAATCTGACCCAAAGCTGTTGTACAGCCTGACTCCTGCAGCATATGGGCGCCTAGCAAACCTAAGAACAGCATTCCATCATCTTAATAAGAAATCGTTCAGGACTCTGTACACTATGTATATTAGGCCCATTTTGGAGTTTGCAGCACCAGTTTGGAACCCACATCTAGCCAAGCAAGTAAATAAACTAGAGAAAGTTCAAAGGTTTGGTCAAGCTCTATTAGGCTACCAAGAAATGTCTAAGAAAAGTGGCATGCTGCTGGGCACAGTAACAGAATTAATTGAGAGGGATATAGGCAGAGACGATGATAGGCCCCTGCAGAGGCGCAATCAGGCCGCCGAGTGATCCAGAAAATGATAAGAGAAGCAGCAGTGGTTACGTTTGAATGACACCCAGAGATGAGGAGGGAAAACAAATGGGAAGAGGAGAGAAACAGGTCAGTTTTTATTCATTGGATTCGGGAGACCGAAAGGAGGACATAAGATGACATAGAGAGAGAAAAAGATTGAAAATGTCATCAGACAGGAGACGTGGATATGACTGAGTTAATAAATTTTGAGAGAATAAGGGGATACTCGAGGGGAAGAAATCGGCTGGTCAAACTGATTTTCAAGACAGAATCAGTGAGGAACAGGATTCTGCAGCAGAAACAACGGCTAAAGGAAGCAGCAAAATACCACATGGTGTACCTAGATAGTGACAGAACGAGAAAAGAATGACAGAAACTGACAGAAAAATACAAAGACGAAAGGGGCAAGAGAGACAAGGCTAGAGTTAATAGGGGACTACCAGAGTTGGTAGAAGTAGCATGCACAAACACCTACAGAATCATGCAACTAAACATATTATGCCAAACCAAACCACACTCAAAGCCACCACACCACCTTACACAGCTCTGATAACACCCTGTCAGATCTCACACTCCCCCAACCCCCACAAACCCCCCAGAATATAATGGTGGAAAGGAAGCTGAAGGTATGGTACACCAATGCTGATAGAATAACAAACAAATGTGAAGAGCGCCACGAAAAAATCAATGTGAAATCACCAGACACATAACACTCACAGAAACCAAGCTCAAAGGAATGGTATCAGAAGCCATCTTACCTTGAGGTTACCTGGAGGTTATTCCGGGGATCGATGCCCCCGCGGCCCGGTCGATGACCAGGCCTCCCGATGGATCAGGGCCTGATCAACTAGGCTGTTACTGCTGACTACACGCATTCCAACGTACGAGCCACAGCCCGGTTGACCCGGCACTGACTTTAGGTATCTGTCCAGCTCTCTCTTGAAGGCAGCCAGGGGTTTATTGGTAATTCCCCTAATGCTTGATGGGAGGCTGTTGAACAGTCTTGGGCCCCGGACACTTATGGTGTTTTCCCTTAGTGTACCAATGGCGCCCCTACATTTTATTGGGGGCATTTTGCATAGCCTGCCCAGTCTTTTACTTTCGTAGGGAGTGATTTCTGTGTGCAGATTTGGGACCATTCCTTCCAAGATTTTCCAAGTGTAGATTATGATATATCTCTCCCTCCTGCGTTCCAACGAGTACAAGTCAAGTGCTTCCAAGCGTTCCCCGTAGTTAAGGTGCTTGACAGAATTTATACGTGCAGTAAAGGATCTCTGTGCACTCTCTAGATCTGCGATTTCACCTGCTTTGAATGGAGATGTTAATGTACAGCAGTATTCCAGCCTAGAGAGAACAAGTGATTTGAAAAGGATCATCATTGACTTGACATCTCTCGTTTTGAACGTTCTCATTATCCATCCTATCATTTTCTTTGCACGTGCGATCGTGGCACTGTTGTGATCCTTGAAAGTGAGATCCTCAGACATTACTACTCCCAGTTCCCTTACATTATTTTTCCGCTCTATTGTATGGCCAGAGTCTGTAGTATACTCTGTTCTAGTTATTATCTCCTCCAGTTTTCTATAATGGAGTTGTTGCAATTTGTCCTCATTGAAGATCATATTGTTTACCGTTGCCCACTGGAAAACTTTGTTTACATCTTCTTGGAGGTTAACCACGTCCTCAGCAGATGACAGCCTCATGCAGATCCTAGTATCATCCGCAAAGGATGATACGGTGCTGTGATGTATATCTCTGTCTATGTCTGATATGAGGATAAGGAATAAGACTGGGGCGAATACTGTGCCTTGTGGAACAGAGCTCTTCACTATGGCAGCCTCCGATTTAACCCTGTTGACCACTACTCTTTGTGTTCGATTTGTTAGGAAGTTGAAGATCCATCTCCCCACTTTCCCAGTTATTCCTTTAGCACGTATTTTATGGGCTATTATGCATTGATCGCATTTGTCAAATGCTTTTGCAAAGTCTGTGTATATTACATCTGCATTCTGATTTTCTTCCAGTGCATCCAAGGCCATATCATAGTGATCCAGTAGTTGTGAGAGGCAGTAGCGACCTGCCCTGAACCCATGTTGCCCTCGATTGTGCAGATTTTGCGAATCCAGGTGATTTGCAATCCTGCTTCTTAGCACTCTTTCAAAGATTTTTATGATATGGGACGTCAGAGCTATTGGTCTATAGTTCTTAGCTAATGCTTTGCTGCCACCTTTATGGAGTGGGGCTATATCCGTTGTTTTAAGTGACTGTGGAATTTCACCCATGTCCAAGTTCCTCCTCCATAGTGTACGTAGGGCACTCGAGAGGGGTTTCTTGCAGTTCTTAATGAAAACAGAGTTCCACGAGTCTGGGCCCGGGGCTGAGTGCATGGGCATGTTGTCAATGGCTTTTTCGAAATCTATGGGAGTTAGGGTAATGTCGGAAATCTGGCATATCGAATCTGGATATCGAATCCTGAGGAAAGATAGAGGGAATGAAGAGGGTAGAGGAGTTGCACTGCTCAGAAAAATATAGGGGAGTTTTGAGGAGTTGGAAGAAGACAGAGGAGATGCAAGGGATTGCACAATATGAACACTTCAGAATGGTGGTCGCACATTGGTGATTACAGTGATGTATAACCTACCACAGAATAGCAGCAGGCCAAGACAAGAATATGAGGAGAGAAACAGAGCAATGGTTGATACACTAGCTGAGGTGGGCAGAAGGGACAACGTGAGCAAGACAAAATTACTAGTTGTGGGTGACTTCAGTCAGAAGGAAACTGAACGGACAAACCTGGAGCCACATGGGAACCAGAGACGTGGAGGGCTAAGATGATGGAGGTGTTGCTGGAACACCTCAGTATCAACGCGTTAGGGACACTACCAGAGAGAGAGAAAATGAACCAACAAGATCCTAGGGATCCTTAACCTAACCTTGTCAAACCCTCTGTAAAAATCCAGTAAATGGAAAAACCCAGTAAATGGGAAAACCCAGTAATTGGGAAAACCCTGTGTAAAAAAACAGTAAATGGGAAAACCAGTAAATGAAATGATGGAATACATGACAACAAAATGCAAGGATACGGAAGAGAGGTTCGTACCCAAGGGAAACAGAAATAATGGGAAGACGAGAAAGAGCCCTTGGTTCACCCAAATTTGTAGAGAGGCCAAAACAAAGTGTGTTATAGAATGGAAGAAGTATAGAAGACAAAGGACCCAGAAAAATAAGGATATTAGTCGATGAGCCAGAAGCAAATATGCGCAAATAAGGAAGGAGGCCCAGCGACAATACAAAAATGACAGCATCGAAAACCAAGTCTGACCCGAGCTGTTGTAAAGCCACATCGGGAAGAAAACAACAATCAAGAACCACGTAATTTGGCTGATGAAGGAAGGAGGAGAAATCACAAGAAACGACTGAAAAAGTAAGTAAGAGTTCCACATGAGATTTAAAGATGTATTTTCAGTGTAGACAGAGAGAACTCCAGAAAGACTGAATGGTGGGGTACACCAACAACTGCTGGACACAAAGAAGCGAAGAAGCTGCTGAGCGAAGTAGATACCTAAAAGGGGGTGGGACCAGACAACATCTCTCCGTGGGTCTTGAGAGATGAAGTAGAGGCTTTATATGTCCAACTAACAGCAATCTTCAAAACATCTGTTGAAACAGGACGACTTCCTAAAGTGATGAAGACAGCAAATGTAGTCTCAGTTTTTTAGAAAGGAGACAGACACGTACCAGTAAACTACATGACACCAGCACAGTTTCAGGGAAGGGAAATCCTGTGCCACAAACCTACTGGAGTTTTACGACAAGGTGATGGCAGTAAAGAAACGGAGAGAAAGAAGTAGGTAGATTACATTTTCCTGGACTGTAAGAAGGCTTTCTACAAAGTTCCACACAAGAGATTATTGTAAAAGATACAGGATCATTCAGGTTTAATAAGAAAGGCACTGCAATGGATCAGAAAATACCTGACAGGAAGAAAACGACTATTGATGGTACGTGATGAGATACCAGAGTAGGAACCTGTGACGAGCGGGCTTCCACAAGAATCAGTCATGGGGCCAGTGCTGTTCCTGGTATATGTGAATGCCATGATAGAAGGGATAGATTAAGAAGTGTATATGTTTGCCGATAATAAAGAAGCTAATCAATACTGGTCCAGCAACTGGCTCCTGAAGCTGAACCCAACCAAGTCATGAAGATTGGGGAAAGAGAGAGAAGACTGCAGACAGAGTACAGGGTAGAGGGCCAAAGACTACAAACCTCACTCACGAAAAAAAAAATCTTGGGAAGAATATAATTCCGAGCAAATCTCGAGACTCGCACATGAACCAAATAACTGCTGCAACATATGGGTGCCTGGCTAACCTATGGATAGTATTTAGACACCTTAGTAAATAATCGTTGTAGACTCTGTACATCGTGTTCGTCATGCCCATATTAGAATATGCAGCACCAGTATGGAAACCACACCTGGTCAAGCACATGTAAATAAACAAAAGAAAGTGCAAAGGTTTGCAACAAGATTAGTCCCGGAGCTAAGGGGAATGTTCTACAAGGAGATGTTAACGGAAATTGACCTGATGACACTGCAATACAGGAGGGATAGGGAGGGGGACATGATAACGACGTATGAAATACTGTGAGGAATTGACAAGGTGGATAGGGTCAGGATGTTCCAGAGATGAGATACAGCAACAAGGAGTCATAACTGGAAGATGAAGACACAGGTGAGTCACAGGTATGTTAGGAAGTATTTCTTCAGTTACAGAGTTGTCACGAAGTGGAACAGTCTGGAGTGGAGTATGCAGTGGAGGCAGGATCCATTCATAGCTTTATGAAGAGGAGAATGGATCATTGAGGAGGCGGGGCCAGGAGCTATGACTCGACCCTGCAACCACAACTAGATGAGTACACACACATACACACACACATACACACACACATGGCACGGGGAGATGACCCAGTAGAGGCCAGTGAAGAGGCGGGGCCAGGATCTATGAATCGACCCCTGGAACCACAGCTAGGTGAGTACAACTAGGTGAGTACACACACACACACTTCCCATTGACCCTGCCTCTCTCTGTGGTTCAGACAAGCAGCTTCATGTTACCATTATTACAAATTCTCTTATTCGTATATGATTTTATTACAAATGCCTATTTAATTTAATATAGACGTTTATTACCTGAAATATACTTGGAGAGGGTTTGAGGGGTAAACGCCCTCTCGGCCCGATCTGTAACCCAAGCTGTTACTGCAGGCCTCACGTGGACTGTCGTATGAACCACAGCCTGGCTGGTGAGGTACTGACTTTAGGTGCTTGTTCAGCAGCGCCTTCTTGAAGACAGCCAGGGGTCCATTGATAATCCACCCTATGTATGCTGGGAGGCAGTTGAACAGTCTTGGGCCCCTGATACTTATTGCGTTATTTCTTAGCGAGCTCGTGGCGCCCCTGGTTTTCATTGGGAGGGAATTGCACCGCCTGTCGAATCTTTTGCTTTCGCAGAGAGAGATTTTCTCGTGCAAATTTGGGACTAATACCTCTAAGATTTTCCAGGAGTACATTATCATGTATCTTTCCTGCCTGCGTTCCAGGAAATATAAATCAAGGAACTTCAATCATTCCCCTCTTTGCTTTCATGGATAAAGTTCTTTGTCTCCACAGACTCCTCAATGCACCACTCACCTTTTTCCCTTCGTCAGTTCTATGATTCGCCTCATCCTTCATAGACCCATCTGCTGACACGTCCACTCCCAAATATTTGAACACATATTCTCTTCCTCCGATCTGATATTCAATCCTTCCTTACCTAATTTTGTTTATTATCCTCATTACCTAACTCTTTCCTATATTCACTTTTACTTTCCTTCTTTTACATACTCTACCAAACTCATCAACCAACCTCTGCAACTTCTCTTCAGAATCTCCCAGAAGCACAGTTGTCACAGTTGCAAAGAGCAACTGTAACAACTCCCTCTTTATGTTAGACTTTTCATCTCTTAACCCCACAACTCTTGCCAACACCCTAGCATTCACTTCTTTTACAACCCCATCTATAAATATATTGAACAACCATGGTGACATCACACATCCCTGTCTCACGGCTACTTTTTCTGGGAAATAATCTCCCTCTCGCCTACATACTCTATGTAAAATTTATCTTCATTGAGCTTCATATTGTTTTCTGAGGTACATTTAAAGATTTGGTTGAAGTCCGCCAGGAGTCTTGCAGTGTCTTCGATGGAGGACACTGTCATGCAAATTTGAGTGTCATCTGCAAATGAAGACATGGTGCTGTGCCTTGCATCCCTACCTGTGTCAGATATGAGGATGAGGAACAAGATGCGAGCGAGTACTGTCCCATATGGATCAGGGCTGTCTACAGTAGCCGTTTCAGATTATGCTCTGTTTACTATTAATTTTTGTGTTCTATTTGTTAGGAAGTTATAGATCCATGTACCAACTTTTCCTGTTATTCCTTTATCACGAATTGTGTGCGCTATTACACCATGGTCACACTTGTCGAAAGGTTTCACAAAGTCTGTGTACACTACGTCTGCATTTTGCTTGTCTTCTATAGAATCCAGGACCTTGCCATAGTGGTCCAGTATATGGGACAGGCAGGAGCTGCCTGCTCTAAACCTATGTTCCCCTGGGTTGTGTAAATGATGATTATCTAGATGAGTGGTGATCTTGCTTCTTAGAACCCTTTCAAAGATTTTATATGGGGCGTTAGTTCTATCGGTGTGTAGTTCTTTGCCATTGCTTTACTATGTCTGTAGTTTTTAGTGACAGTGCGATGACCCCTGTGTCCATACTTCCTCACCATGGAATGCTGAAGGCACCTGAAAGGCGCTTCTTGCAGTTCTTTATGAACATGGAGTTACACGAATGTGGGCCTGAGGCAGAGTGCATTTATTGCCTTCTCTAAGTCATCTGGTGTTAGAATAATATCAGACGATGTTTGAATCGACCAGATTCTCAGTCTCTGTCATAAACAAATCATTTAGGTCGTCAACTCTTCTTTTGGTTTTGTAAGTCCCATCTCGTCTGAGTAAGGGCCCAATACTGGATGTTGTTCTCGACCTAGATTTGGCATAAGATAAGAAATATTTTAGGTTTCTTTCAATTTCATTGATGGCTTAAAGTTCTTTCTGCGTGTCTTGTCTCCTGTACGATCGTTTAAGCTTAAGTTCGATATTTGCTATTTCGTTGGTCACTGTCTCCCTTCGTATTACAGATATAGTGACCCATTTTAGCATCTCTGTGATTATTCGCCTTTGCCTTTATGAAGAGCGTCTCTCCCTTTCCAGTTTACATTTTCTCGCCCTTTTCCTCAAGTGCCACAGAGTTAATTTTTTCTAGACATAGGTTCGGAACCATGTTGCTTAGGATAACTTCTCAGTTTGTTTCATTTAGGAGGTGGTTGACTTGGTCTCATCGTATGTTTTTGTTATTGAAGTTGAATTTGACGAAGACACCCTCATGAATGATGACATTCGGTTGGTCTGGGGCCATGCACATACATGTCTGCTCCTCTGTTATGTTGTAATCTGAGTATTTGGTACTTCATGCGATTATATTTCGTATGGGGTAAAATTATTATTTGTATAAAATCTGTTATTAGTAGGTATTGAATTACAGCGCACTTTCATTTAAACTCATTGAATTATATGCAGACGTTGATAATTGATAGTTACCAATGAATTACTTTATCCCTTTCCTTAGTTTGATGGCTTGATGGCTGATTCTGACGACAGATGCTTTCCTTTGTTTAAGACGTTCGTGTCCGATAATTACAATTGAATTTCGTCACTCCTTGATAGCATACTTTCATTAGCGATGGTTATTATTTAATTACTTCATCCCATATAATAGTCTGATTGGTTGATAGCGAACGTTCCAATTGAATTTTGTCACTATTGTCTTTTGTCTAACTAGTTGAAAGGCAGATGTTTGTGCTTGAAGGTTTTTCTTGATAACATCACCAAATCCGTCAATTGTTCATTATGGGAGTTCTTTTTATCATTATTATTTATTTAATGAAGTGGTTTAGGAAAACACGGGAGCAAGCTCTAGGACATATTTATTAGAAAAGTTTCGGTCAAGGGATCTTGATAACTTCTAACATACAGAGTTGTTAAAGACTCGCCGGTATTCTCCCGGCTCGGGCCCTTCCACTTGGTGGCCCGCCACTGGCTCCCTGTCTAGGGAGTGTCTGAGACCTAAGTCTCCCATGGGAGGAGGCACAAGTACCCCCCTCATCTTGTGAGCTACAAACTCGGGCTCTGGCACCAACCCTGCCCTAGAAGGGCAAGGCATGGTGTCGATCGTGCTAGTGCTGTGCTCTCCTGTGTGGAGTGTCGTGTGTTGGTGTTCATTTTCATTCATTCATGTTGATTAGCCGGTACTCCCGGTCCAGGTCCCCTCCAGATGGCGACCCGGCAGCGGCCCCACAGGTGGGGGGTGACGATCCTCTTCTTTCCTCTTTCTTGGCCCTCCGGTTGGAGGGTGTCGTCTTCTTCCATCCCGCGCTGACCTCCCCGAAGAGAAGCGCAGTCCGGCAGAGGCAGCAGTTACAGGGTCGATTGGAGCCACACCCCAGTTTTAGCGGACAGCAAGGTGCTGGGGAAACTTATCTTCATGGTGAATGGTCATGGACAGTCGTGCTAGAGGAGGGTACCGTCCTCAAGGTCCCCATTCTGAAGCATCCTGAATTTCCTCTTTGAGGTGTACTCGACTTCCACAAGGTGTTGGGTGTTGGCAGCGAGTAGTCTGGTCATGTCTGCAGTGGTGTATGTAACAGCTTGGTCGTAGGTATGCTTGACTGTTCCGTTCTGGAGGCGCTGATGGACCTCTGAAGACAGCATAGAGAGAGTTCTTATACTGCTTGGTTGTGTAGAAGTATACACCCTTCAGGTATCGGACTTGTTGTGGTGCAGCAGTGTCAGTGGCACCGTGAGGTGCATCCGCAGTTTCTTGTGTTTTTGCTTCTTGGCTGGTGGCTGAACTGGTGAAGGCGAGATTTCCGACTGGTCAGTTGCTCTAGCAGTGGATGCAAGCGGTAATGGACTCTCATTGGTGGGGTTTGCCGACGTCTCAGTGGTCTCTGATTGGTCCATCAATGTGTCTAGTGGAGGTTGTGACAGCGGTGGAGCAGCGGTGATGCTGGTAATATTTGCAGTTGATTTTAGGATCACAGTGGAAGGTGGTGATGCAGGGAATGTGAGGCCAGGCATATTATTTAGTTTGAAAAGTTCATTGATGGTGGTGTTGAAGGAACCAGGCTCAGCTGCATTCTGTACATAAGCATACATAATGCAATAAAGAATCTTGGTGGAGTCGGCAGTAGGTGCTGGCAGGGAAGTGGTGGGAGCAGCTTGCGTGGCATGTAGTATCTTGGTAGTGTCTGCTTGAAGCTTGGCGATAGCAGAATATGTGGTCGCTTGTGGGTTAGGTTTCTTTTGTTGTTGTTGTTTCTTGAGTATGTCTCTTCTGGTAGGGCACCTGGCATCAAGAGTATGGTGGTCATTCTTGCAGTTCAAGCATTTAGGTGGTGAAGCAGTAGTGCAATTCTTGAAGTCATGACCCTCACGGCCACAGGTGGAGCAGAACTTCTTGTCCTTGGTAGGACAATCATTTGTGGTGTGTAAGTATGAGTAACAATTATAGCACTGTGAGATATGTTGAAATTTCTCTGCTTCGATGAAGGCTGGGTTGATGTGGAAGTAGTGAATAGCCAGGCCCTCAGCGAGAGCTCTGGCTGCCATGTTGACGTCACTGAAGGTGACCTTCAGCATTGATGAAGCATTGGGTATTTTAGTAATGAAGTCCACCTTCAGTGGCCTGTACAGTGATAAGGTTGTCGAGTCGCTTGAGGAACACAGTTCTCCTGGCCCTCAGTGCTGGGGAAGTCAAGACAAGAAATCCCTGGTCTCGTAGAGTGGTAGTAGCCGTAGTGGTAAGTAGTTTCTCAGCCTCTGTGTCGTCTGTACAGACGACAACAAAGGCCTCCTTGAGCTTAAAAAGACAGTATATATATTAGTGGAGAGTGAGGTGCCAGTAACACATGGTGGCCTGAAGAATACCATATTGGGATGAGGACGGGTTATACCTTTGATATACCTTTGAAGAGTTTCGAGGGTTA
Organism: Cherax quadricarinatus; assembly: GCF_026875155.1. Classification (NCBI taxonomy): domain Eukaryota; kingdom Metazoa; phylum Arthropoda; class Malacostraca; order Decapoda; family Parastacidae; genus Cherax; species Cherax quadricarinatus. The sequence continues at coordinate 12,249,958 of NC_069399.1, read as the reverse complement.
ATCCTCTCTCGGAGCCCGGCCATGGGCCAGGCTGTTGCTGCTGGAGGCCCGCTGCCCCACATATCCATCACAGCCTGGTTGATCTGGCACCTGATGAAGATACTTGCACAGGTTCCTCTTGAAGGCTTCTACACTTGTCCCAATCGTGTTTCTGATATCTTATCCTAAGATATTGAATATTCTGGGACCCCGGATGTTGATAGAGTGTTCCTTTATTGTCCCCACCGCACTCATGGGTTTATTTTACACTTCCTCCCATATCTCTCTCTCCAGTATGTTGTTATGACGGTGTGTATATTTGGGACCTCGAGTACTTTCCAGTTGTATATTATCATGTACCCCTCTCTCCTCCGCTCCAATGAGTACATGTTCAAGACTTGCAGGCGTTCCCAGTAGTTTAGGTGCTTTACAGGCTCAATGTGAGCCGTAAACGATCTCTGTATTTGTTCCAGCTCCGATATTTCTCCTGCCCTGAACGGAGCCGTCAGCACTGAGCAATATTCTAAGTGAGGGAGCACTAGCGATTTGAAGAGTATCACCATCGACATTATTTCCCTTGTTTTGGAAGTTCTCAATACCCACCCAGTCATCTTCCTGGCTGTCGTGATCTTTGTCTTGTTATGGTCTTTAAAAGAAAGGTCAACTGACATAATTATTCCCAGGTCTTTTACATGTTCCTTACGTTCTATTTGGTGACACTCTTGAGTTTTGTATAGTGTTCCTTTTGAGTTCTTCATTCTTTTCATACCTAAACAGCTGGAACTTATCACCATTAAACTTCACGTTGTTCTCCACTGTCCACTGGAAAACCCTGCTTGTCTTCCTGTAATTTTTCAGTGTCCTCTTCCGTAGTGACTTTAATGCTTATTTTAGTGTCATCTGCAAGTGATGATACAAAAGTGAGCCAGGTGTTTTTATCTATGTCTGCTATGAGGATGAGAAACAACAGAGGTGCCAGGACAGTGCCTTTTGGCACTGAGCTTCAGATCTCGCTGATGCTGAATCTTGCCCTGTTCACGACTACTTTTTGTGTTCTGTGTGTTAGGAACCCGAAAATCCATCTCCCTACCTTCCCCGTAATGCCCATGGGCCTCATTTTATGCGCTATCACTCCATGATCACATTTCTCAAACGCCTTTGCAAAAATATGTGTAAATCACATCTACGTTTTGGTCGTCTTCCAATGCCTCCGTAATTCTGTCATAATGGTTTAGTAGCTGTGACAGGCATGATCGTCCTGCTCTAGAACCATGCTGGTTCGGATTATGCTGGTTGTGCTGGTCCATGAAATTTGTAATCTGCCATTTCATCACTCTTTCGAAGATTTTTATGATGTGAGAAGTTAGAGCTACTGGTCTATAATTTTTAGCTAGTGCTTTACTACCTCCCTTATGCAAAGGATCTATGTCTGCACTCTTTAAGTTATTTCACCTAGGTCTAAGCTCTTTCTCCAAAAAATGCTGAGTGCTCGTGCTAGTGGTACTTTGCTCTTCTTTATAAATAGAGCATTCCATGAACCTGGTCCTGGTGCTGAGTGAGTGGGCATGTTGTCCATTTCTTTTTCGAAATCTGTGGGAATTGTACTAATGTCGGTTAGGTGGTGCCTTCTTCTGGAGTAAAAAAATATTTCTGCATTTTTTACCTTGCTGTCATTTAGTGGGTTGTTGAACACCGACTCATACTGTTCCTTTAGGATTTCACTCAATTCCTGTTCATCGTCAGTATACGAATCTCCTCTCAGCAGTGGTCCAGTTCTAAAGGTAGTTCTTAACTTGGATTTTGCGTAGGAATAGAAATAGTTTGGGTTTCTTGCAATATCCTGTATGGTCCTTTGTTCCCTTTGTACTTCTTCTGTTAGGTATGATATCTTATGTTTTTGCTCTAATTCAGTGATCTCTCGGTTAAGTCTGTCTTTCCTCTGTTGTAGCATATTTGTGTTTTTAAGCAATTCAGTAACCTGTTTTCTTCTTCTGTACCATCTCCTACGCTTTCTCTCTATAACTGATCTTCGGGGTTTCCTCAATTGTACGTGCTTCATACATACCTTGTATGTTTCTCTGTTCAGCTACTCTAGGCACTGGTGGGGATTTGGGGTGCTCATGTCTGATTCCCAGGGTATGTCTGCTAGCTCATGGTTTATTTTTCCCAGTCAGTTCTATGGTTGTTAAAATTAAACTTACTTAACAGTCCAACACTAACATTAGTGACGCAGTTCCCTAACCCGGAGTTAATACTCGTTTGAACTTCTGTGATGTTATGATCAGAATATATTGTTTTTTGCAACTATTGTGTCTCTGATTAGCTCCTCGTTGTTTGTGAACATCAAATCCAGATTTTTTTCATTTCTAGTGGGATCAATTACCTGTTGGTTTAATGAGTACTTTTCACAAAGCCTCATTAGTTCCCTGGCATGTGCCTGTTGAGCCAGGATGCTTCCCGGAGATATTTCTGGTGTAACATTATGTTGCGCCATCTTCCATTTTACATGAGGGAGATTAAAATCTCCAAGGAATAAAATATTTGGTATGGGATTTTCTAGCCTATCCTATCAATTCTATCACATCTATATATGCTGTAGTTTTCTCTCCTTCCCAAACATTCCTTGAATGTGTTTCTGTAAATGCTCCAAACATGGCATTTGCTTCTGTTAGGAGCTCACTGACATAGCTAACTGTCATTTTTATCTGACTTTAAACCCTGAATATTTGCAAATATGAAGCAGGAATTACCATTGTTTTGTCTCGCTTTGTGTTTCGTTAGTACCACTGGTGATGTACTACCTGGTATGTCCCCTGGTGTACAAGCCCCTGGTTTCTCTAGTACTGACTTTGCGTTTGGTTGCTTAATCGGCCTTGATGGGCTGATGCCTGGTTTGGTACGCCCCATTTCGCTGCCCATCTATCCTCCCTGTACCATTTCCCCTGTGTGTCTCTTCCTTTGGTTCGATCGTTTCTCTTTTTGTCTAAAAATGATTGTTGTTCAATTTCCCTTTCTCTGCTAACTCTGTATCGCCGCGTTCTTTTTATATGGTGGTCTGAGCAGCTCAGGTCATAACATTCTTTGGACTGTGTTGAAGCTTTGCACATCACTGGATAGAAGTACCTGCTGCACTCTTTGTTGAAACGACACTTTCCCTTCCTCAACATGTTGATGCATTCTCTGGTGTGTTTATTCCGGCAATCTCTGCCATATAGGCACATACCTTTTGCATAGTATCTGCAAATGTTCTGATTACCTATATTTACTGATTTTGCATCGTTCCCGAGTTCTGCGACCTGATCCGAGTTCTCTTGTTCACTTTTTTCTAGGCGAATACTTCCCTTTTCTCGTTTTCGTTTATTCCTGCTCTAATTTTCTCTTCCACCCTTTCCCTTTCTCTTTCTGCTATGTTATGTATCCCTGTTTCATTCTTTTCCGACTTGTTCTGTGTGACGTTTCCCACTCTTATTTTCACTCCCTGGTTTTCACCTCTATTTGCGCTTTCCTTCTTTTCTTGTTCCTTATCCCATGTTTCCCACTTTTTGTATAACTCTGGCAAGCTCCTTAGAAACTTCTTTACGCTTTCCAGGTTTTAACTATTCAGTACCTCTTATGCCTGACCAGCTGTCCCTCTTACTGGGGCAAATCCAGAAACGACTTTCTTGTTTTAGGTCATTTGTCACGGTTGCATGAAGTTTTGTACATGATATATGGGATGTTTTACCACATATTTCACAAACAATGTCCCTCATATTTCTCCCAATTTTTTTTTCACCTATACAACAGACTTTATCCCTGGCCATTATCACTCTTGGGCAGGTGTATGTGGTGGGTGGTGGGTTTTATGTGTGGGCCGGGAGGTGGGGTGGCTTGTAAGTTGGGGACTGGGCTGTGGGTATCCTTGGGTAGCTGGTAGGGATGATTAAAGGAGGGGCTGTGCGGTGGGGTGATGAGCTGGGAGGTGGGGATCTGTTGGAAGAAGGTGAGGGTGCGAGGAGGGGAGCCCCAATGGGATTCTAATGAGATCACTTGACTTCTGTGTTTTTAGGTAGGTAGTGCTTTGCCTGGTAGAGTATCATGTATGCTAATGTTTTTGAAATTTTGTAATTTCCAGTATTATCTTCTATGGTGTCGTTGACGGCGATTAGCGAGGCTTCCAGACATCGTTGGCAACTAAGATCTTGCTCTGTGACGACAAGCTGTACTACATCCCAATTCATCATATGTCCCGTGGAGTCCCTGTGGAGGACGCAGGCGTCTCTGTTTCTAGCGTGTCGATGTTCATTCAGGCGGGCCGAAAAATTTGCGCCTTTTTACCCCTACATATTTTTGTAACAATATCCACATGGTATGATGTAGACACCCGCTGTGGAAGTGAGGTCTTTGATAGAAGATGTGTTTATGGTGGAAACATTTATGTTGCTCTTAACAAGTACGTGACAACATCACTACATGGGATCACTATGAACTGCTTAGAGGACTGTTCCTTGGGGTATTTGTTGAGAATAGCTTGTGCCTTGAATCTGCAGTCCCGGATGAAGAAAGGTGGAAGCTGAAGATTTGTAAAGGCTTGTGTTATGTAAACTCGTTATTCTTCAGGGAAACAAGCGCTGGAGATTCGAAAGCTATCAAGAAGCCAATAATAACACCTCCTTTAGTGTGGATTTCTGAGTGTCTTGGTGTGAATAAAGTATATAAGATCGTCCTTGTTGGTAGGTTTTCTATACACTTTGAAGAGAAGTTTGTCGGTGTTGGGTGACCTGCCTAGGAGGACGTCGAGGAAAGAAATTATTGATTTTGTTCAGGAGGGCCTGGATATTGAAACGTCTCATGTACAAAACCAATATATGATCATGATATCTTAACCAGGAAACGGTGTTATGAATGAGGGTACTGAATTTCTCAGTCTCTAGGTTCTCCATGAAGAGGGTGGTGAGCACAGCATTCAGCGGGCTGCCCATTGCCATTGCAAAGCTTAGTCTGTAGTATTTGTCGGTATCTATTACCAAGGTTTATACCATTTAATGGAGTGTAATGCCATACCTTCTTTCTAAAGAACTGAGAATTCCAACGTGGCGATTACAGTGATGTGCGACCCTCCTCCAAAAAGCAGAAGACTAAGACAAGAGTAAAACAACAGCAATAACAGAGTGATAGTATACACAATAGCGGAAGTGTCCAGAAGAGCCAATATAATCCACGAAAAACTGTTGATCATGGCAGAACTTAACCACTAGTACAAAGCCAGAAAAACATGGAGTCATCCTGGGGATCAGAAATGTGTAGGGCTAAGATGCTGGACTTGGTAATGAAGAATATGTGAAGCAACATGCAAACTAGATTTTAATAACTCAGTATACAATGTGAGGAAGACAGTAAATGTAGCCCCACTATTTAAGAATACAGTGGACCCCCGGTTCGCGATACTAATCCGTTCCTGAGAGCTCATCGTAAACCAAAAATATCGGAAAGCGAATCAATTTTCCCCATAAGAAATAATGGAAATCAAATTAATCCGTGCAAGACACCCAAAAGTATGAAAAAAAACTTTTACCACATGAAATATTAAGTTTAATGCAATAGAATAGTAATTACAATAACAACAATAACAATAAATAACAATAAAAAACGAAAGAATAATTGACACTTACCTTTAATGAAGATCTGGTGACGATTGATGGGATGGGAGGAGGGGAGAGTGTGGATGGTGTTAGCATTTAGAAGGGGAATCCCCCTGCATTAGGACTTGAGGTAGCAAGTCCTTTTCCGGGGTTACTTACCTTCTTCTTTTAATGCCATTAGGACCAGCTTGAGAGTCACTGGACTGCTGTCGCACAACATAACTGGCAGCCTCACCATGCCTAATCACACTATGTACACCACTACGATTCTTAAAATGCACCCAACCTAGTCAGGTCAGGTCACCTTGACTTAAGGGAGGAACACGGCAACCGTCCTGGTAGCACAAGCTAATCAGGTCCAACTCACACCCACCCACACCCACTCATGTAATTATCCAACCTATTTTTAAAGCTACACAACGTTCTGGCCTCTATAACTGTACTTGGGAGTTTGTTCCACTCATCCACAACTCTATTACCAAACCAGTACTTTCCTATATCCTTCCTGAATCTGAATTTTTCTAACTTAAAACCATTGCTGCGAGTCCTGTCTAGGCTAGATATTTTCAGCACACTATTTACATCCCCTTTATTTATTCCTGTCTTCCATTTATACTCCTCAATCATATCCCCCCTAATTCTACGTCTTTCTAGAGAGTGCAGATTCAGGGCCCTTAGTCTATCCTCATAGGGAAGGTTTCTGATACATGGGATCAACTTTGTCATCCTCCTTTGTACATTTCCCAGAGCATTTATATCCTTCTGTAATACGGTGACCAAAACTGTGCAGCATAATCTAAATGAGGCCTAACCAAGGATGTATAGAGTTGAAGAACAACCTGAGGACTCCTATTATTTATGCTTCTTGATATGAAGCCAAGGATTCTATTAGCTTTATTGCGAACACTTATGCACTGTTGTCTTGGTTTCAGATTACTGCTAACCAGAACTCCTAAATCTTTTTCGCAATCCGTAATATTAAGATCTACATTATTTAGTTTATATGTGGCATGGTTATTGTCCTGTCCAACATTTACAACTTTGCATTTGTCTATATTAAACTGCATCTGCCACCTCTCCGACCACTGCATCAGTCTATTCAAATCTTCCTGGAGTGCTCGAATGTCCTCGTCAGAATGAATTCACGGCCTATTTTTGGTGTCAAGGGAAAATTTCTGATGTCGCCTTTATCCCTTCTATGTCGTTTTGTATTTTGGAACAGGGGGGGGGCCCCCAACACTGCCCCCTGTGGAACCCACTCGTGACGCTTTCCCCACTCGATTCTCCCCTTTATGCAAACCTCTGCTGCCTATTTTGTCAACCATCCTCTATCCAGGAAATATTCTCCTCCTATTCCATGTGCCTTAATTTTCCTTAAAGCTCTGATGGGGGACCCTGTAAAAGCCACTGAAGTCCATAACCAATATATACATACCATTGTAAGGCTTACCCCCACCCTGTAAAACTTCAACGTTTTCCCAAAAGGCTGGCTCCTCCTCAAAAAAAATTAGTGAATAGAAAAAAAAATAAAACAGACAAACATAAACACTTTATTATAAGAAAATAAAAACACTTAAAGAAAATTAACCTACATTAAAAAAAATAAAAAAATTAAAAATATAAATATAACTAAAATTAAACCGCTAATTTAAATGTATATAAAACGTGGGTGCTGGTGTTGGGTGACACTTTTTGAAATCGAGCTTGTGCTGATGGGGGGGGGGCGCGGGTTTTGTGACCACCACTGGCTAGATCTTCACGATAATTGCCGTGAGTAAATATCCCGATGACAGGAAAGCAGGCTTTTACCGCTGCAATGATGGGGGTTTTGTCCTCAATTTCATACAGGTGCACGGGACTTCAATACAAAATGGAAAAAGTCCTGGACGTTAGTCCTTCCCCCTGTTCTGCTCGTTGATTGCCAGGTGACCCCTCTGACACCAAGCGGAAAGAAAAGACAGGTTCCCCTCTAAATAATCACTCTCCATGGTAGTGTACAAAATTAAAAAGCTGGTGATTATTAAAAACATCAACCAGAGCAAGCCCGAAAGAACGATTTTTTATTTTTGGAAAAAAGTAAGCTTTTAACCAAAAAAATCCACTAGAATACAAGGCAGGCATTACTTACAGTAGTGTTGGAGCTGTGAGACAGTGATTACTGTTTGACCAAGCCCCACACGTCCCTTTCTGGGGGGGGGTGGAAGGGGGAGGGGAAGGGGATAGCGGGAGCTAACTGACCCTACGTTAAAAGCACCCGGGCAATCAAACACATTAGGGGGTGGGGAAAAGGGGGAAAAACGGAGCTGACTTGCCCTCCTTAATAGTCCCGGGAAGAAACTATTGTTACTAAAATATTTATATTAATTAAAATATATATATAATATATATTAAAATTTTAAATTTATAATAATAAAAAAAATTCCCTCTCTACCCAACATTGAACTTTTCCCTCCCATCCCCCATACCAAATTTAAGTCAAGGAGTAAAAAAGAAAGGCGGGGAAAAAAGCTTAACTTTTTAAAAGCGTGTAAGCAAAAAATCTCTACAAAAGTCACGACAACCACCAAAAAGAAAAAATTGGAGACTATTGAAACCAATATGGAATAAAACCCCTGGAGTGCCAATGTCCCACCCAAAGGCGACTGTTGTTTCCCTTAAAATTTCTAGGTAAAAAAGGGTTTGTGGTCCGTTTCTAAAATGAATTCTTTTTTCCCCCACAAATAAAATTTAAGTTTGGAGATCCCCCACGAAAGGGGCTAAATTTTCCTTTTCAATTGGGGGTATCTTGTTTCTGCGGGAAGATTTTCCGGCTTAGGAGCATACGGGGAAGGGAGTCCACATGGAAATTGTAGAATACCCACCAACCAGTTTTGGAGGGATCAGTTCTCAAACAAAATGTTTTATTAATATCTGAATCTTAAGTTAGGGTTTTTTCAAAAATCTTTTAATCTCATTAAATTTTTCCCGAGCACGCAAAGTTCAAGAGGTTCCTTCACAATTTTTTAAAGGAATCCGATAAGTGCCTGTAAAATCACAAGATTCGGGATAAACGGCATAAAAATTTCGAACCAAGAAAGCTACGCATGACTTTTTTTTTTGGGGGAATTTAAATTCTAATAAAGTTTTGATATACGGGGGGAGAGGCTGCAGATTTTTAAAAAAAGTATCAGTCCAAGATATCAAAATCTTTTTAAACCCCGGGGAAGCTTTTTGGGTTGGGCGTGAGGCAATTGAGGGAACCTACGAAAATTTGATTTAAGTTTAATGTTCGCCCCACAGATGTCTTACGTAATTATAAAATAAACTGAAACATTTGGCATATTACCCAAACCTTTTCTCATCAGCTCACGAGGTACACAGGCATTACCAAACCGAAGGGCATAGTTTCTATACTGCAAAAAACCTTTGGGTGTAGGAAAAGGGGTGAAACGCTTAGAAGAAGGATCAAACATTACTTAGATATGCCTTGCAATATCAATCTCTGAAAAGAAGGAAAGTCATAAAATTTTGTGATCGCACTTTTAAGGAAAGGGCTCAGCACCCCACCGATTTTATACTTTTAAGGCCTCTGAAGTCAAAGAAAGTCTTATAATTATCCCCTTCTTAACCATGACTACGGGGAAAACAATAGAAGATACTAAAGGTTTCAATGATTTTTAGTTTTAATAATTTGTCTCCCCTTCGGTCAAATGCATCCCAAAGGTGAACGGGAACTGGGTAAATTTCCGTTTGATAGGATTGTCCGTCACTAATCAATCTTATGGACTACCGGGGGGAAACACCGGAATACATAAAGACGTCTGAAAATTTTTACTCCACATAAGTAGTTCATGTCTCATAGGCATCCAAAATTTAAATTAATTTTTTTAATGTTGGTTGCGTCCGAGGGGTCAAGAGTCCCCAAAGTCATGTAGCCCCTTCATTATAGTCTAAGTTAGAGGTGCAATTACCACACTTTACATTCTTCATTTCTTAAAAGTTCGGGGGAAAAACTAGAAAAGTTATAAGGCAGTTAAACGAATTTTTTTCGGAAAATATTTCTTAAGGATGTTGATATATAAAGCTTAGGTTTCCCCTTTTGACTTCTATGAAGTCAACTTTCCCAAAAATTTTTTTAATACTTTATATGGCCTTTCCATGCTACAAAAATTTATTTGACTTGATAGGCAAAAGTACAAGAACTTCATTCCTTTTTTAAAAACTTTCTCCTCGACTTCTGGAATCAAAATAGGTTTTGTACGGGTCCATTGAAAACCCCTTAGTTTTCAAAACTATCTCAGGGTCCCTAAAGTTTGGACAAAGGGCAAGGAAAACGGGGAAAAAAAACGAACCCAGCTTTACCTCCCTTTATCCATAAGTCAGAAGGATGGACAATGGCCTCTGCCTGTCTACCATAGAAATTTCAAAAGGTGAAAACCCCAAAGAGTCACTGGGAACTTCTCTCAGGGAAAAACAAAGCCAGGGTATAACGACCCTCCTTTGGGTTTTAAAGGGGAGCAAATTTTTTCCTTAAAATGGACTTGGAATCGAATGCTGGCGCCAATCCTCCCTTTACACGGGATGATAGGGTGTGGTGAAGAGGGGCTTCACTCCCAGAAGTTGGAAAAGATGTTGCTTTAATCAGATGTAATTTTGTGTCCCCGGTCAGACAAAATTTCTCTGGGGAGCCCACTCTGGCGAAGAGGCAAAAGGCTTCACCCCCTGTGATTTTATGGTCTTTAAAGGGGAAGGGGCTTCGGGGAAACTCGAAGCATAACAACTAATGTTAATATAATCTTTTGTCCCCCGATGAAAGGGAGAAAAAAGGACCAACGATGTAAATAGCTACTCTTTAAAAGGGTACCGAAAAGATTGGAAATTTTTGAAAGGGTACTCCCCGGGGGCCTGGGGAGGATGACAGTTGGCAAACTTTACCGATCTACAATAAGTATCATCTGAGGGCATTTCTGGGCCAAAAAAAGGTTTTCCCTATTTTTTTTAAGGTTTTACGTGCGAGAAATTCCGGGCCCTGCAGGCCTGACCATTTTAAAACATCCCCTTCATTGACTTTTGGGAAAAACCCAAGATGGAAAGCTATCTCATCTGAATTTTTTTGAATACTGACTTGACAAAATACCTTTTATAAATTCAAAAATTTTAAGAAAGTTTTTTTCCTTTTGGGAAAATTGATTTTTTTTTACGGGATTATGGCAATTCTGAAGAGAAGGGGAATTACGTTTTTTAAATTGACAAAGGGTCCTTAGATATAACAAAGGCTTAAAACAGGGAAAACAAAGGATGGACAGTATGAGAACCTGACTTTGGCTGAGCCCATCAAGACATTTATGGTATCGGAGGTGAACTTCATTTCACTAACAAGTGAACCGGATCCTTTCTTCCTGGCTTTCGAGAGAAGCATCACTGGTTTTAAACCCCATGAATCTCGCGAGACATTTCCCCATCTGAACTTTCGAGCGGCTTCTCTCTCACAGGAAGAGGGCTAAACCTTAAAGCCATCTTTGGTGATGAAAGGGCAACCTCGACGGAAGAATGGCACCTTTTACATTACCTATTAGTACGGAGCAAGAAGGTGGGGGCAGTACGGCTTCAACCAACCTGTGAACCATTTAACCAAGTAACAACGGGTGGAGGAAAAGTGCTGTAAAGGCCCAGTATCTGAAAGTATAGCAGAGGGAAAAAGTTTCTTTAAGATTTGGGATCACTTATCAAAATGACTATAATGTGCATCCATGCTCGTAAAATGGAATACATTAAGTCCTTAACTGTTCCTGAACAAAGGGTGCTTTGGGCATTACAGTCTTTAAAACATCTTCCCCAAATTTTTGGGCCTCTTAAAGGGCAATCGGACGTTTATGTCCCCCTTTAAAACCACACAAATGACAAACAGTATAAAAGAAGTCATTTTACTTTCCACTGAGGCTTTGATTTTTTTAAGGCTGATGAACCCTTCCCCCAGGGCGATCCCTTTTGGGTTTTTTAGGAATTGTGAGCCCAGCAACAGGCAGCACCTCACAACTTCCCCACTTTTAAACAGGGTTTCGTTCTCTAATAATTTCGTATCGGTAGGAAACTGTCAGGAACTGGCAAACAACCATAATCTCTAAAATTCAAAAATGGATCAATTCCTGAACTCTCTATCCAAAAGCGAACAAAAGAAAATGTTTTTCCTGTAACGCTAAAGTTCTGGCCAGGCAGTAAGGGGGCATACCCGAAATCTTTCCTGTAAGAATTTGTGGTTTTTTTAATGCTTTTAAAGGGTTGCCTTCTTCATAGGTTAAATTACTATGAAAACCTGCGACAAAGTTGCATAGATATTCAAGGCTGTCCAGAAAATAACATTCCTAACCTGGGACCCGGTCACAGCCATTCACAAGGGAGCATATTCTCAAAAACCCGATAATGAGAATAATGTCTTCACCCTCCTGAAGGAGGAAATTAGGTTTGGAAAATGTGCCTAGCTCCACGTTGTTCCCTTACTCCTTCTCTAAGCGTGTGAAAAGTTAACTTTTTTATTCTCTAATTCAAGGCGAGCTTTTTTTTGAGCTCGCGATCCTTTTCTCTCTCCTTAACTCATATTTTCTATCCTTTGCTCTTTTTCCCCAAATTCCCCCTTTAAATTTTAAATTTCTCCCACGAAAATTAGCTTTTTCTTCACGTACTTAGCTCTTTCCTCCGATCAAGTCATCACGTCTTTTTTGTCTTTTCTCCTCTTTCTAACGTCTTTTTTGATCTCTCTTTAATTCGATCTCTTTTTTTTTTTATCCCTCTTTTTTCCCTTTTTTTCCCCTCCTTTTAAACTTTTTCCCGGGTTTTAGCACTAAGAAAGATTTTAATTTTTCCCCGTTATTTTCCCAACAAACTTCCAGCATTTAACAAAATGGGATTCTTCCTACTTTCAAGAATAAACTTAAACAAAACAGGGGAAAAAAACGGGTATTAAAAAAAACAGAGGGTTCAATTCCCGTCCGCTCAAACTATAAAAACCAGAGGGCTCATCCCGCTTCAATTAAACAAATGTATTAAAAAACGAAAGGGGTTTTTATGCCGGCTCCGAGAAAAAAGTAATAAATGGGGTCCCATGACCATCCAACTTTCACCAACAAATCAAAGGCCCCCCATGACCCTTCCCTTTATATAATGAAAAAGCTCAATAAACAAGTTGTCACTGGAAAATCTCGGGTCCCTAGAGTCAATCCCCAAAATTTTCAAGCTCCCCAAAAAAAAGTGGCAGAATTTTAAATATTTATCCTGCCGACTTGACTTACAATAAAAGAGATATAACAATCACCAAACTTTTAAAACCTGTACCGATCCTACCTTGAGAATGATTACTCATGGCTGGTGGGGAAACCCTCTGGGTATGCGGCGTTGAAGTTCCAATGGTAATTCGAGATGGAGTTTTAATCTTTATTCAAAGAAAATCCCCGGCAAGGTCGCCACTTGGAAAACTTACTCCCCTGTAACAACTTCAGACAGAATTACCAAAGGGGGGTCCCCTCGGAAAATTAGGAATAGAAAAAAAAAAAACAGACAAAATAAACACTTTTATTAAAAAGAAAATAAAATGAAAACCTTTAAATAGAAATATTAACCTACTTAAAGAAAAGAAAATGAAAAATATAAAATAACGAATTTAACCTAATTTAAATGTTATAAAACTGGGTGCTGGTGTTTGGGACACTGTTTTTTTGAAAACGAGCCGTTTTCGAGGGGGGGGGGGGCAGGGGTTGGTGACCCCGGGGGGGGGGGGGGGGGGCCCCCCAAAATTTAAAAAATTCCAGAAAATATCCCGCGGAAAGAGGGTTTTTGCCTGAATGATTTGGGGAGCCGAATTTCATACGGGAAGTTTTTTCTGGAGAAATTCCCCGTTGCCTTTGTTCGCTCGTTTTATTGCCAGGGGACCCCTCTGACATCCAAGCTGAAAGATAGACAGTTACCCCCGCTAAATAATCACTCTCCTGGTGGGTCAATATTCAAAAACTGGGTTATTACAACAGGCAACCTGAGCAAAACTGAAAGACTAAGTTTTTTGGTCAAAAGTGAAGCTTTTTTCCAATAAATCCACTAGAATACAAGGCAGGCATGTACTTACAGTAGTGTTGGGAGCTGTGAGTCGAGTGATTTACTGTTTGACCAGAGCCCCACACGTCACCTTTCGAGGGGGGGGGGTGGAAGAGGGAGGGGAAGGGATAGCGGGAGCTAGACTGACCCTACGTTAACTAGTAGCCGGTAATGAAACTATTGTTACTATATATATATATATATATATATATAATATATATATATATAAATATAATATATATATATATATATATAAATATATATATATATATTATATATATATATATATATATAAATTCCCTCTCTACTCCTATCTATTGAACTTTTCCCTCACAACCATGATCTACCTCCTCAAATACCTTAGTGAAAAAAGTTAATAAATTCGTAAGGCAGGAACGCCCCTTTGTAAAACCATGCTGAGATTCGTTGATTAATTTATGCTTTTCAAGGTGGCTACGAACTGCCTCGGCAATTATTGATTCCATAAATTTTCTCACTATGGAGGTTAGGCTTATTGGTCTATAGTTCGAAGCTAAGGACCTGTCACCTGCTTTGAAAATAGGTATCACATTTGCCATTCTCCACTTATCTGGCATCATGCCAGTTTGTAGTGATATGTTGAAAAGATTAGCCAAAGGTTTGCTAAGCTCCTCTTTTCATTCCTTTAGAACCCTTGCATACAGTTCATCAGGGCCTAGGGATTTGTTAGGTTTTAATTTATCTATTTGCCTAAGGACCATGTCACTTGTGACCCTAATCGTGCACAGTTTATCGTCCTGTTCCACATAATTTATCATTTCTGGAATATCGCTGGAATCCTCCTGTGTAAAAACTGAGAGGAAGTATGTGTTAAAACTTCTTCACATTTCCTTATCACTGTCAGTGAGCTGACTCGAGGAACTTTTGAGTGGGCCTATCTTGTCCCTGATTTTACTTCTGTATACCTGAAAGAATCCTTTTGGGTTAGTCTTCGAATCTCTTGCAACTTTAACCTCATAATCTCTTTTTGCTTTTCTAATTCCTTTTTTTATTTCTCTCTTTAACTGAATATATCGATTTCTTAATTGCCCCTCTCCTCTTTTGATTTGCCTATATATGCCTCTCTTTTGACCAATTAGATATTTTAATCTATTGTTCATCCATTTAGGATCATTTTTGTTTGATCTGATTTCCCTATTTGGAACATAATTTGACTGAGCAGCTAGAACTATGCCCTGGAAAGCGTCATATCGGCAACCATCACCACCTACCTGACCCTTGGTCAAGTCATTCCAGTTCAGCCCACCTAAGTAATTTTTCAGTCCTATGAAATCAGCCAAGCGAAAGTCAGGGACAGAGACTTGATTGCCATTATTAGGGGAATTCCATGATATATTAAAACTGAGTGATTTGTGATCACTTTCCCCAAGCTCATCATTAACCTCAAGATTATTAATTAGTGTTTCCCCTACTGGCAAGAACCAAGTCAAGGAGGTTATTTCCCCTAGTTGGCTCTGTCACAAACTGTTTTAAAAAACAATCCTGGATCGTATCAAGAAAGTCACCTGACTCTAAATTTCCTGTCAAATTGCTCCAGTAAATCAGTCTATAGTTGAAATCTCCCATTAGCACAACATTTTCGTATGTAGATGCCTTACGAATTTCGTCCCATAGAAGTTTACTGCACTCCCTATCAAGATTTGGGGCCCTGTAAATCACACCCAAAATTAGTTTTTCTCGGCCCTCGAGAAGCTGTAACCAAACAGATTCAGTGGCTGACGCATCTAATTTAATATCTTGTCTAACACAACAATTTAAATTGTCTCTGACATACATCGCTACTCCACCACCTTTCCTGTTGACCCTGTCAGTGGTGGAATAATTTATAGCCTTGTATGTGACATTCAGAGGGCATCTCTCTACTTTCAGATTGAGCCAGGTCTCTGTTATAGCAATAATATCTATGTTTCCTGCACTTGCAATTAATCTTAGCTCACTCATCTTATTTCTTACACTCCTGCTATTAGTATAGTAAAACCTAAGGGAGCTAGTCCCTTGCTGCCCTCTGCTGTCCCCCTTTGTTTGCTGACCTGATCTATTGTTTTTATTTATAACTTCATGCTGAATGCCTTTTATACATTTACTGTTTCCAACCCTAGTGTTGCAACCTGCTTGTTTCCCACACACACCCATACCTCTATCTTCCATCAGTTTTAAAATCATAGGCATTTCACCAATGGCCTTCTCAATCAAGTCTGCAAGTGCTACCACCCCAGCCCCAGAGAGATGTACCCCATCCCTTGCATACATATCATGTTTGCCATAAAAGTTGTTCCAGTTGTCAATGAATGGAATTGCAAGTTCCTTGCAGTATCTGTCTAGCCAGCAATTTACACCAATTGCCCTAGACAACCATTCATTTCCTACTCCCCTTCTAGACAAGATGCTACATATGATTGGGATCCCTCCCTTAGACTTAATGAAATCTATAGCTGACCTGTACTTATCTAGCAGCTCTTCTCTCCTACCCTTCCCAATATCATTTCCACCAGCACTGAGACAGATAATGGGCTTGTTCCCATTACCTGACATGATATTATCCAGCCTGTTGACAATGTC
This sequence comes from Cherax quadricarinatus, assembly GCF_026875155.1. Classification (NCBI taxonomy): domain Eukaryota; kingdom Metazoa; phylum Arthropoda; class Malacostraca; order Decapoda; family Parastacidae; genus Cherax; species Cherax quadricarinatus. The sequence goes on along the minus strand of NC_069399.1, from coordinate 12,233,699 downwards.
CCCAACACCAGCTCCAGGGAAGCACACTCTATCTCTCATCTTCTTATTCCTATTACAAAAAGCACGGTCAATATATCTTACCTGAGAGTCACCAACCACAAGTAATGCGCTTACCTCCATTAGCAGGGGCAGTATACCCTTACCTTCACTGGCCACTGAAGTACATTCATCCTGAAGAACAGAGAAGCGATTTCCTACCTTCAGATCTTCACTCTTAACTTTCCTACTCTGATGCGCCTCCCATTACTGTGAACCACTCGCCACTTGTAGCAGGTGCTGGGCTGCACCTCACTGCTGGTAGCCGTTGCTACCTCCCCAACTACTGCCTCCTCACAGCGAGAGACAGACTGCACCTCACTGCTAGAAGCCTCATTCCCCACAACTCCAGCCACCTCACACTCTCTCCCAGACCCATTGAGGTGGACCTTCAGCCTCCTAATCTCCTGGAGAAGCAAGACCTCCTCCTTCAACTCTCCAACCTCAATTTTTAAAACACTGCAGAAGCAAGCCATGCTTTGTAACCTACGTATCTCCTGGTATCTGTTTTTCATTTATCCACACCAATAACAGTCTCGCAACATTTTCTAACACTTGCGGTCGCTGTTTCGTAATCACAGTTGCACCTTTTGCAAGAACAGCTTCCTTGATTGCCGTTTTCTTGCTCACTATAGTAGAGATGGTTGATTGGGGTTTACTATACAACCTGACCAGCTCCGACACACACACTCCACTTTCGTACTTTGCAATTATCTCTTTCTTCATTTCATCAGTCATTAGCACCCTTGGTCTCGAAGGGTTGGCACTGGGAGCTTTCTTGGGGCCCATGGTGACTTATTTTTCAAAAACAGGCACCAAAAACAGTGATAATATGGATAATATGGAATGTACCGAATGTATCCTTAGATGCGCGCACACTGGCTGGCTTGTAACACTGGCACACACGGGGCAGTTCAGGCCACACATGGACACGTCTCGTACGAACCACATCGCATACCGGGTTTTGTATGGGGAAGCGAGGCAAATTTTCTGCGATATAATGCATCGGTTACCGGATTTATCGGATACCGATAGCATCGCGAACCGAGGGTCCACTGTAATTACTGTAAGGATAGTGTCTGTGACATGTATACTAAGAAGGGTTTTAGAGGAAATTGTGAGAAGAATTTTGACCAGGACAGCTCTCATTCCAACTACACGTCTACAAAGCAAAAAAAAAAAAAAAAAAAAAAAAAAAAGAAGAAAGAGAAGCAGCAGGAGAGGAGAATGAGGGTGCATCATATTTTGATTCTGTAGCGCAAGGAACTGGCAGAAAAGTGAAAGAAGGTGGGAGGAGTAACACGAAGGGCACTGCAATTGATCAAGGAATACTTACCAAGAAGAGAACAAAGGGTGATTAGGTCAGGTTTAGGTCAGGAAGAAGGAGAATGGGAGGAGGAGGAGGAGGAGAATCATTGAATACACAACAAACAGAAACAGAAGAGAATTAGACAAAACTGTAAATTTTCAAATCAAACTCTCCTTCAAGTCAGACTTACCTCGAAATAGAAAGCACTTCTGAGGAGTACAAAAGATATCTCTTTGTAGATGAATGGTTCAGAGAACCGACATGTTGATAAATTAGACATATGTGCAGCTCTTGGGTATCTTTATTGAGGAAACGTTTCGCCACACAGTGGCTTCATCAGTCCATACAAAGGAGAATCTTGAAGAACAGGAGGAGAATGAGGTATTCAGTCCCTCAACCTTGAGTCGATGTGGTCAGCACATCAATCTTGAATAGAATACGGCATACGTGCTGAGAAGGAGCTTATAAACCGTTGGCAGGAGGGGTGCAGCAGTCATAGGTTGTGTAACATTTGTTCAATGTTTGAAGTAGGTCGTGCCCAGAATTAGGCAAGCGAAGAATTCCCAAGTATTAAGATCCCAAGAAGTTGCAGTGTCTGACAGGGTTTTTAGATGAATGGTTTTAGAGAACCGACATGTTTGATAAATTTAGACACATGTGCAGCTCTTGGGATCTTTTTGAGGAAAAAGTTTCGCCCCACAGGGCTTCTCAGTCCATACAAAGGAAATCTTGAAGAACAGGGGGAGAATGAGGTAATCAGGATCCCTCAAACTTGAAGTGAAGTGGTCAGTCCATCAATCTGAATAGAATACGGCATACGTGCTGAAAAGGACTTATAAACCGTTGCAGGAGAGGTGCAGCAGTCCATAGGTGGTGTAACATTTGGTTCAATGTGCAAGTAGGTCCGTGGCCTAAGAATTAGGCAAAGCGAAGAATTCCTAAGTATTAAGATCCCAAGAAGTTGCAGTGTCTGACAGGTTTGTAGATGAATGGTTCAGAGAACCGACAAGATTGATGGACTGACCACATCGACTCAAGGTTGAGGGACTGATTACCTCATTCTCCTCCTGTTCTTCAAGATTCTCCTTTGTATGACTGGATGAACCACTGTGTGGCGAAACGTTTCCTCAATAATGATACCCAAGAGCTGCACATGTGTCTAATTTATCAACATTTTTTATTTTTTTATTATCACACTGGCCGATTCCCACCAAGGCAGGGTGGCCCGAAAAAGAAAAACTTTCACCATCATTCACTCCATCACTGTCTTGCCAGAAGGGTGGCTTTACACTACAGTTTTTAAAAACTGCAACATTAACACACCCTCCTTCAGAGTGCAGGCACTGTACTTCCCATCTCCAGGACTCAAGTCCGGCCTGCCGGTTTCCCTGAATCCCTTCATAAATGTTACTTTGCTCACACTCCAACAGCAACTCAAGTATTAAAAACCATTTGTCTCATTCACTCCTATCAAACACACCCTCACACAATGCCTGCTGGAAGTCCAAGCCCGCCCTCGCACGACAAAAACCTCCTTTAACCCCCTCCTCCAACACTTCCTAGGCCGACCCCTAACCCCGCCTTCCCCTCACACTACAGACTGATTACACCCCCTCTTGAAGCATTCGTTATCGCTCCATTCTCTCTACAAGTCCCGAACCACCTCAAACAACCCTTCCTCAGCCCTCTGACAACAGTTTTTGGTAATCCCACACCTCCTCCTAACTTCCCAAACAATAATACGGAATTCTCTGCATTATAAATCACACAACACATTGCCCTCAGACAACACATCTCCACTGCCTCCACCTTCTCCCTCGCTGCAACATCATCACACCCACGCTTCACACCCATATAAGAGCGTTTTTGGGTAAAACGATACTCCTCAACATTCCCCTCTTGGCCTCCGAAGACAAAGTTTCTTTGTCTCCACAGACTCCTAAGTGCACCACTCAACTCTTTTTCCCCTCCATCAATTCTATGATTCACCTCATCTTTCATTAGACCCATCCCTGACACGTCCACTTCCCAAATATCTGAATACGTCACCTCCTCCATACTCTCTCCCTCCAATCTGATATTCAATCTTTCATCACCTAATCTTTTTGTTATCCTCATAACCTTACCTCTTTCCTGTATTCCACCTTTAATTTTCTCTTTTGCACACCCTACCAAATTCATCCACCAATCTCTGCAACTTCTCTTCAGAATCTCCCAAGAGCACAGTGTCATCAGCAAAGAGCACTGTGACAACTCCCACTTTGTGTTGATTCTTTATCTTTTAACTCCACGCCTCTTGCCAAGACCCTCGCTTTTTACTTCTCTTACAACCCCATCTATAAATATATTAAACAACCACGGTGACATCACACATCCTTGTCTAAGGCCTCCCTTTTACTGGAAAAAATTCCCTCTTCCTACATACTCTAACTTGAGCCTCACTATCCTCGTAAAAACTCTTCACTGCTTTCAGTAACCTACCTCCTACACCATACACTTGCAACATCTGCCACATTGCCCCCCTATCCCCCTGTCATACGCCTTTTTCCAAATCCATAAATGCCACAAAGACCTCTTTAGCCTTATCTAAATACTGTTCACTTATATGTTTCACTGTAAACACCTGGTCCACACACCCCCTAACCTTTCCTAAAGCCTCCTTGTTCATCTGCTATCCTATTCTCCGTCTTACTCTTAATTCTTTCAATTATAACTCACCATACACTTTACCAGGTACACTCAACAGACTTATCCCCCCTAAATTTTTGCACTCTCTTTTATCCCCTTTGCCTTATACAAAGGAACTATGCATGCTCTCTCAATCCCTAGGTACCTTACCCTCTTCCATACATTTATTAAATAATTGCACCAACCACTCCAAAACTATATCCCACCTGCTTTTAACATTTCTATCTTTATCCATCAATTCCGGCTGCCTTGCCCCCTTTCATTTTACCTACTGCCTCACGAACTTCCCCCCACACTCACAACTGGCTCTTCCTCACTCCTACAAGATGTTATTCCTCCTTGCCCTATACACGAAATCACAGCTTCCCTATCTTCATCAACATTTAACAATTCCTCAAAATATTCCCTCCATCTTCCCAATACCTCTAACTCTCCATTTAATAACTCTCCTCTCCTATTTTTAACTGACAAATCCATTTGTTCTCTAGGCTTTCTTACTTGTTAATCTCACTCCAAAACTTTTTCTTATTTTCAACAAAATTTGTTGATAACATCTCACCCACTCTCTCATTTGCCTCTTTTTACATTGCTTCACCACTCTCTTAACTTCTCTCTTTTTCTCCATATACTCTTCCCTCCTTGCATCACTTCTACTTTGTAAAAACTTCTCATATGCTAACTTTTTCTCCCTTACTACTCTCTTTACATCATCTTTTCCACCAATCGCTCCTCTTCCCTCCTGCACCCACTTCCTGTAACCACAAACTTCTGCTGAACACTCTAACACTACATTTTTAAACCTACCCCATAACCTCTTCGACCCCATTGCCTATGCTCTCATTAGCCCATCTATCCTCCAATAGCTGTTTATATCTTACCCTAACTACCTCCTCTTTTAGTTTATAAACCTTCACCTCTCTCTTCCCTGAAGCTTCTATTCTCCTTGTATCCCATCTACCTTTTACTCTCAGTGTAGCTACAACTAGAAAGTGATCTGATATATCTGTGGCCCCTCTATAAACATGTACATCCTGAAGTCTACCTCAACAGTCTTTTATCTACCAATACATAATCCAACAAACTACTGTCATTTCGCCCTACATCATATCGTGTATACTTATTTATCCTCTTTTTCTTAAAATATGTATTACCTATAACTAAACCCCTTTCTATACAAAGTTCAATCAAAGGGCTCCCATTATCATTACACCTGGCACCCCAAACTTACCTACCACACCCTCTCTAAAAGTTTCTCCTACTTTAGCATTCAAGTCCCCTACCAAACAATTACTCTCTCACTTGGTTCAAAGGCTCCTATACATTCACTTAACATCTCCCAAAATCTCTCTCTCTCCTCTGCATTCCTCTCTTCTCCAGGTGCATACACGCTTATTAGACCCACTTCTCGCATCCAACCTTTACTTTAATCCACATAATTCTTGAATTTACACATTCATATTCTCTTTCTCCTTCCATAACTGATCATTTAACATTACTGCTACCCCTTCCTTTGCTCTAACTCTCTCAGATACTCCAGATTTAATCCCATTTATTTCCCCCACTGAAACTCTCCTACCCCCTTCAGCTTTGTTTCGCTTAGGGCCAGGACATCCAACTTCTTTTCATTCATAACATCAGCAATCATCTGTTTCTTGTCATCCGCACTACATCCACGCACATTTAAGCAACCCAGTTTTATTAAAGTTTTTCTTCTTCTCTTTTTTAGTAATTGTATACAGGAGAAGGGGTTACTAGCCCATTGCTCCCGGCATTTTAGTCGCCTCATACGACACGCATGGCTTACGGAGGAAAGATTCTTTTCCCACTTCCCCATGGACAATAGAAGAAATAAAAAAGAACAAGAGCTATTTAGAAAAAGGAGGAAAACCTAGATGTATGTATATATATATATGCATGTGCGTGTCTGTGAAGTGTGACCAAAGTGTAAGTAGGAGTAGCAAGATATCCCTGTTATCTTAGCGTGTTTATGAGACAGAAAAAGAAAACCAGCAATCCTACCATCATGCAAAACAGTTACAGGTTTTTGTTTCACAGTCATCTGGCAGGACGGTAGTACTTCCCTGGGTGGTTGCTGTCTACCAACCTACTACCTATATTTATCAACATATCTCTTTGTATTCCTGGATAGCGGTAGAATAGAAATGAAGAGGAAACTGCTGAAGGAATGTGTAAAAAAAAATAGATGAGTATTGAAAAGAGAAGTTAAAGAGGGAAGTGGGGGGTTGTAACCTCATTTATTGATATTAGGCACATCTATGAGTATAATCCATTTCCCCTTTAGCAGCGCACACGCCATTTCAAGACACTTCCTTTCCTCACTGAAATATGCAAAAGGAGGAGGATAGAGGATAGCGGACACTAACTCAAAAAATCTCCCAGTTTAGTTCACAAATGCTGATGGATTATCGAAAAAGAGAGATGAACTGATGAGAAATGAACAGGTGAATAGAAGAGGCAGCCCCAGACATCATTGCTTTCACAGAGAGAGACATAACTGAAATGTTGAAAGCAGGATTTCAAGTAATAAGGAAAATAATGGGAAATGGGTAAGGAAAATGAGCACAATGCTAATCCGAAATTAATGGAGTTTTGATGAGATGAGAAGATTAATAGAATTAGTCAGTGACTATTTACTCTACATAAGTATGACTGGGAGATCCCATGTAGACACAGTAATTTACAACAAATAACAAAGAGCTGAATACGAAATCGGGAATGTGAAGATAAAAATATATAATGCTTTACATCAAAGTGGAAACAACAAAAAAAAGGAAAGCAAGTGATCAAAAATAAGTAGCAAATCGTTGCCTTTGTTGACTTAACTGGAAAGATGACAAAATACACAAGAGACTTTAGCTATCATAATCACTTTCAGAATCCAAACTTTTTCTCAGATTCAAGTTTAAAGTAAAAAGAAAGCCAAATTCTAGATTTTTTTTTAGTTGTAGAAACCCTTTAGTGTAAATTAAATGATAGTACGATATATTTGTCCATAATCTCATAAGGGTTGCCTTAATGGCATGACGTGTAAAAATCACTGTAAGGTAGAGCTGAAACATCCACATGGAAGTACTTAATTTCTCAAATATCTCTTCAGGTTAAGCCTCGTTCCTGATCAAATAAAAAATCACAACTTCTTTCCAACTGAATATAAGCCCACATCCATCATAGTCATATAGATCAACATTGACTACACAAATGACAGGGTCTCATTCCCTACCTGTGGACAAATACTTAAAAGGTCTCTTTATTTCTGAAGATTAAGTCTTACGTCTGTAGTGAGGGTATTGCCTCTGGTATGAGACTGTAGTAAATTCCGGTGCACAACAAGAACACTCAAGGCTAGCTGACTCATTTCCTATATTGGCAGAGTCTACACAAAAGCAGGTAACTGAAATAATGAATAAGTTATCACTACAACACCTGCATTATGAATTAACACAGACTATTTCATATAAAGCACGCAGGAGCTAATTCCAGAAATGACTCGGAATAAGTCTCATGTACAAGTGAAGCAGTCTTCACTAACGTCGAATTAATGACATTGTCTACACAACACTATGACTTTGTCACCATAACGGTACTAGATAAAGCTTGCCTAGATCCTAACATTTCAAAGTTTTCAAGGAAACATCTTCGGTTTTCTTGAGAAATCAATAAGCAATGGAGAAAGCTATGTTCACGAGCTGAGCTGGTATCTGTCCATAAGCAGTGACGGGGACAATGACCAAACTAATCCTGAAGGGAGAGCCCTAGTCCTTTTCTCACTGTCTATGCTGCCTGCCTTCTGTCTCAAAGCGATAAGCATGGGAAAAGTGCCCCATTCTTGCTAAAACTGTAGGGATTCTTGCCTTGCTCATGAGCTGTCTCTTTCTTGCGCTCTTACCTAGCAAAGATCTGTTCACCCAGCTTGGGTCAGCCAGCCTGAACCTAAGTTGAGGCTGGCTTTAGCGATTTCCTTCCTGAAGAGCAAGGTATTCAACTCTTTGTTTCTCTTGACGTTGTTATGGTTGCACTAACGCTACACTACCATGCTGGACTCTCTGTCTCCTGGAAGTCACGCCCTCTAAAACATATCCATGAAAAATGCGAGTGATACAGGTCTTTCTTCGGCACCTTTCAGCATCTCCAGGTACATTTTGAGTCTTCAAGATGTGAAGACTCAAAATGGAGTTCTACTGTAAGTGCAGTGTTGCTTTGTAGCCGTTTTGTGTCTTACTTATCTTTATTTTTTTTGGATCTAGTTCACCTTTATGTTCTTGTCTACTCTTATTTTTCTCTTATTTTATTCCTAGCATTCATTTAATTTATTTTTAAAAAGATTGCTTGCAGCACCCCTCAGCATAAGAGGTTGATCTTCATTATTTTTAAATAAGTCACAAATTAACTTTGTACTACAAACTATCCATGTGGTATGCTTCAGTTTTACCGTTATTTAATTAACATATGTGAAAACGTTTACCTATACAAAAATCACCAAACAATGTATAAAGTAGCGGTTTAATGGATGACATTTTATGAAAGCAAAGCATATAATTATGAAGAGTTGATTCTCGCTGTGAAAATCACACACTGATAATGCTTTTTTTTTTTTTACCTCGTAATATGTATAGGCTGGTCACATGATTGGCATGATAGGCAGGCAAACAGGTGCCTCGTCTATCATCAAAATTCTTTATTACTCTCTCTCCTTATTATTTCCTATTATTTCAGCTGATTAGATATAAGTCTCAGTGTTTCATTTTCTTCGATTATCCTTATTTAAATCTACTTAATGAAATTTTCTGTTATTATTTCCTAAGGAATTAAGAAATTTACTTAATGACTTACATATGATATATAAATTCATATTTATGTTCACTTATTGTCTTACTTTAAGCTTATACACTTGTCATCATTACTTTGAGAAAAGTATTGGTACAAATTTTCCTTTTTTATATTGGAAAAATTTAAATACAATTTTTCATGCAATATTTTTGAATGCCGTTCCTCATTCTTTTGGCTTCAGCCTTTTGACTCTGGTAATTAAATAATGTATATTATAAGCGACTGCAAACCTTTGATTGTATTGTAGACCATTGATTTCCCTGGGAGAAAAAACTAAATGCCTCCTCGGTTTGGCTTCATTAATGTTTTTTTTTTTTTTTCAGAGAGAATACTTTTAATTAGGTTTGGGCTGTGAAGGTCCTAACAGCCCATTATTATTTTTTTCTCAAATGAGATACTGGATTCCATGTTATAGTATATTGGTGAGCCATCTAATTCGCTTCAAATCTTCAACGCAAATGTTTAATTACATTTCAGACATATACAACACTCCATTATTCGTACTATAGGAATTGTGATACAGGTTACTTGGGATGGGCAATATGGGAATGTCTTCCTCACACTGCGCACCCTCACAGTACATCAACTTAAAATTTTGCATTTCAGTGTAATTGCATTATTTGATTCTTACTGTTTACTACTATATTTGTCTGTTGTTTAACCTCCTTGGCAATAATTTTTATTATTTCAATTACTGATTATACTTTTGTCAGTCACTGATGCTCTCTCACTCAGCATCGCCGTTTACTCTATTTTCTCATATCTTCATTCCTTCTTTATTTCTGTATACACGTTTGAGAGTTTTTTTTTTTTTACGAACTTTGTGAAAGACAAAAGCACTAATTAATGAGAGGCCTATGAGCATTAAAAATTAATGAGTTTCTAAGTTCTATAAGTAAGAAAGTGATCCCCTACCTGAGAGTGACGTACCCATGATACTCTCATACCTTGTTCATGGCGTCAGAAGATTTAGAACTAAGTACAATACTTCTATAAAGGTGCCTTTGGAGGTGAAATTTTACCTGCATTTGTTTTTTGTGAAGTAAATTGACTTACAGTACCAATAATAATTATTTCATAAAGATGTCTTTAACAGTGATGTTACATCGCTCATAGTGCCCATGGTAAGCAAGTTGCATCGCTCATAGTGCCCATGGTAAGCAAGTTGCATCGCTCATAGTGCCCATGGTAAGCAAGTTGCATCGCTCATAGTGCCCATGGTAAGCAAGTTGCATCGCTCATAGTGCCCATGGTAAGCAAGTTACATCGCTCATAGTGCCCATGGTAAGCAAGTTGCATCGCTCATAGTGCCCATGGTAAGCAAGTTACATCGCTCATAGTGCTCATGGTAAGCAAGTTACATCGCTCATAGTGCCCATGGTAAGCAAGTTGCATCGCTCATAGTGCCCATGGTAAGCAAGTTACATCACTCATAGTGCCCATGGTAAGCAAGTTACATCACTCATAGTGCCCATGGTAAGCAAGTTACATCGCTCATAGTGCCCATGGTAAGCAAGTTACATCACTCATAGTGCCCATGGCAAGCAAGTTACATCACTCATAGTGCCCATGGTAAGCAAGTTACATCGCTCATAGTGCCCATGGTAAGCAAGTTACATCGCTCATAGTGCCCATGGCAAGCAAGTTACATCACTCATAGTGCCCATGGTAAGCAAGTTACATCGCTCATAGTGCCCATGGCAAGCAAGTTACATCACTCATAGCGCCCATGGCAAGCAAGTCCTGAAACTCGCAGACGATTGTGCTAAACACTGTCCTGCTCTTTCCTATTGCGATCTGCCTTATTTATTACATTTTTCCATCTCTTGAATATATCCATTTGCAGTTTCATCCTTTTCACAATTTTGAGGGAAATAGTTTCTTTGATTTCTCTGATCCACCATGAGGCCTGGTCACAGACTCGGCCACATGGGCATTGACCCCTGATACTCTCTCTAGGTATACACTAGGTATATATCTGCTAAGTGGACTTGTTTTCTACTATGATTGTCTTCTTCTAGTAGTAAACAGTTTTCAGTCTTCGTGTGTAATTTACCTACGTGTTGTTTCACTTCTTACAACGACATATTCCTATATCTTGTGTCTGTGGACTGTCTTCCCTCATTATACATTAATTATTTTCTTTATAAACCAATTAATATTAAGTTGTTGAAGCTAGGTTATCCTAGACACATCTGCAACAGTTATAACGAAATCAGAGTAGAGCTAAGTGGAGTGGAATTTTTAACTTGTCAGATACATTTCTTTAAATCTTGATAAAACGCCAGGTATTGAATAAACCCTAGTAAATACTAAGATTTTAAATAATTAAAATCTGCTGAGTATTTACCGGGCTTTTGATTTACAGTACATTACAGAATATTTTCCCTGTTTCTGTGGTTATTTTCAAGGCTTTTCTTTTAACTTTGTTGATGATTTCATTACGTGATAATGGGAAAATATGTGGTTTCGAGGCGTCAGACCAGAACACCTCTTCTCTACCAGATCTAATGCTTATATAATCAGGTAGAAGATATGTGTTTACCTAATATTATAAATAACTTGTTGTATTTCAGTTGCTGTGCGTTCACATTTTCCCACAATTCCATAATCCCAGTTCCCTGTGCCTACAAACAGGCGACTGAAATAGTGAGAGGTACTACATAAGATGATAATGCAGTTTAATATTAAGGTTTGAAGTTTTGAAGGGAATCACAGAGGCATTCACAAATATCCAAACTTCTTGAATAAAAATTATAAATTAGAATATTCAGACCGCAATTCTAATTCATATCTTTTGAGACCAAGGAGACTAATATCCTAAAATACACAAGCTCAATAAGCTCGAAGCCGCTTAGAAGTTGTATTACCAATTTATGAGCATGGACGGGTAGATGGTAATCAGATGAGACACTCATAAATTTTCGCATGTAAAGCAATATTTCAATTGTTCTAGTTGTTCTCTAAGACCAGCCAGCTTAAAAAAAAGAGTTAGAAAGTAGCAATGAAAAGAAACAATATTTTATTTTTTGTTTTCACGTGGAATGCCCTTCAGCATCGACAAATTTTCGTTACTCTTTTATCATCGAGTAAGTTTTATATAATCCTAGTAAATAGATAATATTTTTTTTACCAGTGGTCCTGAGTGCACATTATTATTATTATTATAATCAAGGGGGAAGCGTTAAACCCAGAGGATTATACAGCGCCTGGGGGGAGGATGTGGAAGGCATTCAGACTTAATTCGGGGAACTGGAGCACAGATCCAATTCCCTAAATCAAGAGCCCCTCACCAACATCAAGGAACCTTCCTTGAGGGTCCTGAGGGCACAGAAATGTTTTAGACACAACAAGTTTATTTATCACTGGAAAACCTAGTGAAGTCAAACGCTGTAACGTATTTTTTAATCATACGAAACATTTTCCAACTATTTCACAGAAAGATATTTGATTATTAAAATTGACACATTATAAATATCTCAACATCAAAAGTCTGCTTCCTTTGGGGGAAAAATCAGCACAGAAACCTTAAGCTGACCCGAAGATTTCTTTTCCAGTTATTTTTCAAAACCAAGAAAAAACTATACCTTCACAGCCTAAACCCATTAATTGTTTTATTCACTTTATACGGTGCATGAACCTTTGAGGACTGACGTTCACCATTGGAATATTGCTATATTTAATCTGTGTTGGTTATAAAGTGAATGTGCATTGGGACAAATATTTGAAGGAAAAAATATTGGATTATGACTAATGTATAATATAATTTCATTAAATTAGCAAAACAATATCAAATTGGCAATCAAACAACTCCAAATTTTTACAGAATTACTTTCAATTAAAATACACCAGCATTTTCGGATTGAAAACGATCAAATATGGCATATTATAGTTAAGAACATAAGAAAGAGGGAACACTGCAGCAGGCCTACTGGCCATGCGAGGCAGGTCCAAGTCTTCTACTGGATTAAGCCAATGCCCCAACCTAGTCAAGTCAGGTCACATTCACTTAAGTTATTACACAACTCTTAGTGAGCGACAAGATTCTTTAAATAAGAAGGATAAATGGTAATTTTTTTAAAAGATCAGAAAATGCATTCTCTGGTAATTGATCTTATTTCACCGATTCCAAGTTTTGTTTCACCAGTTTCTGTACAATTTAAAATTTTTACTTCATCAAATTTTTGGCACCTCAGCATTTTCGTAAAAATGCCTTTTCAAAAATATTTTGAAGGCAATCAGGAGAAGCATTATTCAGTTATATATTTAAAATAAAAATCACTATATATTCAAAAAAATTACGAAATTGGGGCTTATGCCAGCTACTAGCGGTGTGAATTTTGTTTTCAATAAGCGTCTCTAGCGTTGAAAAAATGGAGTCTATTAGTTAGGTCATTTTACAGATATTGCCAAGACTACAACTGTTAGTTTTTTTTTTTTTCTTTTTTTTTTTTTAGCTATTTAACTATAATAAGTTTGCCTGAACATAAACATAATTTAATGGACGTTGTTATGGACATCAGCTATTAAATACTGAAGTTATTCAGAAGAGGTAAACCTAAATTTATTTAAAGTGATTAAAAGGGATATAATGTCACTCTATTTAAAACATAAAATCAGTCAAACCTGCATCAACACAGAACAATTACACTCTCCTCCATCCTGGAGTTGGGAGACACCGTTTTTTTTTTTTTATCTATTAAGCTATGCCACTGAGGATTTTGTTAATTATCCTACTCATTCCAGTATGATAGGAGTGGCTTCATAGGGCACCTCAACATACCAATTATTCCAAGAATTTAATCCTCATTACCGCGTACATATGTTGATAATCTGAAGCCAGTTGCACGAAGCGTTCTTGTGTTTTAAGTGAAAAAGTCGAAAAGTTGTAAGACGGAAAGAAAGAAAACAATGAAAAAAAAAAAATACTTGGAACTCCAAGAAGGTCTACCCGCCCTCCGTTGAGGATAGTTAATTGTTTGTAATGTATATTTTGTACTTCCATGTAACTATTATATATATATTATATATATATATATATATATATATATATATATATATATATATATATATATATATATAATATATTATCACACAGGCCGATTCCCACCAAGGCAGGGTGGCCAGAAAAAGAAAAACTTTAACCATCATTCACTCCATCACTGTCTTGCCAGAAGGGTGCTTTACACTACAGTTTTTAAACTGCAACATTAACACCCCTCCTTCAGAGTGCAGGCACTGTACTTCCCATCTCCAGGACTCAAGTCCGGCCTGCCGGTTTCCCTGAATCCCTTCATAAATGTTACTTTGCTCACACTCCAACAGCACGTCAAGTATTAAAAACCATTTGTCTCCATTCACTCCTATCAAACACGCTCACGCATGCCTGCTGGAAGTCCAAGCCCCTCGCACACAAAGCCTCCTTTACCCCCTCCCTCCAACCTTTGCTAGGCCGACCCCTACCCCGCCTTCCTTCCACTACAGACTGATACACTCTTGAAGTCACTCTGTTTCGCTCCATTCTCTCTACATGTCCGAACCACCTCAACAACCCTTCCTTAGCCCTCTGGACAACAGTTTTGGTAATCCCGCACCTCCTCCTAACTTCCAAACTACGAATTCTCTGCATTATATTCACACCACATATTGCCCTCAGACATGACATCTCCACTGCCTCCAGCCTTCTCCTTGCTGCAACATTCATCACACATGCTTCACACCCATATAAGAGCGTTGATAAAACTATACTCTCATACATTCCCCTCTTTGCCTCCAAGGACAAAGTTCTTTGTCTCAACAGACTCCTAAGTGCACCACTCACCCTTTTCCCCTCATCAATTCTATGATTCACCTCATCTTTCATAGACCCATCCGCTGACACGTCCACTCCCAAATATCTGAATACATTCACCTCCTCCATACTCTCTCCCTCAAATCTGATATCCAATCTTTCATCACCTAATCTTTTTGTTATCCTCATTACCTTACTCTTTACTGTATTCACTTTTAATTTTCTTCTTTTGCACACCCTACCAAATTCATCCACCAATCTCTGCAACTTCTCTTCAGAATCTCCCAAGAGCACAGTGTCATCAGCAAAGAGCAACTGTGACAACTCCCACTTTATGTGTGATTCTATATCTTTTAACTCCACGCCTCTTGCCAAGACCCTGTCATTTACTTCTCTTACAACCCCATCTATAAATATATTAAACAACCACGGTGACATCACACATCCTTGTCTAAGGTCTACTTTTACTGGGAAATAATTTCCCTCTTTCCTACATACTCTAACTTGAGCCTCACTATGACTCACGAAATCTTAATGACACGATTGCAAACAAACTATAACCCGGCCGGGATTGAACCCGCGGTCAGAGAGTCTCAAAACTCCAGCCCGTCGCGTTAGCCACTAGACCAGCTAGCCACAAAAAGATTCGTCCAACTAGGTATATTTCTACACCATAGGAAGGTTAGCACAGGCACCTCTGTGACCACAAATGCAAGTTTTTACAGACGAATCTCCAGCTAGCGTGGCCGTGACGAACTCTAGCTCACGTTCCTTCACTGCCGTCAACATGACTCACGAAATCGTAATGACACGATTGCAAACCAACCATACCCCGGCCGGGATTGAACCCGCGGTCAGAGAGTCTCAAAACCCCAGCCCGTCGCGTTAGCCACTGGAACAGCTAGCCACAATAAGATTCGTCCAACTAGGTATATTTCTACACCATAGGAAGGTTAGCACAGGCACCACTGTGACCACAAATTCAAGTTTTTTACAGACGAATCTCCAGCTAGCGTGGCCGTGACGAACTCTAGCTCAAGTCCCTTCACTGCCGGCTAACGCGACGGGCTGGAGTTTTGAGACTCTCTGACCGCGGGTTCAATCCCGGCCGGGGTATGGTTGGTTTGCAATCGTGTCATTACGATTTCGTGAGTCATGTTGACGGCAGTGAAGGGACTTGAGCTAGAGTTCGTCACGGCCACGCTAGCTGGAGATTCGTCTGTAAAAACTTGCATTTGTGGTCACAGTGGTGCCTGTGCTAACCTTCCTATGGTGTAGAAATATACCTAGTTGGATGAATCTTATTGTGGCTAGCTGGTCTAGTGGCTAACGCGACGGGCTGGAGTTTTGAGACTCTCTGACCGCGGGTTCAATCCCGGCCGGGGTATGGTTTGAGCCTCACTATCCTTGTAAAAACTCTTCACTGCTTTCAGTAACCTACCTCCTATACCATACATCTGCAACATCTGCCACATTGCCTCCCTGTCCACCCTGTCATACGCCTTTTCCAAATCCATAAATGCCATAAAGACCTCTTTACCCTTACCTAAATACTGTTCACTTATATGTTTCACTGTAAACATCTGGTCCAAACACCCCCTACCTTTCCTAAAGCCTCCTTGTTCATCTGCTATCCTATTCTCCGTCTTACTCTTAATTCTTTCAATAATAACTCTACCATTCACTTTACCAGGTATACTCAACAGACTTATCCCCCTATAATTTTTGCACTCTCTTTTGTCCCCTTTGCCTTTATACAAAGGAACTATGCATGCTCTCTGCCAATCCCCACCTAGGTACCTTACCCTCTTCCATACATTTATTAAATAATTGCACCAACCACTCCAAAACTATATCCCCACCTGCTTCAAACATTTCTGTCTTTATCCCATCAATCCCGGCTGCCTTACCCCCTTTCATTTTACCTACTGCCTCACGAACTTCCCCCACACTCACAACTGGCTCTTCCTCACTCCTACAAGATGTTATTCCTCCTTGCCCTATACACGAAATCACAGCTTCCCTATCTTCATCAACATTTAACAATTCCTCAAAATATTCCCTCCATCTTCCCAATACCTCTAACTCTCCATTTAATAACTCTCCTCTCCTATTTTTAACTGACAAATCCATTTGTTCTCTAGGCTTTCTTAACTTGTTAATCTCACTCAAAAACTTTTTCATATTTTCAACAAAATTTGTTGATAACATCTCACCCACTCTCTCATTTGCTCTCTTTTTACATTGCTTCACCACTCTCTTAACCTCTCTCTTTTTCTCCATACACTCTTCCCTCCTTGCATCACTTTGTAAAAACTTCTCATATGCTAACTTTTTCTCCCTTACTACTCTCTTTACATCATCATTCCACCAATCGCTCCTCTTCCCTCCCGCACCCACTTTCCTGTAACCACAAACTTCTGCTGAACACTCTAACACTACATTTTTAAACCTACCCCATACCTATTCGACCCCATTGCCTATGCTCTCATTAGCCCATCTATCCTCCAATAGCTGTTTATATCTTACCCTAACTGCCTCCTCTTTTAGTTTATAAACCTTCACCTCTCTCTTCCCTGGTGCTTCTATTCTCCTTGTATCCCATCTACCTTTTACTCTCAGTGTAGCTACAACTAGAAAGTGATCTGATATATCTGTGGCCCCTCTATAAACATGTACATCCTGAAGTCTACTCAACAGTCTTTTATCTACCAATACATAATCTAAAAAACTACTGTCATTTCGCCCTACATCATATCTTGTATACTTATTTATCCTCTTTTTCTTAAAATATGTATTACCTGTAACTAAACCCCTTTCTATACAAAGTTCAATCAAAGGGCTCCCATTATCATTTTCACCTGGCACCCCAAACTTACCTACCACACACTCTCTAAAAGTTTCTCCTACTTTAGCATTCAGATCCCCTACCACAATTACTCTCTCACTTGGTTCAAAGGCTCCTATACATTCACTTAACATCTCCCAAAATCTCTCTCTCTCCTCTACATTCCTCTCTTCTCCAGGTGCATACACGGTTATTATGACCCACTTTTCGCATCCTACCTTTACTTTAATCCACACAATTCTTGAATTTACACATTCATATTCTATTTTCTCCTTCCATAACTGATCCTTCAATATTACTGCTACCTCTTCCTTTGCTCTAACTCTCTCAGATGCTCCAGATTTAATCCCATTTATTTCCCCCCACCGAAACTTCCCTACCCCCTTCAGCTTTGTTTCGCTTAGGGCCAGGACATCCAACTTCTTTTCATTCATAACATCAGCAATCTTCTGTTTCTTGTCATCTGCTCTACATCCACGCACATTCAAGCATCTCAGTTTTATAAAGTTTTTCTTCTTC
Organism: Cherax quadricarinatus; assembly: GCF_026875155.1. Taxonomy (NCBI): domain Eukaryota; kingdom Metazoa; phylum Arthropoda; class Malacostraca; order Decapoda; family Parastacidae; genus Cherax; species Cherax quadricarinatus. The sequence continues at coordinate 12,215,660 of NC_069399.1, read as the reverse complement.
TCTATTTTAGTAAATGTCTACAGGAGAAGGGGATACTAGCCAATTGCTCCCGGCATTTTGAGTCGCCTCATACGACACGCATGGCTTACGGAGGAAAGATTCTTTTCCACTTCCCCATGGACAATAGAAGAAATAAAGAAGAACAAGAGCTATTTAGAAAAAGGAGAAAAAACCTAGATGTATGTATATATATATATGCATATATTATATATATATATATATATATATATATATATATATATATATATATATATATATATATATATATATATATATATATATATATATATATATATATATTCATATAATATATATATATATATATATATATATATATATATATATATATAATATATATATATATATATATATATATATATATATATATATATATATATATTATATATATATATATATATATATATATACATGCAATAAGATCACAGTAAACAGGTGATTTCAGAATATGCAAAACAACCACTCTGAAAGAATAGAGAAATTCCAAGCGCTTTCGTGACTACTCACATTATCAAGGAACTATGAAAGTAAAGCATCCAAGGAAGCTATATAAGGGGTCTGCCCAGCACCTCACTATCAGATCCCACAACTGTTAAACACCTGACGCTCGCCGACCCAACTTGGATAGGTCCATTGCACAACTCACCCACAAACTATTCTACCCAAGAAAATTTAAAAATTATTTGTCCAGTGTATTATTAAATTCTTCCCAAATTCTATTAATTATAAATGGATCTAATTTATATAAACCAAAGGAAATATTCATATTATTGTCAAAACTGCTTTTTATGAAATATAATTGAATCTTGTTTCATAAAAAGCAGTTTTGACAATAATATGAATATTTCCTTTGGTTTATATAAATTAGATCCATTTATAATTAATAGAATTTGGGAAGAATTTAATAATACACTGGACAAATAATTTTTAAATTTTCTTGGGTAGAATAGTTTGTGGGTGAGTTGTGCAAAGGACCTATCCAAGTTGGGTCGGCGCGCGTCAGGTGTTTAACCGTGGCCGGACCCCTTATATAGCTTCCTTGGATGCTTCACTTTCATAGTTCCTTGATAATGTGAGTAGTCACGAAAGCGCTTGGAATTTCTCTATTCTTTCAGAGTGGTTGTTTTGCATATTTTCAAATCACCTGTTCACTGTGATCTTATTGCATATATATATATATATATAATATATATAATATATATATATATATATATAATATATATATATATATATATATATATATATATATATATATATATAGTATATATATATATATATATATATATATATATATATATATATATATATATATATATATATATATATATATATATATATATATATATATATATAATATATATATATATATATATATAGGTAGATATATGTTCGGCAACGCTGGCAGAATCTTTGGGCATCCCTCTTTGATGACAGAGTGTTTGTTCACCTTGTGTGTACAGTGTACAGTGGATTGTGGTGTGTTGGTTGTAGTGGGGAGCTGTGTATAATGTATAGCGTCCTGTCATGTATAATGAGATGACGTTTCATACAGTGATTGGGCAACTCTGCCAGGCCTGCCTCCCCAGGTAATATCCCCTCCTCCACTACTCCCTCACCATCATCGCTCCTCTCGCCATATATCTTTCCCGCCTTCCACGAGGACTTGAGATCGCCATCTAGATCTTGGGCTACAGTCTCCTCCACCCCCTCTCCATCCTCACCTTGAACAACCCAGGCTATGGGTCTCCACCCACATGTGTCATTTTCCCTTCAGCTAAAGCTTGCTACATAGACTGAGGTATGGCAGATGATACAGCTAGCCAGCCACAAAGCCAAGGAACCAGTGCACGTAACACTACAAGAAGAGGGACATATCAATTGTGTGGAACGCATCGGACACCCAACAGGAATGGCCTTGTACGTGCACATAATGGGTGTGCTGGATCACATATGGTCCCCGCAGAGAGCAGCCCAATGGTAACCTACTCAGTTGTGAAGATCTTCTGATGGCATTCAAATCCACTGCTAGCAGTACCCTATCTCACATTCCTAAAGCAGCTCTTCCATATGCAGCAGGGAAATTCACAGACCTTCTCTAGCAGGTGAGTGGAGGCTCCACTAACTTAGAAGCCCGAGGCACCATTAAAGCATGGCACAACCTACTCCTGTTCGGTAGTGTCTGTCTTGCAGTTCCTGAAAGACGTGGCAAAGTGCTAATCACATCAGTCATCAAGGCAATGCGCAACTACCCATGAACACAGAAGCAGACCCAAGAAAAAAACACTGAAATCGAGAAAATTTGCGCGCAGGTTTGCAAAAAAATCGATGAAGGTAACACAGTGGGAGCAATCAGAAGAATTACAAGTGACGACACTGTTGCTCCCAAAGATGAAGCCACAGTCCAAGCACTACGAGACAAGCACTCAAAAAGGGGCATTGATGAGGAAGACCTCATCAATGGACAATTAATTTTGCCAGAATCAGAAGTATATAAAGCTATAGTGTCATTTCCAAGAGGTTACACTGGAATTCGACCACAATACCTCAAAGAGATGGTAACTTCAGTACCAGGCAAAGCTGCATCAATTCTTCTCTCCGAGTTAACAATCTTCGTCAACAACTGTCTGGCTGGGCGGATTCAAGAAGAAATTAAACCTTTCTTTTTTGAAGCTTCATTAAGCGCTTTGAATAAGAAGGATTTGGTAACACTCTTCGCAATCTCGTTGCTAAAGCAGCAGTATGAAACATTCGCCTACAAACTGTCAGTTTACTCCAGCCACACCAACTGGGCTTTGGGGTTTCTCAAGGGCCTACATCAGGGATTTACCAGAAGACAAGGCCGTAGTCAAACTTGACTTTAGAATTGCTTTTAATATAGTGAAAAGAGATGTGGTCTTGTCACCTGTTCGGGATCTGTTCCCCAGTCTTTTTCCCTTCATTTCAGCTGGCTCAATACTTTTGTTTGGTGAAAATAAAATTCCCTCATTAGAGGGTGTTCATCAGGGTGATCCACTCGCTCAATTTCTCTTCAGCTTGGCAGTATAAGAACTAACTTCCAGCCTACGCAGCTAGCTCAACATCTGGTACCTGGACGATTGCACTCTAGCAGGTACTAAAGAGTCACTAAAAGAGGACCTACAGCTAGTGAAGACACAGGGAGAAGCCAAGGGACTCATCCTGAATCTCTCCAAGTGTGAAATCATCACAATAAACCAGGAAATAATCAGAGCTGAGCGAACAATCCTTCCTGAAGTCTCTCCTACCACTCCATCTAAGTGCACCCTCTTAGTAGCACCAATTGGTCATCAGGCCATCGACACAGTCCTCAAGGACGAACCGAACAAAGTAAAGAGAATGGAGGAGAGAATAAGGGATCTTGATGCCAATGACGCCCTGTATCTCCTCACAAGGTATTTTACTCTCCCAAGACTCACTTACTTCATGAGGTGAGCACCCTCTTTTGACAACCCAACACTCAGCGAATATGACTCTCTCCTAAGATAAATCTTTAAGTAGGCACTGAATCTGTCACTGGAAGATCAGCAATGGGTTCAGGCAACTCTCCCAGTGAAACTGGAAGGAATAGGGGTCTGCAAAGCAACGGAGGTAGCTTTACCTGCAATTCGGTCCTCGTCTTTAACTTCCAGTAGACTAATCAAAGAGATTGTCCAACATGTCATTCATATATACCAAAAATAGCACTGGTCCTAGGACCGACCCCTGTGGGACCCCGCTCGTCACAGGTGCCCACTGTGATACCTCATCAAGTACCATGACTCGTTGTTGCCTCCCTGTCAGTTAGTCTCTGAGCCACTGCAGTTTCCTTCCTGGTGTACTTGCCTGATCCTCTAGCTTCTTCACTAATCTTTCATGAGGAACTGTGTCGAAGGCCTTCTTGCAGTCCAAGAAAATGCAATCAATCCACCTCTCTCTCTCTCTCTCGTGTCTTAATTCTATCACTTTATCATAAAACTCCAGAAGGTTTGTGCTGGCTGGCGTTTATACTCTTGTTCCATTCCAGGTGCTCCACCACTCTCCTCCTGATAATCTTCTCCATGACTTTGCATACTATACACGTCAGTGACACTGGTCTATAGTTTAGGGCCTCTTTTCTGTTTCTTTTTTTTAAAAATGGGAACTACATTTGCCATCTTCCATACATCAGGTAGTTTCTCAGTTTCAAGGGATGTGTTGAAAATTGTGGTTAGTGGCACACAAAGCATTTCTGCTGCCTTTCTAAGGACCCATGGGGAGATGTCCGGTCCCATTGCCTTTGAAGTATCAGGATCCCTTAGCAGCTTCTTCACCTCCTCTTCAGTTGTGTGTATATCATCCAACATCCTTGCATTTTGTTGTTGCATATTCCATCACTTCATTTACTGACTTTCTTACCAGTTCTCTGTCCCACTGAACCTCTTGCAGTCCCCTGTGTAGTCCCCCATTTTATAGTTTGGCTTTTCCCATTCAACTCCTGTTACCCTCTCCACTTGTAACCCTACTGTATAATCAAAATTCAGAACTACTTGATCACTGGCTCCAAGAGGCCTCTCATATTTGATGTCCTCAATGTCTGAACTGCTCAGGGTGAACACAAGGTCCAGTCTTGTTGGTTCATCCTACCTTCTCTCACTGGTAGTGTCCCTGACATGTTGGTGCATGAAGTTTCCAGTACCACATCCATCATTTTGGCTCTCCATGTTTCGGGACCCCCATGTGGCTCCAGGTTTTCCCAATCGATCTCCTTGTAGTTGAAATCGTCCATAACCATAACCTCTCGAGAGAGGTCGTCTTGCTACCTCAGCTAGTGTTTCCACCATCACTCTGTTGTTCTCTTCATATTCCTCTCTTGACCTCCTGTAGATCTGTGGTGGGTTATACATCACAGCAATGACTACCTTTTGTTCCCCAGATTGAATTGTACCTGCTATGTAGTCCCTTTCTCCAATCTCGTCCATGCCTTCCACTTCCTCAAATCCCCATCGGTTTTTTTATGAGCAGTGCAACCCCTCCTCCCTCTCTACTCCTTCTATCTTTTCTCAGGATCTGATTTCCAGGTGGGAAGATTGTGTCTGTTATTGTCTCAGTGAGTTTCGTTTCTGTGACTGCTATGATGTCTAAGGACTTCTCATTGATTCTTTCATGCCACTCTTCATATTTATTCATTACTCTACCAGCATTTGTGTAACAAACCTTCAGTTTGTTTTCTATCACTGTGGTCCTCAGAGAAAATTGGGGATGGGGGAACGGGAGCCCTGGAGGGGGTGTATGGGGGATTGTGATCATGGGGGGTGGGGGCAGGGTGCCTATAGGGGGCAGGTGTAGGGGTGAGGTTATGATGTGGGGGGTGGGGGCAGAGAGAACAGTGTTTGTGTTTTTTTAGATTGTTCAGTTGCGTTGGAGTTGTCACAGATGGAGTCATTCTGCGGGTGTTTATGGGAGATATGTTTGCCCTTCCGCCTGGGTCTAGGTCCTCCTCATCTTCATCATTGCCTCTCATTCCTTCTTTCGTCTTTGTACCCTCTCTTTCAGTATCATCCTTTCTTCTTGTGTTCTGTCATGATTGAGGTACCCTCTCTGGTTCTCCGGTTTGTCCCTCAGTTGTGTTTTCTCCTGCAGGATCCTGGTTCAAGCTGATTCTTCCTTGAAAATTACTTTGACAGGCTATTTCCTTCCACTAGCAAACCACCCAGTTCTCCGAAAATTTGTCATATGAGTCATGTCGCCCTCACCTATTGTTTTCATATCTTCAATCACTTTTTCCTCCTCCAGTTTTCTTTCATCGTAGGTTCTCCCTTCGGCTTTTTGGAGCCTGTACAGAAAAAACTGACCTCTCCCTTTCCTCCTCCCGCTGTGTCTCCCTTTGCATCCTCTGAGGTGTTTTATTTCCTTCCATTGAAACGTTCCTGCCTTCAATCCTTGCACTTGCTGAAGCCCCTATGCTCAGTGAACTGTCTTTTGTGGTCAGCTGTTCCTTGCTACTGCAAATGTTTGTAAGAGTCTCTGCATATGGCATACCTTCACTATCTTCAGACCTCTCATTTGACCTTAGTGTGCTCCTCGTCTTTTCCTGGGTCCCATGTGGGTCAGATAGGGCCTTTGCATACAGCATAGCTCCTTTTGTTCCTACAGTCTCCTTGTCTTTGACTGATGTAGAAGTTCCTGATGTTTTGTCTGTACTATCATTTGTGTCTCCACTCTGTTTCAGGTATTTTAGTTCCTCTTCTAAGCACTGTATCTTATCTTCTGCTCTCTTCAGCTATCCTCTCCTCCCTTTTTTTTTCTAAGCTCTTCTATCTTCCTTCCCAACTCTTCCTCCCTTTTTTTCAGCTCTAACTCCAAATTTTTCCTCGCAGGTTCTTCCCTCCTGGGTTCATCCACCAGACCTCTGGTTCTCTGCCCCAATTTTTTTTTACCACAGAAAGAAGTTTGTTTATTTTACCACAGAGAGAAGCTTATGTATTTTCAGAGTGTGTGTGTAAGGGGGGGTGAGGGAAAAGGCTAGGGAAGAGAGAGAGAGAAAGAGAGAAAGAGAGAGAGAGAGAGAGAGAAAGAGAGAGAGAGAAAGAGAGAGACAGAGAGAGAGAGAGAGAGAGAGAGACAGACGAGAAGAGAGAGAGAGAGAGAGAGAGAGAGAGAGAGAGAGAGAGAGAGAGAGAGAGAGAGAGAGAGAGAGAAAGAGAGAGAAGGCGGACCTCTTTGCTGAACACTTTGCTACCAAAATGCAAGTTCCTGATCCAGCAAGGGACCCTCCTTGGCTAGCTGCAAGAACTGTGTCAAAACTGTCAGTGGTGACAATAAGGCAGGAGGAGGTGCATTTCCTTCTTAAATCACTTGACCAAGAAAAGGCTGTGGGCCCAGACAAGTTGAGCACAAGATTGTTGAGAAGATGTGCAGACCAGCTGGCAGCACCTCTAACTCGCATCTTTCAGCACTGCCTAGTACAGTGTAAATGGCCCTCTCCATGGAAAGAGGCAAATGTAGTCCCTGTTTACAAAAAGAAGAGCAGAGCAGAAATCAGCAACTACAGACCAGTGTCACTCCTGTCAGTCACTGGTAAGATCCTTGAGACAATAATCTCAAGACAAATGACAGATTTTTTTAACTACCACTCACTACTTTGTGATCGTCAATATGGCTTCAGGAAAGGTTACTCTGCTGCTGATCTGTTGTTAAACCTCTCCACTAAGTGGCACCAGCCACTGGATGAATCCAAAGTCAGCTGTGTGGTAGCACTGGACATTGCTGGCGCTTTCGACCGGGTGTGGCACCAGGGCCTCTTAGAAAAACTTCAAGTACTGGGAATTGCAGGCTCTACGCTATGTCTCCTCAGTGATTACCTTCATGGTAGATCTCTAAGTGTAGTCCTCAATGGAACGGAATCAGCAAGGCATCCTATTGGGGCAAGCGTTCCACAAGGAAGCGTGCTGGGTCCACTGTTATGGAATGTCTACTTCAACGACCTTCTTCATCTC
>NC_069399.1:12185670-12200670 GCF_026875155.1 Cherax quadricarinatus | reverse complement strand
GATGCTATGTCGTTTTCGTACTGTCGCTGGGCCTCCCTCCTTATCGGTGCTTACTCGCTTCTGGCTCTTCTACTAATGTGCTTATTTTCCTGGGTCCTTTGCCTCCTGTACCTTTTCCATTCTCTGGTGCACTTAGTTTTTGCCTCTCTACACCTTTGGGTAAACCAAGGACTTGCTTTGGTCTTCCTATTATTTCTGTTTCTCTTGTGAACAAACCTTTCCTCTGCCTCCTTGCACTATGTTGCTACATATTCCATCATCTCATTTACTGATTCTCCTACCAGGTCTCTGTCCCACTGAACCTCCTGCAGGAAGTTCCTCATACTTGTGTAGTGCCCCCTTTTGTAGTTTGGCTTTTCCCATTCAGTTCCTGTTTTCTTCTCCACTTGTAACTCTTCTATATAATCAAAACTCAGAACCACGTGATCGCTAGCTCCAAGGGGCCTCTCATAAGTGATGTCCTCAATGTCTGAACTGCTCAGGGTGAACAAAAGATCCAGTCTTGCTGGCTCATCCTCCTCTATCTCTCTCTGGTAGTGTCCCTGACATGTTGATGCATGAGGTTTTCAAGTACCACATCCATCATTTTTGGGACCCCCATGTGGCTCCAGGTTTTCCCAGTCGATCTCCCTGTGGTTGAAATTGCCCATTACCAGTAACTTTGCTCTGCTCGAGTGAGCGCTTCTTGCCACCTCAGCCAGTGTGTCCACCATCACCAAGTTGTTTTCTTCATACTCTTCTCTTGGCCTGCTGCAGTTCTGTGGTGGGTTATACATCACTCCAATGACTACTTTATGTTCTCCAGACTGAATTGTACCTACTATGTAGTCTCTTTCTCCAATCATGTCCATGCTTTCCATTTCCTCAAATCTCCATCGGTTTCTTATGAGCAGTGCAACTCCTCCTCCCCCTACACGCCTCTACTCCTTCTATCTTTTCTCAGGATCTGATATCCAAGTGGGAAGATTGTGTCTGTTACTGTCTCAGCGAGTTTTGCTTCTATTACTGCTATGATGTCTGGGGATTTCTCACTGATTCTTTCATGCCACTCCTCATGTTTATTCGTTATTCCGTCCACGTTTGTGTAGAAAACTTTCAGCTTCTTTTCTATCAATATGGTCCTGCAATAATATTGGGGTTGGGGGAGCGGGAGCCTTGGTGGGGGCCTATGGAGGGCTGTGGTGTAGGTGGGGTTTGTGTTGATGGGGGTGGGGTCAGAATGCCCATAAGGGACAGCTGTTGAGATGAGGTTTGTGATGTGGGTGTTGCTGGAAGAGGGAACAGTGAGTGGGTTGTGGTTTGGGTTGCCTAGTTGCGTTGGGATTGTCGCAGTTGGAGTCTTTCGGTGGGACATTGTGCGGGGTGTGTTTGCCCTTCCTCCTGTGTCTGGGTCCTGCTCATCTTCATCATTGCCTCTCGTTCCTCCTTGCGTCTCTGTACCCTCTCTTTCAGTGTAGTCCTTTCTTCTTGTGTTCTGTTGCGATCGAGGTATACTCTCTGGTACCCCTGTTTGTCCCTCAGTCGTGCTTTCTCTTGCAGAATCCTGGTTCGAACTGACCCTTCCTTGAAAATTACTTTGACAGGCCGTATCCTTCCACTCGCAAACCACCCAATTCTCAGAAAATTTGTCACCTGGGTCATATCGTCCTCACCTATTGTTTTCATGATGCCTTCAATCATTTTTTCCTCCTCCTGTTTTATTTCTTCAAAGTTGTCCCCCTTGGCTTCTTGGAGCCCGTAGATAAAAACTGACCTCTCCTTTTCCTCCTCCCACTGAGTCTCCATTTGCATCCTCTGAGGTGTTTTGTTTCCTTCCATTGAAATGTTCTTGCCTTCAGTCTCTGTCCTATCTGAAACTTCTATTCTCAGGGAACTGTCTTTCATGTTCAGCTGTTCCTTGCTACTGCAGTTGGCTGTTAGAGTCTTTGCATATAACATACCTTCATTGTCTTCGGACCTGTCATTTGATCTTAGTAAGCTCTTTGTCTTTTCCCTGGCCCCACGTGGGTTTGACAGGGCCTTCGAATAAGGTATATCTCCTTTGTTTCTTACCGTCCCCTTGTCTGTGCCTGACACAGAATTTCCTGTTGTTGCATCTGAAATGTCATTTGTCTCTCTAATCTGTTTTAGGTTTTTCAGTTTCTCTTCTAAGCACTGTATCCTAGTTTCTGCTGCTAAGACTTGTAGCTCCCACGTCCTGCACTCTTCAGCTATCCGCTCCTCCATTATCTTGCCAAGTTCTTCCAACTTTCTTCCCCACTCTTCCTCCCTTTTTTGGAGCTCTAACTCCCAATCTTTCCTCCCTGGTTCGTCACCAGATCTCTGGCTTTCCGCCCTCTAGGGCCACTTTTTTTTTTTTTTACCACAGAAAGAAGCTTATGTATTTTACCAAAGAGAGAAGTTTATGTGTTTTCAGGATGTGTGTGTGTGGGGGGGGAGGGACAAGGCTATAGGAAAGAGAGAGAGAGAAAATAAGAGGGGGAAGGCTAGAGGAGGGAGAGAGAGAGTATAAGGGGGAGAGTTAAAGGGTTTAAAGAGGGAGAGAGAGGAGGGGGAGAGAGAGGAGGGGAGGAGAGAGAGAAACGAGAGAGGGAGAGAAAGGGTAGAGGGAGAGATAGAGAGGAGAGAGGAGGGTGAGGGGAAAAGGCTATGAGAGAGAGAAATGCGAGGGAGGGGGATAGAGACGGAGGGAGGGGAGAGAAGGCTAACGAGGAGGGTGGAGAGAGAGGTGGAGAGGTGGGGGAAATGCGAGGAAGGGGGAGAGAGAAAGATAGAAAGCGGGTGGGGGGAGAGAAGGCTGAAGAGGAGGGTGGGAGAGAGAGGGGGAGAGGTGGGGGGGAACGCGGTCAAATTCCAAGGATCAGCTGTGTGAAAGAGTGGGTGTATGTGTGTACTCACCTAGTTTGGTTCAGGGGTCGAGACTCAGTCCTGGACCCGAGTATGTGTGTGTTGTGTGTGTGTTGTGGTTTTTGTGTGTGTGTGTGTGTGTGTGTGTGTGTTGTGCACGCGCTGGGTGTGTGTGTGTGTGGTGTTTTCACGTGTTGCGTTGCACGTGAGTTGTTTTATGTGTCCCGAAATACACCTCCCCTTATGTACCCCATATATAATAAAATACCTTTTTATACTGAGAGTAATTTTTTAATTTTAATTTGGTTGTTAAAGAGCTTTCGCCCAGTTGGTTTTCCTTAAAATAATGTGTCCCAAATATTTGGGCTTCTCAGATGTACTTTTTTTGTGTTTAAAACCTTATTCTTAAAAGTTGCAGCCCTATTGGCCCCAACTTACCCCTCCTCCCCAAGGTCACCATTCCTTGCCCCTACCAATTTTATCTTCTATACTGCTAGGTGTTGTGTGATGATCATGGGGCCCGGCTCTATCACTTAAAAACTTCCCCTTAAAATACAAACAGGTGTTTGTACTTTCTTCTCAGAGGGGACGTCCACCCGGGCCCTGCGTACGATGCTCGGTTTGTGCTCGCTGTACGAGCTCGTGTCGATGCTCGCGTACGAGCTCGCTGTACGTGCTGCTGTACGTGCTCGCTTTTTCGTGTCGCTGTCCCTGGATTATGGATTTTTCCGGGAGGAGAGTTTGGGGGTCAACCCCCCCCGCGGCCCGGTCTGTCCCAGGCCTCCTGTAAGATGTAAGATGACTCTTGTGAAAACCTACCCCTTCGCCCCCGACCTTTCATTTTTCTTTTCTCTTTTGCCCGTTTGGTCCTATTTCCATCTTATCCTTGTTATTTCTTTATAATTTAACTTCACTTTTGGTAAGTACCTTCTTTTTGTGATGACCCCAATGTTAGGGCGGCTCTACTTCCCACCCCCTATGCGCACCTTTTGTTTTGGCTAGCTTGTTCACACTCGCGTATGCTCCCTCACAGTTTCTCGTTAACCTTTCCTCTCTTAATTCTTTTTGATCTTTTGTCTTTAGTATTCGCTTTGTCTTTGTATATTTGAAAACTGTGGCAAAAAGTCCCAACTAGGCCCCCAACGAACTGGCAATTTGAAATTTTTTTGTATAATTTCAGGCTTTTCTCGCCTTTTTTTATTTTTTTTTAATAATAACTTTGGTTTCACTTGTAGGTTTATTCACTGCCCCTTTTCATAAAAATGGTTGCTTCTAGCTGCTAAAGCACGTGGTGTGTGTGTGTGTGTGGTGTGTGTGTGTTGTGTGGGTGTGTGTGTTGTGTGTTGTGTGTGTGTGTGTGTGTGTGTTGTGTGTGTGTGGTGCAAAAAACATAAAATTGTTATTTTGGCTTAAACAGTAACGCTTTTTTCTTGCCCAGTTTGGAAGCAAGTTTGTGTATGAAAAAATTCGCAAAATCTTCTGAAAACCCAAAGAAAAATAAAATTCTTTGCATTTTTTAATTCCAAAAATTAAATTATCAAATAAAAATTTTTTAGTTGGTAAGGCTAAAATTAAATTGGCTGTTATTATAAGATAGGTAAGTTTTTAAGGTACTTTTTGGGACAAAATTATTAAAATTACATTAAAAATTAAAAAAAAAAAAAAAAAGTATCAAATGCATACGAGAAAAATTTTTGAAATTCTTAATTTTAAATTTAGTTTTGCTAAATGACCAATTTTACCCACGGCAATGATTTCCACATTATCAGTGAAGTGTAAAAAAAAAAAAATCATGAGGAAGTAAATAAGGAAAGAGACAACACCTGACTTTGTATGATTATATAAGTGAAACACAAAATTTATTTACCAAAAATTAAGGAAATTTTCTGTTAATGTTATTTAAAATTTTTCTCAAATTTTTTTAATTATAATGAATCCAATTTGTATTTTAAAAAAAAGCAATTTTTACAAAAACCCTTTTCCCGGGCCTTTTTAAATCATTTTTGGTTAAAATCTCTCACGAATTTAAAAGGGCAAAAATTTTTTTCCGCTTTTTAAAGCTATTTGTTTTTTTTTAACCTTAATTCAGTTTTTTACCCGTTTTCCCTAAAAAAAAAAATTACACTATTTTTTTATGTAAAAAAAAGTTTATTACACAAAATTTTTTTTTATTAATTGTTTTTATAAGATTGGGCAAAAAATTCTAAAGAAAATTTGTAATTAACTTATTTCAGAAATATTTGAAAAAATATAACTGGGGTGCTAAGGTCAAAATTTTACAAAATTCCAAAAGAACTCGCAGTGGGAAATTGCAAAAACTTTTTGGAATCAGAAAATTCTTATTTCCCTGAAGAAATTTTTTAATTAAGGGAGGTTTTAATTCTTTGTCCCCAAAAAAAATTTTTCCAATTTTCTCTCAAAAAAGTTTTAAGTCTTTTAAAAAAATTAATAATAAAAATTTGATCTTATAATAGTAGATTAAATAAAAATAAAAGTAATTTTTAAAAAAATGATTCAAAAAAAAAAAAAAAGAAAAAACTTTTAAATGATAGAGCCCTTTAAACTAAAAATGAAAAATCCCTTGAATTTTTAACAATAATTTTTTAAAACAAAAAAACGGCTGTTGACAGGAAGATGAATTTTATAAAATCAATTCCACTAATCCATCTTTCCCCTTTTTATGTATTAATAAAAACGCACCAAAATAGGTAAACCAACCCGACTATTATTTGATGGGAAAATTTTCCTCCCCCAAGGATTGTCTTGCATTTTTAAAATTTTTCCGTCTGCGATTGTGTAGCTTTTATATATTTAAATTATATTATATATATTATATTTTTATAATATATTATATATATATATTTTATATATATTATCTGCCCCAATAGGAGAACTTGAATCTTGGTTTAAAAAGCAACGTCTTGCCATATGGACAAGCGAAAATTTGTGTAAGCAATAATTTTGCCAAAATCATTTGAACCCAACGAAAAAAAAATATATTTTGCTGTGTTTTTTTAGTTTAAATTTTTTGTAAACAAATCTAAAAATATTTTAGTTGGGTTAGGTTAAAAAAAATTGTTCTTGTTATAATAAGGTTTGGTAAGTTTTCTAAGATTCTTCTGTAGCAAAATTAAAAATTTTTACATAAACATTAATGAAAAAAAATATATCTTTAAACGTATAAGGGAAAATTTTAGAAAGGACTTAATTTTAAACGAGTTCTTGCTAAATGACCAGTTTTACATATTCGGCACGACATATATTATAATATATATATATATATATATATATATATATATATATATATATATATATATAAATATATATATATATATATATTATAATGGTTGCAAAAGCAAGCAATTGGGGAGTTGAATGATAATTCTAGGCCTTTCTTACTGCAATTAACACGTCACCAGGACCTTGCAACGTTGCAGAAATAGAGTTGGAAATCCAGGAAGGTCCGTCCCAAAGATAACGGGACATGATGCCGAGAAAGGTGCCGAGTGCCAGAGAAAGCAGACTGAATATTACAGAATAAAAACATATATTTAAAACCCTTTTGTAGGAACCTTCCTCGTTGTAAAAATGAAAATTGGTCTAGGTAGAGAGGCAATAGGAAAACGATCCTATTTTCAAAAGCTGGTTTAGCATAAAAGCGAGATGGAACAGCAGAACCTCAATTCGTCAGTGTAGAAAAAAGTTTCTGAACTGCTTCGAAAAATTATGTAGCTTCACTTAACCTCCTATTTCAGGAGTGGGTTGATGGGTGCCTCAAATGGGGAAAAAATAAATAATAGTCCGATTTTAATAATTTTTTACTTTAAGTTGAGAAGGTGGCCAGAAGTCTATGTTAGAAGTTTCATGAAATTCGCCTAAAATTTGGTTTGGAAGCACTTTTGCAACTTTTTTTGCAAAATTGGTATTATACAGAATGTTGTAGTTGACTTTACATGAACAAATAAATATTAAAGATGTACTTATTTAGAAGAAAATGAAAAATATTATTGTATTGTATTCCAAAATATAGATTTTTGGATGATTTTGGAGGATTCTTTTTTGAGAAAATGATCCAAATAACATAAACGATGAAGACCATTGCAAATTCTCGTTGGGGTTTTGTGAAACGATGCTTCGTGAATATTGTTGTAAAAATCATAAGAATATATTCATAAATAATGAAAAATAAGTTACTAATAGGAGAATAACTTGGTTTGACAAATACCAAAAAATACACAAAATGTGACTGATGACCATGATACGCCATTATTGACCCATCAACATTATTGACGTAATCTACGAGGTACAAGCATGAAAAGGATACTCTAGAAGACTAAGGATTTCAGAAGAAAGTAATCCAAAAGCCACCAAACTGGGAGCAAAGCTGAGATGCATCATTATTCCTTTGTAATTCTTTGGGTAAATGGCTACAGACATCCTCACTCTCTCTCACCTTCACCAGCAGGGGTGAGGAAACCAAATAATAGTGGGCATGGGACTCATCCCTGACCAATTTAAATTCAAAATGATGGCTTATTAAAATAAAGTATCACCATTATCGTTACGGATTGAGACTGCGAGGCTGCTTACTAATCACCGATCAGATTGCTCAACATGGACGTTTTTCCACTGTTTAGTTCAGTTGCCTTCGGCATTAAATGAGACCTGGGTGTGTTATGCTAATGCTCCCTGAAATGGTGAGTTGATGTATGTTGTGAATTAAAAAATATCGTGAAATTATTTTTTTCTCATGCGAAATTAATTTGGCAATGAAAGGGATATTTCTCGTATACTGGGACTACATAAACAAAATATTTTTTAATTGAAATTGTGTTAATGAAATTGGAATGATAAATATATTGTTTTTTTCTTCACCTATTGACCGAACGAGATGGACCTATAAATCCCAGTGCTCGCATTATCTGCAATTTGCTTACGAGCAATGAAAATTTAAATCCATCAGCACAGAGGACATATGTGATAAATGGTTTAAAACCGACAGTTTGAAGATTGAGACACTTATGCAACATATGGGAATCTTTATTGAAGAAACGTTTCGCCATACAGCGGCTTCATCAGTTCAATACAATGTAGAAAGTGTAAGGAGAGAGGAGTTTTGATGTAAAGCAGGCCCTCAAACTGGCGTCGATGTGTTTCATCCACCAATCTTGCAGAAATAACAGCACTGCACATCATGTATCTTGATAAAAAGAATTCTTTCAACACTTTTCCCAATCTTTGACAAAGTCCACTAGACTAGTGGAAGGTTCCACTAATGACCCCCCCCCTCCTCTTCGCTTCACTGATAACAATATAGAACACTTTTCTTACTGGCTTCTACGCTTCGGACTTGTACTTTCTACAAGATTGATGGAATGAACACATCGACTCCAGGCTGAGGGACTGATTACCTCAAACTCTTCCTCTTCCTCCTATCTGCTTTGTATTGAACTGATGAAGCTACTGTGTAGCGAAACGTTTCTTCATTAAAGATTCCCATATGTTGCATAAGTGTCTCAACTTTCACTGAGAGGACATATTGAAACTAATCACAGTAATCATGTTGGAACCTCGACTAATGCTTTCAAGGTGAAAAGAATTCGTTATGATCAGAAAGAAATTCTTTCGTCATATGGGTTTGCTACTCCAGGGAAACCTCTTCTGAAAGCCTGCTACAAAATGTCATACATAATTGCCAAAAGAAAGAGCTGCTTAGTATTTTCCGTTAGCAGCAGCTGTTACTGTTGTTATTGACAGCTGTAGCAACATCTGGTTAATGAAGTCCAGTGCTGCAGAGATGGCAAAAATCGATCTGGGAGAGGATGTCACTAAGTGTGTTGAGTCTGGTGTCCTTGTTCAACGATGCTGTACTCAAAAGAATTAAAGATATTAGTGTGGACATAATAATCAAACTTGTCAGCGAGATTAAAAAATAGTCCAGCGAAGACCAGCATACAGTTCGATGAATCAAGTGGAGTTTCAAGTAGTTAATTACTTGTATTTGAACGCTATGTCCATGAAAAGAACATTAAGGAAGAATTTTTATTGTGTGATCGACTCAAAACAACCAAAACATGTTGATCCAACTGTTCTTTGATCACCATGAGTTACATTTGTCTCCGGATGAAGCTCCACCTCATTGCAAGAGCTCTGATTCGTTCTCTGGCAAAGGACAACGTTGGACGTGTTGGGAAAAAATCACACACCAGTTCCTACATCGCCATGGCTTTGGCGTCCATAATATTGCCAAAGAAACTTAAAGTGATGGGAATAGTTGTGCAAACAGTCGACTGAATTCGTGGACGTGCAGTAAATCATCGGCTATTTCAAACATTCTTTGATGAGACTAAAGTGGAACACTGTGCTTTACCGTACCACAGAGATACGTTGGCAAAGTCGTGGCTGTATTTTCCTTAGTGTAGTGGAATTTTGCGATGAAATTTTTATATTCCTCAAGGATCAACAATCCCCTGTTGCAAATGTTTCTGAAGATGAACATTTTATTGTTAGCCTGGAATATTTGGCCGATATTTTCAATCTTCTCAGTGATTTGAGCATGTCGATGCAAGGAAGAGATGTGGATATTATTAAAGCCAGATAAAAAGCTTGTGGCATTTAAGTGGAAATTACCTATTTGGAGTCTCCATGATGACAGTGGAAACTTTGCCAACTTTCCAAACGTTATTGATATCTTTAGGGGAGATGGGGAAAAAAAATTATGTCTGAAGAAATAATTCAAAAAGGCCTAGGTAAAAATTTTGAGGAATTCTTCTCAACATCAATATACTTAGCAAGAAATCTGTTTGGATTATAGTCCCTTTTCGCTTTTATAATCAACGAGAGTGACAACGATGATTTTTCTTGATATCCCTGAAGACACGAAAAGAAAGCTGATTTTCGAGAAGGTTTGGGTTGGATATCAAACACTTATGGTGAGAGAAGATCGCAGCTTACCCTAGCTTGGCGATGTGCACAATGAAACTTTTGGTTCTTTTCACAACTACAGATCTGTGTCAGGGGAACGCGTTCTGCCTGATCAAAAAGCATGAAAAAAAAATCGACTCGAGGTATGATAATGAGGATTGTTTTCAAGGGTTTTAATGAAAATCAAATAAGAATAAAAATTGGTCGCTGTGGTACTAGTAAGATGATGGTGCAGGAGTATGTATAGCCCAGGATATTCTTCTGATGTTGAAGTAATGATGTAGGTTATCCTGGGTGGTGGTATTCATTCGATGTTCTGGACACTCCTGTTACTACTTTGTAGCAGCAACACAGTAAAGTTGAGGAGTATGTCCAATAGAAAGGTATCATGCTCCAATATCTTGGCATCTACCCTGGGTAACCAGGCCAGCAGCAGAGCTGATAATAAAGAAAATAAACTAGGTACCAAAAGTTATACAAGTTCAACATTTAAGAAAGACAGTGGTTGATATTCAGTCTTAAAGTCATTACTGGTAACCATAAAAAAAAACAACGACCAGAAATACTCCTGGTAGATCACCTTATCTGATCAGGAGAAGAATGGAGATAAAGTGGCTCTCCAAACTTCAACCCGCACCAAGAAAGGTTAATACTACCAGGAGTAGAAATTAAAGCACATCGGACATCAGAAACTTGAGTTTCGCCTCAACCCGCTAGATGGAAGTGTGGGCAGTAACATGCTAATGGTTCCTGGTTGTTTGAACAACCCTAACCCCAATTACTACAGTTTTTTTCTTCACACTCGGGATTATTGAAGTCACACGGGATTATTGAAGTCAAAATGGAGAAATCCACTTGATGTGTCAGATGACATGCGAGTAACATTACCAATAACTATACCTCGACTCAATAATTTGATTGCACTATAACAACAACAAAAAAATCTAACTAGTTGTAACTTGCTTGAATATTTGTGATTTACCCTTTTTCAATAAATAATCCCTTTCAGTTGTTCTGTTCTTAGTTATCCATAGGCAAAGTAAAACCAAGCTATTGACATCTTTGAATTCATATTGGTACATAATGGTATTGATGATGATGATCATTTAAACAGTCTGGTGAAACGGTATTGGGATATATTGGGCAATCCAATGGTGATCTGTAATCGTAAAAACGTCAAAAACCCTTGACCTAGTTGAAGATAATTCCCTGGTTGTACTGCTTTTTGGTTCTGGTTCTTGAAACATTTCTGAAACTCTTCTTTCCCAATATCGTCCAACCTGGCCGGAGATTCTGCTTGAATCTCCTCCACGTCGCTTAAACGTCGCCCCTTGAGTGCCGTTTTTTTTTTTCTTTTTTTTTTTTTGGGGGGGGGGGGAAGAAAGTCAAAAGAGATAGATCTGGGGAGCAGAGAAAGTAGACTTGATAGCCATGTTGTTTCTACCCAGAACATAACGCTGTTTCTCCTACTGAGTCAACAAGTGGGGCACAAATTTGGCTCTCAACCACCTCACGAACAAATTTCCATTCAAAGTGTTTTGGCACAACCCTAAAGAAATTCTCCAAGCACTTGCAATGTCCTGGATACTCTGACGAAGATCTTGAATATCCTTCCTCACTTTTCCAATATTTAATTTTTTTCTGATGTTGATGAACAACCATAAGGGTTATCTTCCACAACAGACGTCCGTCGTGCTTTGAATCGAGAAAACCGCTCAGAACACGATGTCCAACCCATTGCTTCTTCGCCAAATGATCGCTCAAGCATCATATGAATTTCACTATCCGTTACAACAAGCATGAAAGAGAATTTCACAAACATGTCGTTCTTTCTTTCAAAGATTCCTTAATGCTACTCTAAAAATCGCAACAATGGCCATCACACCTCAACAGAAAGACCTACCATGCTGAAACTTCCAATGCTACATCTCAAGCTAATGTATTTTACCGCCATAGGAGTGTAAGCCGTCGCCATATTTCACCAAGAATGCTTACACAAATTCGAGTACAGGAACTTTTTGATAACATCTCATGTACAAAAAGACGCAGTGCCGAATAAACCGACACAGCAAGTTTGGCTAATTGCCCAATGGTTATCTTTGCTGAACAACCAAAGTGAACTTTTTTAGGTAATTAATATCCCAAAATCCAAATGAACAGCCGGACACAGTGCGTATTTTGATGCAGAGTGCAGTTTCCACTCCTGCTCTTGCCTCAGATTTTGTTTATAACTAATTGCGCTAGTTCGCAAAGTGTTAAGAGTAAAATATAATAATTATATATTATATATATATATATATATATATATATATATATATTATATATATATAATATATATAATATATATATATAAATATATATATATAATATATATATATAATATATATATATATAATTATATATATATATTATATATATATATTATATATATATATATATATAATATATATATATATATATATATATATATATATATATATATATATATATATATATATATAAATATATATATATATATATATAATAATATATATCAATAACAACACTGCAACTAGCCAAGGACACAAACCCATGCTGTTCTGGCCTGCCTCCTGGTGGGCGAAAACTCATGATGCCTTAAGAATGACTTAGCGGCGAAAGCCAAATATGACCCGAAGCTGATGTACAGCCACATCAGGAGGAAAACAACATTCAAGGACCAGGTAATCAGGCTGTGGAAGGAAGGAGGGGAGGCCACAAAAAAATGACCGCAAAGTATGTGGAGAGCTCAACATGACATTCAAAGAAGTGTTCACAACAGAGACATAAGGGCCTCCAGAAAGGCAGAGATGTGGGGTACACCATCAAGTGTTGGACACAATATATACAACGGAGGAAGAAGTGAAGAGGCTGCTAAGCGAGCTAGACACCTCAAAGGCGATGGGGCCGGATAACATCTCTCCATGGGTCCTGAGAGAGGGAGCAGAGGCACTTCGTGTACCACTAACACCTATCTTCAACATATCTATCTACACAGAGCGACTAACAGGAATATAGAAGATAGCAAATGTAGTCCCAGTTTTTAAGAAAGGAGACAGACATGAAGCATTAAACTGCAAACCAGTGTCACTGACGTGTATAATTTGCAAGGTCATGGAGAAAATTATCAGAAGAGTTGTGGAGCACATAGAAAGGAATCAGTTTATCAGTGACAGCCAGCACGGTTTCAGGGACGGGAAATCCTGCGTCACAAGCCTACTGAAGGTCTATGACAGGGTGACGACAGTAAGACAAGAGAGAGAGGGGCGGGTAGATTGCATCTTTTTGGACTGTAAGAAGGCATTTAACACAGTTCCACACAGGAGATGAGTGCAAAAGCTGGAGGACCAGGCAAGGATAGCAAGGAAAGCACTACAATGGATCAAGGAATACCTGTCAGGAAGACAACAGCGAGTCATGGTACGTGGCGAGGTGTCAGAGTAGGCGCCGGTAACAAGAGGGGTGCCACAGGGATCAGTCCTGGGACTGGCGCTGTTTCTGGTATTTGTGAATGGTATGGCACAAGGAATAAATTCTGAAGTGTCCCTGTTGGCAGATGATGTGAAGTTGATGAGAAGAATTCAATCGGACGATTACCAGGCAGAACTATAGAGGGATCTGGTAAAGCTGCAGGCCTGATCCAGCAACAGGCTCCTGGAACTCAAACCCACCAAGTGCAAAGTCACGAAGACTGGACAAGGACAAAGAAGACCACAGACAGCGTACAATCTAGGGGTGAATACAACACAGGGCACACCTGAGGCGCTCATTAACCAAATAACTGCTACAGCATACGGGAGCCTGGCAAACCTAGGAACAGCATTCCAACATCTCATAAGGAGTCATTCAGGACCTTGTACACTGTGTACGTTAGACCCATACTGGAGTATGCAGTGCCAGTTTAGAACCCTCACCCAGTCAAGCATGTAAGGAAACTAGAGAAAGTGCAAAGGTTTGCAACAAGACTAGTCCCTGAGCTAAGGAGTATGTCCTATGACGAGAGATTAAGGGAAATCGACTTGACGACACTGAAAGACAGGAGAGATAGGGGGGATATGATAACGACATATAAAATACTGAGAGGAATCGACATGGTGGACAGAGACAGGATGTTCCAGAGATGGGACACAGCAACAAGCGGTCACAGTTGGAAGCTGAAGACTCAGTCGAATCACAGGGATGTTAGGAAGTATTTCTTCAGTCAGAGTTGTCAGGAAGTGGAATAGTCTGGGTAGTAAGGTAGTGAAGGCAGGATCCATACATAGCTCTAAGACGAGGTCTGATAAAATTCATGGAGCGGGAGAGTGACCAAGTAGTGGCCAGTGAAAAGGTGGGACCAGGAGCTGTGTCTCGACTCATGCACACCACAACAAGTACACACACACACACCCCAACACACACACACAATAACACACACACACACACACACACACACACACGTACACACACACACACACGTACACACAACACACACACACACACCAACATTGTATATATGAATATTTATACGTTTGTATTCACATACATAACAACACATGCACATATGCACATGTATTAACATGCCTAACAAAACCACCTAGCTTCCAAACATTTGTATTCAGAAATACAAAACAATACACGTGCACAAGCCTAAAGATACACATACACACATGTCCACATGCACATACCTACATGTTGACAAGCGTATACTGAACATGTGCTCATAACACATGTACTCATGAATATGTGCATATTGTACTCATGCTTCGTTAAAAATACATTTTTGTGTTGATATGGAAGGTCATCTCGTCAAAAGTGTTACACACAGAACATAAGTTGTGTGTTGAATATTTATGTATTCTAAATTATTAAAAAATAAAACAAAAATTTTTAATGACAAGCCTCTCTCTCTCTCTCTCTCTCTCTCTCTCTCTCTCTCTCTCTTCCCTCTCCTCCTCCTCTCTCTCCTTCCCTCTCTCTCCTCCTCTCTCTCTCTCTCTCTCTCTCTCTCTCTCTCTCTCTCTCTCTCTCTCTCTCTCTCTCTCTCTCTCTCTCTTACAGAGGATTTGACAAGGATTCCTGCTTTATTGACAAACTATTTACAAGTTAAGGATTCCTAACTTTATTGACAAGCTAAGAGTTGTTACCTACATCAGCTCATTTTAAAACATTTTTATTGTTATGAGACGTACAAATACGGGACAGGATGAAGTTGGGGCCAACTGTGGGCCA
>NC_069399.1:12175670-12180670 GCF_026875155.1 Cherax quadricarinatus | reverse complement strand
TGAGCTATAACGAACATTCAGAGAGCAGTAACAGCTGCAAGTATCATTCTCGTCTGTCTTTTTACGTGCTATTTTAGTAAATATAATATTCTGATATGAATTTTACACACATATATAGATATAGAAACTATAACGATTGGCACAAATTATATACATAATAAGAAATGCTTTTGTGATAATTTAAATAATTATGTTAAATTAAATAATGATAGCATGGGTTATTAAAATTAAGAACCAACACAAATTCACTTTTTTTAAGTACAGGTAAAGGACCGCCGATCAAAAGATGATACATGATACAGCGAAAGACAAGAGGTAATGAAAGAGGGGGTGAAAAGGCGAGCAACAACAAGAGACGATTAGGAAATGTCGTAAGAGGATGTGATGCATTGAGTGACAACACAAAACAATGATGGAACAAGGACCGAGTACCTGATAGTGACCGACGTCAGGAGACAGTCGGAAAGAACTGACAGAGGATGTGGGGCAGCAAGTAGGAACTAGATACGATTAGAGAGTGAAAATACACGATGTGGCAGAGTGACAATAAAACACTGCTGGAAAGTGATAACAATGAACAAAATATGATGAGTGATAATAACGAACGACTAATAACACTGAAAATGAAAATGTACAATAAAGTAATAAGCAATGCTGACGCACTGAACGAAGAAATACCAAAAATATTTGTAATTGAAGTAATCTTTATAAAGAAATAAGAGAAATAAAAAGAATTTTTGTAAAGCACGTAGCTAATTTAAAAATAAAAGCAAGCACTACGAGTGAAAGATAAATTATGAGAGCATGAAAGTGAGTGAAATAAGCGAGTGCAGACAGCGCATCACAGTTCTCCAACAGCACAGTAAGATGGGTAAATGTTACATTCTACCTACATACATAAGCTAATAAAATAAGATTAGTAATAATATAAAGAGAGATATTTTCATTTTAGCTGTTATTTAAAACATCTTCAATATAAAATTATATGAAAAAGTAATATATACAGAATATACATTATGTCTCAGAGGGCGCAACAAAGTCGAGATAATAAAAATTAAGGGATACAAGACGATATAGGTCAAAATTTACGAGGTATACCACACGAAAATGAAATGACAAAGTAAGCTAGAGAGAAAACAAGAAAAGAAACAATACACTCAAACGAAATATAAAAAACATCAGAGAAAAACGTTTGAATAATTTAATAATAATGTGAGTGACACTGCAAAAAAAGAACAAAAATCGATAACTATTAATTAAAAGGAAAACAAAATATGAACAGAAGTCTTCAATAAAGAAGTTATGAATAGATAAAAAATAAAGCAACATGAAGTAAAGAAAATGAAAAAGATAAAAAATATATATAAAAAAAACAGGTTGCGCTTTTTTAAAGATTACATTGGAATTGGTACGGAAAACCTGTGAAGATTAAAGGAACAGGAAGAGATCGTATAAGAACATGATGAACCTAATAAGCGCAAACCAGTGAACCAAAACGAACTTAGAGATGAATAAAAACTAAAATCTTCTAACAAACACATCAAAGAAAGTTCAAAATAAAGTACGAGAATAATGATATCATGCAAGAGGAGCACCGAGGACTGAAATGGAAGCTAAGCGAAAATCTTTAATTACCAAAGTAAAAACGAAAATTACAAAGACGTGTACAGAGGATACATAAGTTTGTCTCCTTCCATAATCAAAAGGTTTGAAACTAACATCAGTTTCAAGTTAATTATTTTAATTTAACGTTCACTACAGTAAAATGAAAAAAAAAAACACTTACACACACACGCACACAAACACACACAGCAACAAGTGTTGGATGAAATACACAACCGAGGAGGAGGTGAAGCTAATAGGTGACCTTAATACCTCAAAGGCTGTGGAACCCAATATTTCTCTGTGGATCTTTAGAGAGAGAGAAAAGACGCTATGAGTAACACTAACCACAATTTTCAACACATCCATTGAAACTGGGCAACTACCTGAGGTATGGAAGACAGCAAATGTAGTCCCCATTTTTAAGAAAGGAGACTAAAACGAGGAACTAAACTATAGATCGGTGTCACTGATGTGTAAAGTATGCAAAGTCATGGAGAAGATTATCAGGAGGAGAGTGGTGGAACACCTTGAACGGAACAAACGTATAAAGGACAACCAGCAATGATTCATGGAAGGCAAATTCTGTGTCACAAACCTACTGGAGTTTTATGATAGGGTAACGGAAGTAAGACAAGAGAGACAGGGGTGGGTAGATTGCTTTTCTTGGACTGCAGGAAGGGCTCCGGCACAGTTCCTCATATGACATTAGTGCAAAAGCTAGAGAATCAGGTACGTATAACAGTAAGGGCACTGCAATGGATCAGAGAATACCTGACACAGTGGTAACAACGAGTCATGGTACTTGACGAGGTATCACAGTGGGCACCTGTGATGAGCGGAGTTCCACAGGGGTCAGTCCAAGGAGCAGTGCAATTTTTGGTATATGTGAATGACATGACGGAAGGGCTAGACCCAGAAATGTCCCTGTTTGCAGATGGTGTGATGTTAATGAGGAGAATTCAGTCACATGAGGAACAGACACGATTACAAAAAGACTTGGACAGGCTGGAAGCTTGGGGTGACTATAATACCGAGCACATCTCCTGAATCACATATCAACCAGACAACTGCTGCAGCAGCATATGGGAGCCTGCCAAACCTGAGAATAACGTTCCGATACCTCAGTAAGGAATCGTTCAAGACTCTATGCATCGTGTACCTCAGGTCCATACCGGAGTATGCAGCACCAGTTTGGAACCCACACCTGGTCAAGCATGTCAAGAAATTAGAGAGAGCGCAAAACTTTGCAACAAGGCTAGTTCCAGAGATCAGGAGAATATCCTACGAAGAAAGGTTGAGGGAAATAGGCCTGACGACACTGGAGGATGGAAGGGTTAGGGAAGACATGATAACGACATACAAATTACTGCAAGGAATTGAAAAGGTGGACAGAAAGAGGATGTTCCAGAGATGGGACACAGAAACAAGGGGTCACAATTGGAAGTTGAAGACTCAGATGAGTCAAAGAGATGCTAGGAGCTATTTCCTCAGTCATAGAGTTGTCAAGAAGTGGAATAGTCTGGCAAGAGATGTAATGGAGGCAGGAACCATACATAGTTTTAAGACGAGGTATGATAAAGCTCATGGAGCAGGAAGAGAGAGGACCTAGTAGCAACCAGTGAAGAGGCAGGGACAAGGGCTGTGTCTCAACCCGTGCAACCACATATAGGTGAGTACAAATAGGTGATTACACTCACACACACATACACAAGCACGCACACACACACACACGCACACGCACACACACGCACACACAACGCTGATGGAATAACAAATAAGTGGGAGGAGTGGCACGAAAGAGTCAAAGAGACATCACCGGACATCATAGCTCTCACAGAAACCAAGCTCACAGGTATGACAACAGATGCCATCATTCCAACGGGACATCAGATCCTGAGGAATTACTGAGGGAACAGAGAGGGTGGAGGAGTTGCACTGCTCATCAAAAACCAGTGGGATTTTGATAAGCTGAAGAGAGGAGACAGTGAAGAAGCAAGAGATTATATAGCAGGAATGCTTCAGTCTGGAGGTCCCAAGGTGGTAATTGCAGTGTTGTATAATCTACCACAGAGCAGCAGGAGGCCAACGCAAGAGTATGATGAGAGTAATAGAGCGATGGTTGACACACTGGCTGAGGTGGCCAGAATGGCTAATGCTAGCAGAGCAAAGCTACTGATCATGGGTGACTTCAACCACAAGGATATCGATTGGGAGAACTTGGAGCCACACGGGGGCCAAGAAACGTGGAGGGCTAAGATGATGGAGGTGGTACTGGAAAACTTCATGTACCAATACGTAAGGGACACTACCAGAGAGAGAGCAGAGGATGAAACAGCGAGACTGGACCTAGTATTCACCTTGAGTAGTGCAGATATTGAGGACATCACATATGAAAGACCCCTTGGGGACAGCGATCATGTGGTTTTAAGATTCGAATACACAGTAGAGTTATAAGTGGAGGGGGCAGCAGGAAAAGCCAAACGAATGAAGCTAAACTACAGGAAGGGGGACTACGTGGAAATGAAGAACTTCCTGAATGGGGTTCAGTGGGACAGACAACTGGCAGGGAATTTAGTAAACGAGATGATGGAATACGTGACAACAATATGCAAGGAAGCTGAGGAGAGGCTTGTACCCAATGGTAACTGAAATAACGAGAAAGCCAGGATGAGGTCTTGGTTCAACCAAAGGTGTAGAGAGGCCAAAATTAAGTGTACTAGAGAATTAAAAAAGTATAGCAGGCAAAGGGCCCAGGAGAATAATGAGAGAGTCGTAGAGCCAGAAATGAATATGCACAGGAAAGAAGGGAGGCCCAGAGACAATACGAAAATGACGGCAGTGAAAGCCAAATCTGACCCAAAGCTGTTGTATAGCCACATCAGGAGGAGAACAACAGTCATGAACCAGGAAATCAGGCTGCGGAAAGAAGGTGGGGATATCACAAGAAACGACCGCAAAGTTTGTATGAAGCAGAACATGAGATTCAAAGAATTGTTCACAGAGGAGACAGAAGGGACTCCAGAAAGACAGAGAGGTGGCGTACACCACCAAATGTTGGACACAGTACATGCAACCGAGGAAAAAGTGAAGACGCTGCTAAGCAAGCTAGGTACCTCAAAGGCGATGGGGCCAATTAACATCTCTCCATGGGTCATGAGAGAGGGAGCAGAGGCGCTATGTGTACCTCTAACAGCAATCTTTAACACATCTATTGAAACAGGCTAACTACCTGAGGTATGGAAGACAGCAAAAGTAATCACAGTTTTTGAAAAAAAAGGAGACAGACACGAAACAATAAATTACGTACCAGTGTCACTGCCATGTATAGTATGCAAAGTCATGGAGAAGATAATCAGGAGAAGAGTGGTAGAACACCTAGAAAGGAATGAGCTGAT
>NC_069399.1:12098170-12170670 GCF_026875155.1 Cherax quadricarinatus | reverse complement strand
CATTGCATCAGTCTATTCAAATCATCCTGGAGTGCTCTTGTGTCCACATTAGAATGAATTGGACGGCCTGTTTTGGTGTCATCAGCAAATTTGCTTATGTCGTTATTTATTCCCTCATCTATGTCGTTTATGCAAATTGTGAACAACAACGGGCCCAACACTGACCCCTGAGGAACACCGCTTGTGACGTGCCCCCATTATGATTTCTCCCCATTTATGCAAACTCTCTGCTGCCTATTTGTCAGCCATGCCTCTACCCAGAAAAAATTTCTCCTCCTATTCCGTGTGCCTTAAGTTTCCTCAATAGCCTCTGATGTGGAACTCTATCGAAAGCCTTACTGAAGTCCATATACACAATATCATATTCAATACCATGATCTACCTCCTCAAACATGTTAGTGAAAAAAGTTAGTAAATTTGTAAGATAGGAGCGCCCCTTTGTAAAACAGTATTGAGATTCATTAATCAATCTGTGCCTATCAAGATGGCTACGAATTGCTTCGGCAATTATTAATTCCATAAATTTTCCCACTATGGAGGTAAGGTTTATTGGTCTATAGTTCGAAGCCAAGGACCTGTCACCTGCCTTGTAAATAGGTATTACATTTGCCATTTTCCTCTTATCAGGCACTATGCCAGTTTGTAGCAATATGTTAAAAAGATTAGCCAAAGGTATGTTAAGTTCCTCTTTACATTCGTTTAACACCTTTGCAAACAGTTCATCAGGACCTGGGGATTTGTTAGGTTTTAGTTTCTCTATTTGTCTGAGGACCATGTCACTAGTTACCGCAATCGTACATAGTTTATTATCCTGTTCTACATAGTCTACTATTTCAGGAATATCGCTAGTA
The DNA here is from genome assembly GCF_026875155.1 of Cherax quadricarinatus. Taxonomy (NCBI): domain Eukaryota; kingdom Metazoa; phylum Arthropoda; class Malacostraca; order Decapoda; family Parastacidae; genus Cherax; species Cherax quadricarinatus. The sequence continues at coordinate 12,169,819 of NC_069399.1, read as the reverse complement.
TTTTCCTGGGTGAAAACTGAGAAGACGTAGGTATTGAGAATTTCACACACATCCTTATCACTATCAGTGATCTGACCAGAGTTACTCTTAAGTGGGCCAATCTTGTCCCTAATCTTACTTCTGTATACCTGAAAGAACCCTTTTGGGTTAGTCTTTCAATCCCTTGCGACCTTAGCCTCACAATCCCTTTTTGCTTTTCTTATTCCTTTCTTTATTTCTCTCTTTAATTGAATATATTGATTTTTTAACTGCCCATCCTCTCTTTTGATACGCCTATATATGCCTCTCTTTTGACCAATGAGATGTTTTAATCTATTGTTCATCCATTTGGGATCATTTTTGTTAGATCTAATTTCTCTATTCGGAATAAAATTTGTCTGGGCAACTATAATCATGCTCTGAAAAACGTCATATTGGCAACCAAGATCACCTACCTGACCCATAGTCAGGACATCCCAATTTAGCCCACCCAGGTAATTTTTCAGTCCCATGAAATTGGCCAAGCGAAAATCTGAGACAGAGATTTGATTGCAGTTATCTGGGTAATTCAATGATATATTGAAACTAAGTGATTTGTGATCACTTTCCCAAAGCTCATCATTAACCTCAAGATTATTGATTAATGAATCTTTGTTGGCAATAACCAAGTCAAGCAGATTGTTTCCTCTAGTTGGTTCTGTCACAACCTGTTCTAAAAAGCAATCCTGAACCGTATCAAGAAAACCACTAGACTCAAGATTTCCTGTCATATTGTTCCAATCAATTTGTCTAAAGTTAAATCTCCCATTATCACAACATTTTCATATCTAGATGCCTTATGAATTTCGTCCCATAACAGCATATTGCACTCACTATCAAGGTTTGGGATCCTATAAATCACACCCAAAATTAATTTGTCACATCCCTCGAGAAACTGTAGCCAAACAGATTCTGTGTTCGATGTTTTTAATCACATATCGTGTCAAAAAGGCAATTTAAATTTTCTCTGACATACATCGCCACTCCACCACCCTTCCTGTTGACCCTATCAGTGTGGAATAGTTTATAACCCTGTATGTTGCATTCAGAAGACATTTCTCTATCTTTCAGGTTGAACCAGGTCTCTGTTATACCAATAATATCTATATTACCTACACTTTCAAGTAATCTTAGCTCATCTATCTTATTCCTTAGACTCCTACTAGTTGTATAGTAAACCTTAAGGGAGCTGGTCACTCGTTGCCCTCTACTATCTTTCTTTGTTTGTTGATCAACTGATTTGCGATTACTAGCAACTTTATTTTGAATATTGTCTTTTAAACATATCCCTGAGGTATCCCGGTAATAACTGCTGTTTTTAACCCTAATGCTGCAGCCTGATTGTTTCCCACAAACACCCATACCTCTATAATCTATCAGTTTAAATTCCTAGACAAGTCATCAATTACCCTCTCAATTGAATTGGCTAATATAAGCACTCCATCCCCAGAGAGATGAACCGCATCCCTTGCATACATATCACGTTTGCCAAAGAATAGGTCACAGTTATCAATGAATGGTATTGCAAGTTCCTTGCAGTACCTGTCTAGCCAGCAATTTATACGAATTGCCCTAGACATCCATTCATTGCCCACTCCCTTTCTAGGAAGATGCTACATATGACTGGAATCCCTCCCTTAGACCTAACTACTTCTATGGCTGACCTGTACTTATTTAGCAGCTCCTCTCTCCTGCCCTTCCCAATGTCATTACCCCCAGCACTAAGACAAATAATGGGCTTGTTCCCATTACCTGCCAAAATATTATCCAACCTGCTGACTATGTCGCCAACACCAGCTCCAGGAAGGCACACTCTCTGTCTGACCTTTCTGTCTCTGTTACAAAATGCACGGTCCATATATCTTACCATAGAATCGCCTACTATTAAAATATTCTTACCTTGATTAGCAGAGGAATCAGTGGTACCTTCAACCTTACTAATCACTGAAGTACACTCGTCTTGGAGAACAGAGAATCGATTTCCTACCTTCATATCTTCTCTATTAACTCTCCTCATCTTTCTTCTTCCTGAACTGTGAACCACTTCCACTTGCTACTAAAGGCGGCTGCCACTATCACTGCTGGTGTCCATTCCTTCCTTACCAGCTAAATCCTTCTCACACCCGCTCCCAAACTCACCTATGCAAAGCTTCAGCCTCCTATTTTCCTCCTGAAGAAGTAGAATTTCCTTCTTCAACACTTGAACCTGAGATTCTAAAACACTACAACAAGCCATGGTGCTTGGTAACAGCCCACGCTAACTCCCAAGAACTTAGGCAGGTATGACCGCAGGTGACCACTGACCTCAGTGTACACACACACACACACACATATGCACACACACACACACACACACACACACACACACACACACACACACACACACACACACACACACACACACACACACACACACACACACACACACGTAATGGGCGATTTCAACCACAGGGAGATCGACTGGGAAAACCTGGAGCCACATGGGGGTCCCGAAACATGGAGAGCCAAGATGATGGATGTGGTACTTGAAAACCTCATGCATCAACATGTCAGGGACACAACCAGAGAGAGAGGGGAGGATGAGCCAGCAAGACTGGATCTTGTGTTCACCCTGAGCAGTTCAGACATCGAGGACATCACTTACGAGAGGCCCCTTGGAGCTAGCGATCATGTGGTTCTGAGTTTTGACTATATAGTAGAGTTACAAGTGGAGAAGGTAACAGGAACTGAAGGGGACAGGCCAAACTACAAAAGGGGGGACTACACAGGTATGAGAAACTTCCTGCAGGAGGTTCAGTGGGACAGAGAAATGGTAGGAAAATCAGTAAACGAGATGATGGAATATGTGGCAACAAAGTGCAAGGAGGCAGAGGAAAGTGTTGTTCCCAAGGGAAACAGAAATAATAGGAAGACCAAGACGAGTCCTTGGTTTACCCGAAGGTGTAGGGAGGCAAAAAACTAAGTGCAACAGAGAATGGAAAAGGTACAGGAGGCATAGGACCCAGGAAAACAAGGAGATTAGTAGAAGAGCCAGAAACGAGTATGCGCAGATAAGGAGGGAGGCCCAGCGACAGTATGAAAACGACATAGCATCGAAAGTCAAATCTGACCCGAAAATGCTGTATAGCCACTTAGGAGGAAGACAACAGTCAAGGACCAGGTGATAAGGCTGAGGAAAGAAGGTGGAGAACTCACAAGAAAAGATCAAGAGGTATGTGAGGAGCTCAACACGAGATTTAAGGAAGTATTTACAGTAGAGACAGGAAGGACTCTGGGGGGACAGACCAGATGGGGACACCAACAAGGAATACACCAACAAGTGTTGGACGACATACATACAGATGAGGAGGAGGTGAAAAAACTGCTAAGGGACATCGATACCTCAAAGGCAATGGGACCGGACAACATCTCTCCATGGGTCCTTAGAGAGGGAGCAGATATGTTGTGCGTACCACTTACCACAATCTTCAACACATCCCTGGAAACTGGGCAACTACCTGATATATGGAAGACAGCAAATGTAGTTCCCATTTTCAAAAAAGGAGACAGAAAAGAGGCACTAAACTATAGACCTGTGTCATTGACGTGTATAGTATGCAAAATTATGGAGAAGATTATCAGGAGGAGAGTGGTGGAGCACCTGGAACGGAACAGGAGTATAAATGCCAACCAGCACGGATTCACGGAAGGCAAATCCTGTGTCACAAACCTTCTGGAGTTTTATGATAAAATAACAGAAGTAAGACAAGAGAGAGAAGGGTGGGTTGATTGCATCTTCTTGGACTGCAAGAAGGCCTTTGACACAGTTCCTCACAAGAGATTAGTGCAGAAGCTAGAGCATCAGGCGCATATAACAGGAAGGGCACTGCAATGGATCAGAGAATACCTGACAGGGAGGCAACAACGAGTCATGGTACGTAATGATGTATCACAGTGGGCACCTGTGACGAGCGGGGTCCCACAGGGGTCGGTCCTAGGACCAGTGCTATTTTTGGTATATGTGAACGACATGACGGAAGGGTTAGACTCAGAAGTGTCCCTGTTTGCAGATGATGTGAAGTTAATGAGGAGAATTAAATCTGATGAGGACCAGGCAGGACTTCAAAGAGACCTGGACAGACTGGACACCTGGTCCAGCAAATGGCTTCTCGAATTTAATCCTGCCAAATGCAAAGTCATGAAGATAGGGGAAGGGCACAGAAGACCACAGACAGAGTATAGGCTAGGTGGCCAAAGACTGCAAACCTCACTCAAGGAGAAAGATCTTGGGGTGAGTATAACACCGAGCATGTCTCCGGAAGCACACATCAATCAGATAACTGCTGCAGCATATGGGCGCCTGGCAAACCTGAGAACAGCATTCCGACACCTTAGTAAGGAATCATTCAAGACACTGTACACCGTGTATGTCAGGCCCATACTGGACTATGCAGCACCTGTTTGGAACCCGCACTTGATAAAGCACGTCAAGAAACTAGAGAAAGTACAAAGGTTTGCAACAAGGTTAGTTCCAGAGCTAAGGGGAATGTCCTATGAAGAAAGATTAAGGGAAATCGGCCTGACGACACTGGAGGGACAGGCAGGGTCAGGGGAGACATGATAACGACATATAAAATACTGCGTGGAATAGACAAGGTGGACAAGGACAGGATGTTCCAGGGAGGGGACACAGAAACAAGAGGCCACAATTGGAAGTTGAAGACACAAATGAGTCAGAGAGATAGTAGGAAGTATTTCTTCAGTCATAGAGTTGTAAGGCAGTGGAATAGCCTAGAAAATGACGTAGTGGAGGCAGGAACCATACACAGTTTTAAGACGAGGTTTGATAAAGCTCATGGAGCGGGGAGAGAGAGGGTCTAGTAGCATCCGGTGAAGAGGCGGGGCCAGGAGCTAGGACTCGACCCCTGCAACCACAAATAGGTGAGTACACACACACACACACACACACACACACACACACACACACACACACACACACACACACACACAGGAGTTGAATGGGAAAAGCCTGACTATAAAAGAGGGGACTACATAGGGTTGAAGACTTCCTGCGGGAGGTCCAGTGGGACAGAGAACTGGCAGGAAAGCCAGTAAATGAAATGATGGAATATGTAACAACAAAATGCAAGGAGGCAGTGGAAATGTTTATTCCCAGGCAAACAGAAACATGGGAAACCAGAACGACCCCCCGGGGTTTACCCGACGGTGTAAGGAGGCAAAAAGAAGTGCAATAGAGAATGGAAAAAGTCAAAAGGGCGAGAACACACGAAAAGAGAAAGATCAGTCGCGCCCCAGGAAGGGTATGCAAGGTAAAGAGGGGGCCCCAGCGACAGTAGAAAATGAAATAGCATCGAAAACAAGCTGCCCCCGAAATGCTGTATAGCCACATCAGGGGGGAAGAAAACAGTCAAAGCCCAGGTATCAGTTTGGGGTCAGAGGTGGAAATCACAAAAAATGACGGGAGGTAGAAAGGGACAAACAAAGATTTAAAAAAGTTTTCCAGTAGAGACGGAAAGGGGCTGGGGAAAAAAACAGAACAGAAGGGAACATCAAGGGGGAATATACCAACAAGTGTTGGAACATACGAAAAACCCGAGGAGGTGCAGAAGCTGCTAAGGGGCCTTGATACCTCAAAGGCATGGGACCGGACAAATCTCCCATGGTCCAAAGAAAGGGCAGAGATCTGTGCGTGCCCCTAACCACACCTTCAACAATCCCTTGAAACTGGGCAACTCCCTGAGAAAGGAAAGACAGCAAATTAGCCCCCTATTTAAGAAAGGAACAGAAAAAGGGGCATAAAAATACGACCTGTGTCTTGACAGTATTGTGTGCAAAGTCATAAAAAAGATTATAGGAGGAGAGTGGGGGAAAACCCCGGGAACGGAACAAGATTAAAAATGAAAACCACATGGGTTCGTAAGGCAAATCCGTGTCACAAACCCCTTTGGGTTTTTGCAAGGTAACAGAATAAGACCGAGAAGAGGAGGGGGGTTTAAATTGCATTTTCCAGATGCAGGAAGGCCCTTTTTTGACACAGTTCCTAAAAAGAGTTAGTGCAAAAAGCTGGAGAGGGCACTGAATGGATCGGGGAATCCAAAACCGGAGGCAACAACGAGTCATGGTACGTGAAGGGTTTCACAGGGGGCGCCTGTGACGAGCAGGGTCCAAAAGGGTCAGTTCTAGGACCAGTGCTATTTTGGATTTTTTGTGAACGACAGTGGAAGGAATAGACTCTGAAGTGTCCCTTTCCAGATGATGTGAGTGATGAGAAGAATGAAATGGGATAGGATAGGCGGGCCCCAAAGGACCTGGGCGGGCGGCAGTGGTCCAGAAACTGGCTTCTCGAATTCAACCCTCCCAAAAGCAAAGCATGAAGATTGGGGAGGGGCAAAGAAACGCAGACAGGAAAAGGGCTAGGTGGACAAAGACTACGACCTCACTCAGGGAAAAAAGCCCTTTGGGGTGACCATACACCGAGAGTCCCGGAGGCACACTCAACCAAAAAAACTGGCAGCATACGGGTGCCTGGAAAAAACCTGAGAATAGCGTTCCGTACCTTAAAAGGGAATTGTTCAAGACATGTAATTGTTTGTTGGGCCCAACTGGAGAAGCCACCAGTCGGAAACCCCCCTGGTCAAGCACGTCAAGAAGTTAGAGAAAGTACAAAGGTTTGAACATGGCTAGTCCCAGAGCTCAGGGGAAGTGTACAGGAAAGGTTTGGGGGGGAAAATCGGACTGACGACACTATGGAAAAAAGGGGTTTCGGGGGAGAATATAACGACAAAAACAAATACTGGGGGAAAAAAAGGTGGACAGAGATAGGATGTTCCAGAGGGGGGGACACAGAAAAAGGGGTCACAACTGGAAGCTGAAGACTCAGACGATTACGGGGCTTTAGAAAGTATTTCTTCTCTGAGTCGCGGGAAAGTGGAATAGCCTGCAAGGACGTAGTGGAGGCGGGAAAACCAAAATAGTTTTAAAAAGAGGTATGATACAGCTCAGGAAGCAGAGAGGAGGGGCCCTAGTAGCGATCAGGAAGAGGGGGGCCGGGAGCTGAGTCTCAACCTCGCAATCCAATTGGGTGAGTAAAATTGGTTGTACCTCACCATAACACACACACACACACCACACACACACACCCCCACACACAAAACCCCAAACCCACACACACCAACCACCACACACACACACACACAACACACCCCATTTTCGAATACTAAGTTAGCTTGGAGAATGAAGCTTCCGATAAGGACGGGGAAGTACCCCCGCCCCGTGCACTGGGAAAAAGAACTAAGAAAATGAGAGTAAATTAAATGATTTAACCCTCCCATGAAGTTCAGTGAAGCGGGGGAAGTTCCCGTCCAAAAGCAAATATAAACAATGGGAGCCCAGGTGAGCCCTTTTTACCGGGGAGGTGTGTAGAAGCTAATTTGTGTAGAGAATAGGAAAAATGGGGAATGAAAAGGATCATCGAACAAAAAGTTGCCCCAAAGAGCGGGAGTGAATATGCATGGAAAAGAGAGAAGAAAAGCTTTAAATTATGAAAAGACATAGCAAAAAAAGGGAAATCTTACCCAAGGTTTTTTAAACAGCCCATTTTGGGGAAAACAAAAATCGGGGGAAAAGATAATTGGGCTGGGAAAGGGAAAGGGATGGGCCCCTCAAGGGAGGAACAAAAGTTATGGGAGCTCAGCTCAATTTAAAAAGGTTTCCAGAGGAAATGAGGGCTTCCAGAAATGAGGCAGTAGGGTTTCACCAGAAAGTGCTGGAGACACTGAAAACCAGACGGGACATAAAAAAATTCTAGGTGAACTAGAATTTTCAAAGGGATGGGCCCAAAAACATCTCTCCATGGGCCCCTCAGAACGGAGCAGAGGCACTGTGTTTGCCGCTAACATCAGGCTTCAGTAATCTATGAAACATTTTCAACTGCCTGAGGTGGGGAACACAGCAAACGTAGTCGCATTTATTAAAAAGGGGAGAAAGACAGACAGCATTAAACTAACCCCCATGCCGTTGACATGTATATATGTAAAGTCATGGAGAAAAAATTATCAGTAGATGAAATGGTGGAGCCCCTAGAAAGGAAACGGGCCCAAACAGGGAAACCCGGACGGTTTCGGTTTGAAAACCTGTCACAACTTACTGGGTTTTCGAAAAGGGGAGAAATTTAAACAGGAGAGGGGAAAGGGTTTGACAGATTTTTTGGGGAAATGTGGGAAGTCTTTCAGACAGTCCCTAAAAAAAAAACGGTTGAAAAACTGGGAGCTGCGGGATTAGTGGGGAAAAAAAATGCACTCTATAAAGGAATACCGACAAAAAGGGAAAAAACCGTGTGTGGTCCTGACGGGGTGCATTATATGTGCATGTGTCGAGTGGGTTTCCACAAGGGTAAACCTACCCCAGTGTCTTTTGATTAGGGTGAATAAATGCGGAAGGGATGATTCAAGGGTCCCTGTTTGCGACGTAGCTCTAATGAAGAGAGTGCAAACAGACGAGAACCGGGTAAGACTATGGGGATCTGGACGGGCTGCAAGCCTGCTCAGAAAATGGTTTTAAATTTAAAAGCCTACTAATTGCACGTCACCCCATTAAATGTGCCCCCATAATGAACTCCCCTGGAAAGCAGTCAAAAAATTGGAGAGAGTGCATGGTTTGGAAAAAGATAGTCCGGAACTAAGGGGTATATCCCTTTCAGAGAGGTAAGGGAAAATCAAACTGATAAACCTGAAAACAGGGGGATGGGGGGTATGGGAAGGGGAATAAAAAACGATAGGGAATTTAAAAAAGGGGAAAAAGGGCGAATGATTCAGAGGGTGGGTACAGGAAAAACGGGGACAACTGCAAAAGGGAAAATCAGATGAGTCACAGGGGTGTTAGGAAAGTATTTTTCAACTTATGTTTTTTGGAAATCAAAATCTGGGGGTGGGGGTGGCGGGATTCTACAAAGTTTGAAGAAGAGGTGGATAAAAGGGTTTGGAGAAGGAAAGAGTGGACGTAGAGGACCCCGGAAAGGGGGTCCAGAAGCTATGAGGATAGAAAATAGAGGTACACTTTTGTTTTTCAGAAATACTTAGGCATTTCCCCCTTGAAAACATCTCTTTTATTAATTAGGCCTACAGATTTCGGCCAGTGGAAACATCTGTTTATTCTGATGTATGTTTGGGCAAAATTCATCCAAAGTGCCTAACTGTTAGGCTAAACCCTCCAAAGTGGCAAAGAATATGAATAGAAAGTGGAAGCTTCAGGGTGTCTTTGGAAGCCCAGTTATCTCTTACTAAGGGTAACAGTTCTCAACTGTATAATTTTTTTCTTGAACACTACTTTTAAAAAATTTTCTGAAAAAATGGTGTTTGTGCTCCCCTGCTTCCAAAATAAGACCTTAGTAATCGAACACAAAAGTGTACACATTTATCTAGGGGTCGTCGCGGAGTCGCGGAACATACACTTTTTAGGTATGCAAAAGGGAAATGAAATTTTAAGGTTGGTTTTTTTAAAAAAACATTTTGCATGAAAAAAATTTACTGTCTGGAAAAAATGATAACAGATGCTTGTGTCGTGGGGGGAAATGCAAAATATAACTGCCCGAAAATGAACAGGGGAAGTAGTGGGATTTATAATTGCAAGGGATGAAAATTTATCGATGATTTTATATGAAAGTGGTACAATTGTTGTAAACAATAGAAACTTAAGATTTCTCGACAAAAGTGTATAGCAAAAAGTAATGGGGGCTGTGGAAAGGGTCTTGGAATATTTAGTAATTTTTCAGCCTGCTGGGGGCTAACAAACCGTTTCAGGAGCAAGTAATGAAATTAAAGGCTAAAATAATTAAAAATTTTTAAAAAAAATAAAAACAAATTTTAATAGGGGGAAACGAAAATACAAACTGTTTTAAAGGGGGTTTTTAACAAAAATTTAAAGTAAAATTTTTCAAAAGAATTAATATTAAAAAATGTAATAACATTAAAAGGATCAAACACACACAAAAAAAAAGTGCAAAATGGGGAAAAAACCAAACACAGTAACGGTGCCCTGTACGTGAGATGAAGCATTTTGGGAAATATATGTACATATTGGGGGTTTTTACAGGGTTTTTGGGCAAATGAACTGATATGTGACCGGGGAAATTTGGAAAATAGAAAAAAAAATTTTTGAGAAAAATTTTTGCAAAAACTCAAGTTACAGCAATAATCTGACACTCTAGAAGCCCGGTTTGGGAAATTTAGCTGAAGCAAAATAAATATATGACAATATTAAAAAATTTGGTGGACATGTTATAAGTAAACAAAATTGGCAGACCCTGATGCAACTGCCAGCCAAAAAAAAATAAATGCAAAAACACTGAAAATGTTGTAGGAATATGGGTAAAATGTTGAATGTTTATTTCAGATTAATGGGAAAGATGTGCAACATTACCGGTGTAAAAACTGAAAAATTTATGAAAGAAAATCTGATTTTGCTGCACTGGTATCAAGTAAGTGTTTTTAACAGGTGATGCAAACTGCTTTAAACGGTATGCACTGGCCTTATGGGATGATTCCCAAGAGGTGCCCTTTTCCCTTTGGGTGTACTGACCACGCTATGTAGAAAAGGGCTGTGTAAGCACAACAATGAGAAAATAATTGGCTTTTTTGCTTTTAATTAAATGATATTGTGAGTGTGCAGGTTTTCGCAGGGAAATTTCTAAAGTCGTAGCACCGGGCCACATGCGTGTGAAGGGCATGGACCGGGCTGTACGGGCGTTTACCCTGGGAACCCTTCCTGATATACCCTCCAGGGGCCTTGGAGTCCGGTGGTGCAAGAAGGTGCTTAAAGGGTTGAAACAAGAATAATAGGCGTTTAAAGGGTTTGACCGGGGACTTCCTTTTAGTCTCATTTTCGTCGACGATTCTGAAGGGACGTGACACAGCGTAAGAAATATTCTCAAATTTGGGTTTTGAAAAAATATGTAGTGTTATGGAAAACTTGTGTCTGGGGGAATGCTAGCAGCTTTGTCCTGGGAAAAAGGTCACCTAAAACGCTCATTCAAACACGTGAGATGCTGGGAAAAATTTCCGAGTAGTTAGTGCAAACGATACTCTATGCAAAAAAAAAAAAAAATGTGAAAAGGGGGGATAACAATAAAAAAATAATAATAAAGTAAAAAAATTAAATGGTGCAATAAAAGAAAAAAAATCACAGAACAAGGGGTGTTTGTGCAAAATAAAGAATCAGATTTGGACACAAACTTACACTAAATTGTTAAAATACTGACACTTTTTAAATAAACAAAAAAAATGTACGGGAATGAAATAAAAAAACTCCACTGGAACACAAAAACTTCCCCACACCGATGTGCTGAGTGGGGGTTTTTGCGTCTGCGGGAGGAGACACAAAACCCTTTTTAGGTATGACGTGTTTATGGGGGTGTGGTGTGGTGTTTCTGCGTCGTGGATTTCTGGCTTGGGAACCTTTGAGGGCTAAGCTCTCGAAATTTTGGCTTGTGATTATGCACTTGGAGTGGCAGGATTGTAGGGTGGGGAGCTCGGGGGGTTTTGTGGTGTTGTGGTGTAGTGTGTGCCTAAGAAAATGGCTTTGGGTTTGGGTCTGGACTAATTTCTTTTTGTGAAAACTTATTGTCACTCAGACTGATACACAAAAAGACTTGGCTTCCTGGGCAAGTGCTCATGTTATCCATGGGCCAAAGGGGATGCTATCATGAATATTCCAAACTTAGGAAAGGGACATGACGAAGAAAAGCTTCTTACAAAATTGTGATGGAACAGGGCCAATATACCCTCCTACTATGTCCACACTCAGCAAAGAACACGTGCACCAGTTATATTAGGGTGTTTTAGTCCATGATTTGGGGGGTCTACTTTTTCGTTATGCAGAGATGGTAGAGCTTGGTAGATGGCCGTGGAAAGGGCAGGAAAAATAAAGGCACAGTGGGTAGAGGCTGCGCGGTTACTCCAGGGAGAGTGGGGATAGCCAGAGCCAGGTCCTCGGGTGGGGTGGAGGCAGGGGCCCATAACGAAAAAAAACTAGGGCTAGTGGCCTGAGCCCCGGTTTCAAATTCAAATTCAAATACCATAAAGTTTAATGGGAGCTTGGTTACATTCTTTCATTATAAAATATAAATGAATATTGCTCTTGATTTCAGCTACAATTTTGACTTTGGCCTCCCAAAAATGCATGATTCTTGGGTTGTTGAAAATTGGCATCCTATTATATAAGTCATTCTCCTGTTATAGCGTGGATTCCAACGATTCCAATTTTTACGCAATAATAGTCATTATAATAATTTTTACGCAATAATAGTCTTTAAAAATTTTCGTAAAATCATTAAAAATTTTGGCAAAATTTTGCATAATTTATTTAACAATTGTATAAAAATTTTCCAAAAACTAAAAAATTTCGCCAAAAAAATAATTTTTGATTTTAAAGTTTAATATAAAAAAAATTTAAAAAATATTTTTTTTATTTTACTTTTATTATTTTTTCGTTTAGGGGGCAAATATTTTTTTTAACCCCAAATAGTAAATTTTTATTTTTAATTTCAAAAATATTACAAATAAAGAAAAAATTGTTTTTTTTAATACCATAAATAGCATTAAAAATTACAAAAAGTATTATTTTTAAATTTAAAAGGGGGTTTTTTTTTCCTAAAAAAAAACCAAAAAGGGGTTATAAAATTTATCCAAATTTTTCTTAAAATTTTAAATTTTTCACAATAATAGTCTTTAAATTTTTTTTAATAATTTTTTTTTTTGAATAAATTTAATTTTTACGCAAAGCATTAAAAAATTTAGCAATTGGGGCCTATTTTTTTATAAAAAAATATTTTTATTCGTGGCACAAATGGAAAAATTTTTGCCCCTTTATTTCGGGTTTAAAAAAAAAAAAAAAAATCAAAATTATGAAAAAATAATATGTAAAATAATTAAAATTTAAAAATATTTTTTTTATTTTTTTTTCAAGCTTTTCCCCGTTTCCAGATAACAACATATTTAATAAATGACGTTAAGAAAATCCCCTCGGGTTTTTTTGACACATCCCACTGGGGGGATCAAAATTAAAAAACTTTTGTATTTAAAATTAATATTGGTTAAAATTTTTTACCAAATTTTTTAATTTTCTCGAAATTTGACAAATTTTTATTCCCAACCCTTTCCATTTTTTATCTGTGTAAATTAAAGCGTAAGTAGATTGGTTTAAGATTAAACATGCCCAAAAAAATGTCAGGGTCGAGGCAAAAAAATAAATATGCCGAAGGATGGATTAAAGCATTTGTTTCGCTGGTAAAAAACAAAATGTTATGACAAACTAGTGAAAAAAAATTTTTTATAAAGTGAAATTTAAAACATTATGTTTGAAAAGCAAAATAAAAACAATGAGCAATGGGGAAAAAAAATTATGTTTAGACAAGTGAGTGAAAAAAAAAACATTGTTATGCAACTATGGAAATTAAACATTTTTATAAACTTGAATAAAAAATTATTTTTACAACCTAATTAATAAAATTATGTTATAAAGGGATTTAATAAAACCCTTATTTATGAAAATTGAGTGAATAAAATTATTTTTTAATAAAATTTCTAAGGTATTAAAGGGAAATTTTGGCAAAAATTTTATAAACTTTCTTTTTTCCTTTCTTTTTTCCTTTCTTTTTTTCCCTTTTCTTTTTCCTTTCCCTTTTTTTTCCTTTCTTTTTTCCTTTCTTTTTGGAAAACTGTTTTTTCAATATTTTCCAGGTTGGGGTTTTTATTTTGCCAAAGCTGAGGTTTTTTTTGTTTTAATTTTTTTGTTTCATTTGGGGATCTTTTTTGAATATGGGATACTTGTAGGAAAGGGAATTAATTTTTACCTGAGTGTAATTGTTAACAAGTGAGTTTTAATACATATGTTTCCTGGTATGAAAAATATTTTTTCACTGTGTACTTATAAAAACAGGTTTCCTTATTTATGAAAAAGTTTGAGGCTTATTGGAGATGGAATTTTTTTTTTTTTTCTTTTTCTTTTCTTTCCTTTTCCTTTTCCCCCTTTTTTCCACTAAAAATTATCTTCCCCTGTTCCCCCTTTCTCTCTCACCAAAACCTGTGTGGGGAAAATTCCAAAATTTTTAGTAGCGGGGTTTGTGCATGTTTGTTTTCCCCTTTGCTTGTGAATAGGGTCCTGTTAGTGTATCCCCCCCCCCTTTTTAACCCGGGGGAAAAAGGGCTGTGGGGTGAAAATGATTAATCACTTGCTCACAGCTCCCCAAACTTTAAGTAAAATTAGTTTTTTTAGTGGATATATTGGGTTAAGGTTCACTTTTACCAGTTCTAAAAAACCGGGTTTCTCCCTTTACCAAGTTGCTTTTTAAACCCCACCACCTTTTAAAAATGCCGTATACTAATCATGGAGAGCGATTTCTTAAGCAGTGGGTAACTTTTGTCTCTTTCTAACTTGAAATGTCAGCTTGAATCATCTGGCAACCACAGAAACAGTATTGAAGGAGACGAACTTCACATGAGTTCTGGGACGTCACTTTTTATCTACATATCTGAGTGTAGCCAACCCCAGGCAACTACCCTTCATCTTTGCAGTGGTGAAAGACCTGCGTTCCTATCTTGACAGATTATTCAAGGCTTGAGACTCTGTGACGAACTAGTCGTTGAGTTGTCACTCAACAGCTGTGACCCCTCCCCCCCACATCATCAGCAACGGCTACAATTTCTACAAAGCGCGGTGTCAACATCAATCAGACACCCCAGTCTAACTGTACATATTAGCGTTGAATTTAAATGTTATTTTTTCATTTAATTTTTCAATTTTCTTTCAAGTAGGATAAAAGTTCATATTTAAATGGTTTATATTTTCATTTCTAACAATAAAGTGTCTGTATTTGTAGGTTATTGTTCTTTTTTCTATTCATTAATTTTCCTACGGAGGAACCAGGAGCCGGCTGAGTAAGCTTTCACAACTGAAGATCTCCATAAACAGAGTGTTCCATTTATAGTCGACGTGACATTTAATCTAACCGTCCTAATGAGACCTAATCACAATGTCCTGCAGTGACTCGCTTTAGGAAATTGAGATTAGTTACTGCTACAGTGAGTCCGACTGAGGGTCATTGTAAGAGTAAAGATTACTAGTCTAATGGTGGTCACTTAATAATTCCATCACATTTAAAGTCACTATTACACCGAGTGTCATCAGTCATACTGAGGGTCATGCTGAGGGTTACCATTATACTGTCTCCTACACACTGACATGTCATCATAACACTGGCAAGTCATTTATACTGATAGGGTTAGTCACATCGAGGGGTCACCTTCTCACTGAGGGGGCCATCATCCCATTGGTAGCATGTCATACTCATGATAACATTAGAGGGTAATTCTGTGGGTTAACATTACACTAAACCACAAAATAACTGAATAAAGACGGTAGTGAGTAGAGAAGTTAGGAAGAATACATGGTCTGAGAATTTTTGGAGGATTTAAAGTTAGTGCCGAGTAGTATATTGGCTTCTGAACATATTGTTTCTATATTTATCTCAAAATATACATTGTTGACTATTTTTGAATATTTTTCGTTTCTTATTAACAAATCGGCAATTTCCCATGAAGGAAAGGCGACCCGAAAAAGAAAACTTTCCATCATCAATCACTCCATCACTGTCTTGCCAGAAACGCTCCTACACTACAGTAAAAAAAATCTGCAACATATCTACACACCTCCTTTGGAGCTTAGGCAATGTACTTCCCACGTCCAGGATTTAAATCCGGCTAAACGATTTCCTTGAATCCCTTCACACTCCACCAGCACATCAAGCCATAAAAACCATTTGTCTCCACTCACTCATATCTAACATGCTTACGCACTCCTGCTGGAAGTCCAAGCCCTTGCACACCAAATCTCCTTTACCCCCTCCTTTCAATCTTTTCTAGGACGACCCCTAACCCTGCCTTCCATCCACTACAGATTTATACGCCCTTCAAGTCATTCTGTTTTGTTCCATTCTCTCCAGTTGTCCGAACCACCTCAATAACCCTTCCTCAGCCCTCTCAATAATACTTTTATAAACCCCACACCTATTCTCCAAACTATGGATTCTCTGCATTATATTCACAGAACACATTGATCTCAGATACTACGTCTCCACTGCCTCATTTTGCAACATTCACCACCCATGGTTCACACCCATGTAAGAGCGTAGGTACCACTATACTCTCATACATTTCCCTCTTTGCTTCCATGAATAATGTTCTTTATCTACACAGACTCCTAACTGCACCACTCGCCTTTTTTCTACCGATCGATTCTATGATTCACCTCGTCTTTCATAAACCAATCTACTGATAAGTTCACTCCCAAATATCTGAATACTTTCACTTCCTCCATATTCCTTCCCTCCAATTTGGTACCCAGGCTATCAGTACCTAAATTGTTATCACCTTACTCTTTCCTGTCTCCTATATAAGCGCCAGTCTCCTTGCCTCTGCTTCAGAATCTCTACAACCATGGTGCTGTAAACAACACCTCCAAGGCTGAGGGACTGATTACCTCATCTTTTGAATGTAGTTCTTCAGGTTTCTTATTATGCCCAAAGCCACTGGATGGCGAACCGTCTACAATAAAGATAACCAGATGTTGCACAAGTGTCTTAACTTTCATCTTGTCGGTATTGTATACCTGTCTTGCACAACTTGTCAGGCACTGCAACATCATGGAATCTTGGTTCAGAGGACATCTACAAGACCTTCTTCACGGCTACTACAACTAACCCATCATTTTGGGAAGGACCTACTTCCACTGGGGAATCCCGCCTACAAGTGACTATGCCCTCGTCTGCTACACGTCCCTACTCACTGACGCCTATATAAGCGCCAGTCTCCTTGCCTGTGCTTCAGAATCTCTACGACCACGGTGCTCCAAACACCACCTCCAAGGCTGAGGGACTGATTACCTCATCTTTTGACTATAGTTCTTCAGTTTTCTTATTATGTCCAAAGAATCTGTATTGATAAAGCCACTGGATGGCGAAACGTCTACAATAAAGATAACCAGATGTTGCACATGTGTCTTAACTTTCAGTACCTAAAATGTTATCACCTTACTCTTTCCTGTTTTCACTTTTAATTTCCTTCTTTTACATACCTTTCCAAACTCTTCCATCAACCTCTGCAACTTCTCTTCAGAATCTTCAAAAAGCACCGTGTCATCAAACTGTGACAACTCTCACTTTGTGTTAGATTCTTTGTCTTAATCCCACACCTCTTGTCAATACCCGAACATTCACTTCTCTTCAACCCATTCTATTAATTTATTGAACAACCATGGTGACATCAAGCATCCATGTCTAAGGCCTACTTTTACTGGGAAATAATCTCTCTCTCCCTTATCATACTCTAACCTGGGCCTCAATTTCCTCGTAAAATTTCTTAACTGCTTTCAGTACTCTACCTCCTTTTCCATACATTTACAACATCTACCACATTGCTCTACTATCCACCCTATCATATGCCTTTAGCAAATCCATAAATGTAGCAAAAATTCTTCACCCTTATCTAAACACTGTTCACCTATATAGTTCACTGTAAACAACTGGTCTACACACTCCCTCCCTTTCCTGAAACCTCCATGTTCATTTTCATTACTGCTCACCTTCTTACTCTTAATTCTTTCAACAATAACTCTACCATACACTTTACCAGGTATACTCAACAGGCTTATTTCACTTTGCCTTTATACAAAAGAACAATGCATGCTCTTTGCCAGTCCCTAGGTACCTTCCACTCTTCCATACATTTATTAAATAAAGAAACCAAAAATTCCAAAACTACATCCTCACCCATTTTTAATATTTCTGTCTTGATCCCATCAATCCAGCTGCTTTACCTCTTTTCATTTTAATTATTTCCTGACACCTCCCTCACACTCACAACAGGTTAGCACAATTAAAAATATATCGTTACGAACATTACCCATGTTACGATCATAGCAGGAATTAGCTAATGTATTGAGCGATCTCTGTACACTATTGGATCAGAACAAAATTATGGAGAACGTCGTTACGAATGAGCAATAACCAGCGTTCAAAGTAAATTCCATTGACACACCTACAGTTAAATACTCTGAAGTATTGTGAATCAATATACTCTACGTAGTAGCACAGAAATTATTGCACCTTAAGCTTTTAGTTATACCTAATGATTTATATAAGTGTCTCCTGAAACTTGGAAAACAATATGCACCAAAGTGCTTAAACACAATAACAGTCACCAGGATATGCTGCTAATGCCACCTTACTGAGACTAAGAAAAAAAGAAAGGAAATGTACTCGTCACCATTATTTTGGAAAACTGGAACATCACACACATGTCAAATGCTGCGCCTAGATTGTTGTTTTCCTGACTTATCTGTGTTCCTAGACTTCATATTTCTGCGGTTTAAAATGGAGACCAAGACATGCAATATGTGGCGCCATCTAGCAAGGGAATTCCCTTAATTTCTGTTTCTTTATCTGTTGTTTTTCTTCAAAACTTTTAGAGTTTTCTCTTCTGTTCCTCCCAATTTTTCTTTCTTCGGGTTAGGCTACTTTTGTCTCCTGACCTGCAGTTCACTTAAATGTTAGAGTTGCTTAAGTGTTGGTATTTTCTTGTGTGTTTGAAGACTCCAAATGGACTTATTTTTTGTGTTAAGTATTGTATGCTTTGGCCTTCAGATTTACGTGTCTTTTTTTCGCATTCCTCTGTTTCTGGCCCCCCGTGGAGATAGATCTGAATGGGAACGGGATTTGTGTAACTATCTTTCTCTCCATAGACGTGATAGGTCTGAGAAAAAATTTGAGTTGAGTGTAAACATAGTGTGAACTAATCGGATTTCTATGGGATTATTCAGGCTTTACAGAGGCGTCTTAACAATCTTTATTTAGTTTATCAATGGCCAGTGAGCTACCTGTAACTTGTTGACGTCTGAAGCACCTTTCCTTCTCCACCTCCTGGTCAACCTTTACCAACTCAACTGACCTGTCTGTGATGTCGGAGGACTCATGATATTTTATATGTATATATAAGAGGTTCATCACCATGTAGAGAACAACAGTTGACCACGACGTCTACTGTATGTTCCTCGCAAACATATACTTGTTCCTCTGGAAGAGAATTATTTTTATTTTCAAGTTTAGCTTTATATAGTTCGCTGCTTTCTAAGTTTGTTTACTTAATGAAGGCGTTAAAATTTTCCCTAATTTATTTAACTCTTACTCTTTTTTCTGTTATAAATTGAGTTTTCCACAGGGAAACTCGAACAGTTTTTCTTGGCAACTTACTTTTTATATTTTATAATGGTCCTAGGGACCATTTGTTATAGACACATAATAGAACAAAAACTTAGGATGAACAAAGTTAAACATTGCAACTTATTTCTAATCAGAAGAAACTTTCTTCAGTTATTTCACAGAAACCTGTTCCATTATTATAATTAGCACATGATAACTTGCATATCATAATAACAAGAGACTGCATCAGTGGAGAACAAACACGTCAATTATTGCACATAAAACCACTAAAATTTCCGCCTACGCAGCCCAAATCCATGAAACGTAATATCCATTTCATTCGATGCTTCAGTTGTACTCCACAGGCTGCATGGGTCACAAGGAGCCTGTGGAGTAAGCCGAATTAAAATTCCATCCAAGTAAAGTGAAGATAAGTTAGTTCCTTGGATCAAACACCTCAACAGCATCTAGGCAAAACCATGCAATAACGATAAATAACATATTAATAACAAAATGACACATACACACAAATATACCAGTTATCACAAGAACACACCATCGTAATGATCACTGTAACAACGTACACAACAGTGTACGAGCAGTTAAGGTAGGGCACTGTGTAACACTGTACACAGCAGTGTACAAGCAGTGAAGGCAGGGCGCTGTGTAACACTGTACACAACAGTGTACGAGCAGTGAAGGCAGGATACTGTATAACACTGTACACAGCAGTGTAAGAGCAGTGAAAGCAGGGAACTGTGTAACATTGTACACAGCAGTGTACGAGCAGTGAAGGAAGCGTGCTGTGTAACACTGCACACAGAAGTGTACAGGCAGTGAAGTTAGGGCACTGTGTAACACTGTACACAGCAGTGAACGATCAGTGAAAGCAAAAAAATGTGTAACATTGTACAAAGCAGTGTACGGGCAGTGAAGGCAGGGTACTGTGTTACACTGTACACGGTAGCGTACAAGCAGTGAAGTTAGGGCACAGTATAACGCTGTACACAGTAGCGTACAAGCAGTGAAGTTAGGGCACAGTGTAACACTGTACACAGCAGTGTACGAGCACTGAAGGCAGGGTACTGTATAACAATGTACACAGCAGTGTAAGAGCAGTGAGGCAGGGAACTGTGTAACAATGTACACAGCAGTGTACGAGCAGAGAAGGAAGCGTGCTGTGTAACACTGCACACAGAAGTACACAGGCAGTGAAGTTAGAGCACTTTGTAACACTGTACACAGCAGCATACGAGCAGTGAAGGCAGGGTCTGTGTAACACTGTACAAAGCAGTGTACGAGCAGTGAAATCAGGGCACTGTGTAACACTGTACACAGAAATGTACGATCAGTGAAGGCAGGGCGCTGTATAACACTGTACACAACAGTGTATGTGCAGTGAAAGCAGGGAACTGTGCAACATCGTACACAGCAGTGCACGAGCAGTGAAGGGAGGGGGCTGTGTAATACTGTACACAACAGTGTACGAGCAGCGAAAGTAGGGCACTGAGTAACACTGTACACAGTAGTGTACGAGCAGTGAAATCGGGGCTCTTTATAACATTGTACAAAGCAGTGTACGAGCAGCGAAAGCATAAAAACCTGTGTAACACTGTACACAGGCAGTGTGTAACTGTTCACGCAACTAACCCTCAATTTGTTTAGGAAATACTGTAAAACTGGGGAAATCCCACTACAAAGTGATTATGCCTCGTCTGCTACACGTCCTATTCACTGACGTTTATATAAGCGCCATGTCTCACTATGACTGGTGCGTCAGATACTCTTCAACGGTTGCTCTAAACACCACCTCAAGGTGAGGACTGATTACCTCACTTTAGTATATAGTCTATGTTCTTATATTTCCAGATACTATATGATAAAGCCACTGAGTGCGACTAAACGTCTCACATCAAGGATAGCAGGATGTTGCACAATTTCTTACTTTATCTTGTCGTTATTTGTATACTGTTTGCCACTTGTCAGACCTGCGAACTAGGAATCTGTGATGAGAGGTGCATCTACTTGACTCTGTCACGGATATTTGACAACTTTAAACCCATCAATTTGAGTAGGATCTACTTCACTGGGGAGATCCACCTACAAGTGACTATGCCCTCGTCTGCTACACGTCCCTATTCACTGACGTTTATAAAAGCGCCAGTCTCCTTGCCAGTGCTTCAGAATCTCTACAACCATGGTGCTCTAAACACCACCTCCAAGGCTGAGGGACTGATTATCTCAACTTTTGTATATAGGTCTTCTGTTTTCTTATTATGTCCAAGAATCTGTGGTGACGTGTACTTAGCTCAGTGGTGACGTGTACTTAGCTCTGTGAAGACCAGTTTGTGTGCTCTCTGTGAATCTGAACCAGGATACTCTCTCTTGAACAACTTTACCAGCACCTGAAAGAAGAGCTTAGGGTTGCTAAGCAGGAGATACGTCGATTAACGAAGGAGAACAAGAGGATTCGTAGTAATCCTCCTGTTGTGAGTCCCCAGGTTAATAGGGAAACTTGGTCAGTGGCCTGGCAACATGGAATCAAGCTGAGGATCAAGAAGACTGTTGGAGACGCAGAAACAACGAGGACCAAGTAGAGTACTGTGGAAACTTCCAACCCATTTTCGGTGCTACCTGACAAATGTGGGTGTTCTACTGGGAATGTCACAATGAGCACCAAGGAAGCATTGGCAGACGTGAGTGAGACATCCCTACAAACCTCAACGAAGACCATCGAGAACGTCTTGACGAATTCCACAAGTGAAGGTGTAACTCTACCTGACGAATGTGAGTCGACTACTGGGAGCATCATGACGGACGACGCCAAAGAAGGTAAAAACATTGTTGTTGATGGGGATAGCCAGATTAGGTACATGGATAGGGCATTCTGCTTGAAGAATAGGAGTAGGAGGCAGAGAGTGTGTTTTCCTGGGGATGGGATGAAGGATATTGTTAGCCGTCTGGATGACATCATGAGAGGTAATGGGAGCAATCCTATTATCTGTCTCAGTGCTGGAGGCAACGATGTTGGCAGACGTAGGAGTGAGGACCTGATTAACAGGTATAGGTCAGCACTAGAGATAATTAGGATGAAGGGTGGGAAACCTGTCATATGTGGTATTTTGCCAAGGAGAGGAGTTGGAAATGAATGGTTGTCCAGGGAAATTGGTGTCAATTGTTGGCTGGACAAATACTGTAAGGAAAATGCAGTAACATTCATTGACAACTTGGACCTCTTCTATGGCAGAAATGACATGTATGCCTGGGATGGGGTTCACTTATCTAGGTTTGGGGTGGGAGCACTGACCAACGCAGTGCAGGGAGCAGTTAGGTCTTTAAACTAGAAATAGATAGTGGTATGGTTTTTTTTTGGAAAATCAATGAATTCTGAGTGTAGCGATAGTGAGAGTTTTAAAGAAACCAGTTATAGGCATATTGAGGAAGAGTTATTGGTGAACATAGGAAAGCCAAAGGCATTAGGTGATAAGGAGAGTAACAAGCATAGTGGAGGAACAGAAATCAGCAGGAAGAAAAAAGAGAAGGGAGGATCCTTAAATATATAATACACAAATACTCGTAGTGCTAGGAATAAGATGGACAGGTTGAGACTAGTTGCTAGTGCAGGTAACATTGATGTATTTGCCATAAGTGAGACGTGGTTCAATACGAAAAATCGGGACATGCCTGCTGAATGTCACATAAAGGATTTTAATTTGTTCCTAGTAGACAGAAGTATCGGGAAAGGGGGTGGGGTGGCACTGTATGTCCGAGATCGCTTGAACTGTTGCATAAAAATGGGTATAAAGTCTGAAACACATACTGAGTCTGTTTGGATAGAATTTTCAGAGCGACATGAAAAATTGATTTTAGGTGTGATATACCGTCCCCAACTTAGAGAGGGACCAAGGGAGAATTTACTATGGGGGGAAAAATTGTTAAGGCCATAAGGCACGATAAGTAGTAATTATAGGAAATTTTTAATTTTACCATATTGATTGGAATTTCTTCCTGGGAATTTAGAATCAAAGGGACGTTTTAGAACTAGTTCAAAGATTGTTTTTTGAAGCATTTTGTGACAGAGCCTACAAGAGGAAATAACCTGCTTGACTTAGTTCTTGCAAACAATGAATTCCTTGTAATAATTTAGAAATTTTCAGAGGAACTTGGTGCTAGCAACCACAAATCAATTACATTTAGAATTGAATGGAAGTATGTGTAGGGATAACTCGTAACAGTCCCAGATTTTGGTTTAGCAGATTACGATGGGCTAGAGAACACTTTTTCATCTGTTGACTGGGGTAACGAAAGAGAGCTATCATATGGACAGTTTTCTAAACACAATACATGCTGCCTCAAAGAACGTTTATCCCTTAAAAAAGAAATTAGATCGAATAGAAATGACTCAAAATGGATGAATAATAGGCTCAATATCTTTTTAGGACAGAAAAATAAAATTTAATAGGCGCATCAAAAGAGGTGGGGGGTCATCTTATGAATCAGTATATTGACTTTAAAAGGGGACATTGAAAATGTGATTAGAAAAGCTAAACGGGACTTTTGAAATTAAAATTGCAAAGTGATTAAAAAACTAACCCGAAAAAGTTTTTTCCAGGTTTTATGAAAAAAAAGTTAAAGATAAGATAGGTCCCTTAAAAATAACTCTGGGCATCTTACTGAAAAAGGGGAATGAAATGTGCTCTATTCTAATAATTATTTTCTCTCAGTTTTCACTCAGGAAGACACTAACAATATCCAGTAATAAGTTTTTATAGTGGGTTGAAGACGACAAATTATGCATATCATGTCACTAGCGAAATGGTTATCAAACAGGTAGACCGGTTAAAGCAAAATAAATCTCCGGGCCCCCGATGAACTTTTTTCCAGGATTTTAAAGTGTAAAATAGAACTTTGTGAACCAGGTTGTAGTGTCTGATATGTGGAAGATGGCTAATGTTTTTTCCTATTTTTAAAGGAGGGGACAAGTCATTACTCAAATTTCCACCCAATAAGCCTGCCCTCTAAATTGTAGGCAAATTACTAGAGTCAATTATATATGATATATAAGAAGCCATCTGGATAAGCACAGCTTGATTAATGATACTCAGCATGGATTCACGAGGGGCCATTCCTCCCTAACTAATTTATTAACCTCTTCAGTAAAGCTTTTGAGGCCGTTGATCATGTTAAAGATTCTATGGAAATAAATTGGTATAAAATACCAACACAATGGAAATATAAAACACATATGCAGTATAAGGGTGATCCTTATTAACAACGTTTCGCCAACACGTGGGCTTTTCAAGTCACAAACAGATCTACATGGGGTAACGAACGAACGAACGAAAATTCAGGTAAGATCTCAAATGTAATGAGCGGGGAAGATGGGACAGACGAAGAATAGTGCTGGGGAGGAGTGTTCTTAGTCGTAGAAATAGAGCCAGGGTTTAAAACCCAGCAGCGAAGGGCGATCGTGAGACAAAATATTAAGAGAAATTCAGGCTCTTCTGTTGGGACTCCAGTGGGGTGAGCTGGGAGGAAGGGACATGCGACGTTTAGCGCTAGAGAGGAGTGTAGAACTGAGCCATGTCTTAACCCAATAGCTATGGCGAACGTGGGTCAGAGAATGGTCCCGTCAGCGAATCCAAGGTTATTTGAAAATTTAGGGTTAGGAGCAGGTCATGCAAGGAGTAGAAAAGGTTGTGTTGGTTTGTGGGTCTGGGGAATGTCTTCGTCAAGGGGGAGAGGTCCGTAGTCATGTCGTGTCTCAAGTTTGTCTATCTTCTGTCACGGAGCGTCTTCCAGTACAAAATTCAGCGGCAGGGATGTCTAATTGGGCATGGAGAGACTCGCTTGTGGCGAAGTCCTCCCATCTGACATCACTCACCCAGCGCAGCGCCTTGTTCTGGACACGCTGCATTTTTAATTTAGTTGGGTTTTTGCTTGCAAGAGAGAGGGCTAGAGGAGGTAAGTTATCAGGGGACGTATTAGGGATTTGTAGAGGTGTAGTTTGGTGCGTTGAGAGGCATGTTTCAGCTTGTAGAGGCCCGCAAGGTGCTACGACCACCCCTCCCCCCACTTTCCTTAAACCCACTTATCTCCTTCCAAAGCTTCCACTTCTCACAGCTTACCAAAATTTCCCACTTCTTCTGCATCAACTTCGCCCACTCCACCACAAACCAAACCCCTCATCTAGGTCCAACTCCACCTCCTCCAGAAAAAAATCCACTCAAACCTAAACCTACCCCAACTTCTGACGGACAGACCAAAGAACATAAAAACAGATCCATCTCTTCACTCCCCCTCCGGGGAAACGGTCCGTAGCACCTACAAACACAATCCACTGATGGGACCACTATCACGGGCTTTAATCCAAACTCTCCCCCGACATTAACTTTGCTAAGACGAAACCATTAAATCACGTTTAAGGTGATTAGTTCAACTTTCGTTCTTACTTTCAATTAGACACCTACTGGCCGAGCTCTTGAAGCAGAGAGGCAGATATTGTTTTGCTAAACAGTACCTCCCCTAAAAGGCCCCTCAATGTATCCGCCATTATGGTTATACTGCACTACGGGTCCCCCTATGATCCCCACGATGGGGTTGCCATCTTGTCAATTCAACATAAAACATGAATTTCTCCCAATTCCCTTTTTATTCACCAACACTGTCTTGCGGTTCGAATACACACCCACCTTGGCCCCTTTATCTTTTTCTCACCTATGCTCGCCCAAACACTACTCTCAACATACAGGGACCTCTCCTTAGTCTTCAACTACACCAACACACCAACTTCCCTACTAGCTGACATGAATGCCAAACACACTGCCTTTCATTCACCCCAGTAACAACCACTTGGTCACCAATTACTCAACTTCACAACCATAAACACCTAATTCATCTTGGCCCAGACTTTCAATACCTTCTTAAAACCACACGGGCCAAGGCAAACCAGACATCATTCTGGCAAACGAGCCAGCTCTTATTTCACATTACATCTCACCTGGCCCTTTTAAACGGCTCTGATCACATCCCAGTCATCTTACACATCTCCCCCAACCCTATCCTCATTTCCAACCCCCTTCATTCTCCTCAAGAACGCTGACTGGGATGCTTTCAAACAACACATAGACAATATTAACCTAAACCTATGACTACAACAACAAAACCTATCTCTGACAATCGATACCGACTTGATCTCATCCTGGACACCATTACACAAGCAGCCAAATCGCAATTCCAAAAAAAAACTCACCCCAAATCGTTATTCCTTCAAACCATCACTCAGAACAAGAAGACAAATTATCTGCTACCACAACCGCTTCCTCTACAACACACATAGATTTAATCAAGTCCGATAGATCTCACTTACCTTAGAAAACATTTTACACAGCCTAGACCAAGACCACAACAATCACTGGTCACGACTAATACAACAAGCGGAACAGGCAGCGTGTTAAAAACACTAAAAGCCTTCTGGAACTTTATCAAAAAAATCAGAGGGACTACTCCACCAACAAATTCAACACATCACCCACAAACAACAACACATCTCAGACACCCCAAGGCTGCTACCAACATCTTCAAACAAAATCTGGGAGACATCTTCCACCCTTCACCCACCTCGCCCTAACGTTATTCAACACATTCAGAACATTAGAACACTGGAACACTGCACACACACAAGAAACAACACCCGACAGCCACATACATCTAGACACTCTTACCTCCTCCCAAGGGAAATCGACACTCTTTCACCAACACAGACATTAAAACTCTCCCCAGACACCTTCCTCAAAAGGGTCCTGGTTTCCTCTTGGCCCAACATATTATCTGAAAACCTTCCTGACTCTATCATTACTGCCTACACCAAAACCTCCTCAATGCCTCCCTTGCCTCTGGATACTTCCCTTCCCTCTTTAAAACTGCTACTGCTATCCTCCTTCCTAAACCAATAAAGAATCACTATGAACCCTAGAAACTATCGCCCCCATCAGCCTCCTCGAAACTTTAGGAAAACTCTTTGAAAAACTCATTAATCATCGCCTTCGCAGATTTCTGGAACATAATTCTCTACTTTCAGATGGCCGTTTGGCTTCAGAACACACAGATCCACACAGGATGCCTATTTAAAAATCATTTCTCAACTAAAATCCACATAAATACAAAACAAAGGGAAAAAGGAAGCCCTGGTTGCAAAAGAGTTGAAAAAGCTTTTGACACTGTGTGGCACGAGGGGCCCCAAGTACAAACTCTGCACTTAAATTCAACCTGCCTCTCATACTCGTAAAATCCCTCTGCAACTTCCTAGACGGCCGTACCATGAGAATCAAATTCCAAGGCTGTTACTCTGACTACTTCACACTAAATGCTGGAGTACCCCAGGGATCTGTCCTTTCCCCTACCCTCTACATTTTATTACACTAACGACATTCCAACACCTGTATACCACAACTCCTCACACTAGCCTATGCAGACCGACATTACACAACTTATCACTCATGCCAATATAGATACACTCACACACAAAAACACAAATGAGGTTGACAGGATAGCCATCTGGGAACAAAAATGGAGGATCAAAACCAATGCAGCAAAAATCAGCATTAGTATTTTAACTTCAGAAACGTGATCCTCCATTACCTGTCGAACTCAGAACAGCTGACACCCGCACTTACTTCCCTATCAACAATTTTGTCACTGTCCTTGGCGTTAATCTTGACTACCTTCTTCGTTTACACGGACACATTCCTTCAAGGCATGCAATAGCTAGTAAGGCCCTTGCGGGCCTCTACAAGCTGAAACATGCCTCTCAACGCACCAACTACACCTCTACAAATCCCCAATACGTCCTCTGATAACTTAACTCTCCTCTTAGCCCTCTCTCTTGCAGCAAAAAACAAACTTACTTAAACTGCAGCGTGTCCAGAACAAGGCGCTGCGCTGGGTGCTTGATGTCAGATGGGAGGACTTCGCCACAAGCAAGTTCTCCATGGGCCCCGTTAGACGTCCCTGCGCTGAATCTGTACTGGAAGAGGCTCAGTGACAGACAGATAGACAAACTTTAGACACGACATGACTATGGACCTCTCTCCTTGACGTAGACATTCGCAGACCACAAACCAACACAACCTTTTTAACTCCTTGCATGATCCTGCTCCTAACCCCACTTACAAATAACCTTGGATCGCTGACAGGTAACCTTCTAAGAAGGTCCATTCTCTGACCCACGTTCGCCTTAGCTTTTTGGGTTAAGACATTTACTCAGTTCTGCACTCCTTCTTAGCTCTAAACGTCGCAAGTCCCTTACTCACCAGCTCAACCCCACCGGAGTTCCGAACAGTTAGAACCGGAATTTCTCTTTTCAATATCTGTCCCACGATCGCCCTTTTCTGCTGGGTTAAACCCTGGCTCTATTTCTACGACTAAGAAACACTCCTCTCCAGCACTATTCTTCGTCTGTCCCGTCTTCCCGCTCATCCCATTTTTGGGGTCTTACCTGAACTTTCGTTCGTTCGTGCAAGGGCCTTACTAGCTATTGCATACCTTGTGTGAATGTGTCCGGTAAACGAAGAAGGTTAGTCAAGATTAATGCCAAAAGGGCAGTGACAGATTGTGTGATGGGGATGTAAGTGCGGGTGTCCCGCTGTTCTGAGCTCGACAGGTAATGGGGATCACGTTTCTGTAGTTAAAATACGTATGCTGGATTTTGCTACATTGGTTTTGATCCTCCATTTTTGTTCCCCAGATGGGCTAAACCTGTCGACCTCATTTGTGTGTTTTGTGTGTGAGCGTATCTTTTTTGGGCATGAGTGATTAAGTTGTGTAACGTCGTCTGCAATGGCTAGTGTTGATGGGTTGTGGTATACAGGTTGTTGGAATGTCGTTAGTGTATAAAATTTTAGAGGGGGAGTGGAGGAGGACAGATCCGTGGGGTACTCCGGCCCTTTAGTTTTGAAGTAGTCAGAGTAACAAATTTGGATTTTATTCTCATGGTACGGCCGTCTAGGAGTTGCGAGGAATTTACGAGTAGTGAGGGCAAGTTAAAGTTAGTGCAGAGTTTGTACTTGAGCCCTTCGTGCCAGACAGTGTCAAAGCTTTTTCAACTTCTTTTTTCAACCAGGGCTATCCTGTTTCTTTGTTTTGAGTTTATGTGGATGTAGTTGAGAATGATGTTAATGGCATCCTGTGTGGATCTGTGTGTTCTGAAGCCAAACTGGCCATCAAAAAAGTAAAGGGTTTTTTTCCAGGTATCTGCGAAGGCGATGATTAATAAGCTTTTCAAAGAGTTTTCCTAAAGTTTCGAGGAAGCTGATAGGGCGATAGTTTCCAGGGTTAGAATGGTCTTTATTAGGCTTAGGAAGGAGGATAGCAGTAGCAGCTTTAAAGAGGGAAGGGAAGTATCAAGAGGCACAAGGGGCCTTGGGAGGAAGGTGCCTGAGGAGAGTTTAACGTTGTGTTGGTGAAAGGAGTGTCAAGTTCTTGGGAGGGTAAGAGAGTTCCAGATGGATTATGGCGGTCTGGTGTTGTTTCGTGTGTGGTGTGTTAGTGTTCCAGTGTTCTATGTTCTGAATGTGTTGGATAGCGTTAGGGTGGGGTGGGTGGAGGGGAGAAGATTGTTCTCCCCGAGGGTTTTTTTTTGAAGATGTTAGTAGCAGCCTGCAGGTCTGAGATGTGCGTGTTGTTGTAGGTGATGTGTTTGAACTTGGTTGGTGGGAGTGGTGCCACGCGAAAAAGTATTTTATAAATCAGGTTCAGATCGGTGAGGTCAGGTGGGAGAATGCTGCATCTGATGATGTACCGAGTGGGGTTATAGAGTCTGAAATCTTGGGTAGCTTGGAAGGGAGATTGGATAAGTTTGTGAGCAGACCTTCTGCAGTGCTCTTCCATTCCTATGTTCTTATGTGGGATAGCGATGAAGAAGTTTCTTGGCAAGTGGTTTCAGCTATGTTATAGAAGCCATTATTCTGGTTGAAGTTGTCGGATATAGAGATATGCGATGATTCCAGGATTCTTAGGTATTGAGTGTTGTCTTCTGTGGCGATAAGTCTTGAAATTTCTTGTTTAGTTTTAAAAAGTGGTTCTGTGAATTTTCGGTGTGTACACAGGCATTCCTTGTATCGTCAGACCTGCTTGCGTATTGGTGTCTGAAATACGTGGTTTGGAGGTCCCTTGATGTTTCGCCCACGTATAATTTGCTGCAGTCATTACAAGGGATTATGTATACCCATGCAGAGGATGGAAGCTTGTCCTGTCTATTACTGGTAATGTCCTTGATGGTCGTGGTTGTGGAGGATTCTTCGGTATTGAGTGTTGTCTTCTGTGGCGATAAGTCTTGAGTTTCTGTAGTTTATTAAGTGGTTGTGTAAATTACGGTGTTGTACACAGGCATTCCTTGTATCGTCAGACCTGCTTGCGTATTGGTGTTCTGAAATACGTGTTTGGAGATCCCTTGATGTTTCGCCCACATATAATTTGCTGCAGTCATTACAAGGGATTATGGTATAAACCTTGGTAATAAATGCCGACAAGTTGGTTTAGAAAGACACGTAAGCAAACACTATGACATATTTATTAGAAAACGTTTCGGTCCTGGGACCTTGATCACTTCTAACGTACAGAGGTATGTTAGTATGTTAGAAGTGATCAAGGTCCCAGGACCGAAACGTTTTCTAATAAATATGTCATAGTGTTTGCTTACGTGTCTTTCTAAACCAACAAGGGATTATGTATACCCCAGCAGAGGATGGAAGCTTGTCCTGTCTATTACTGGTAATGTCCTTCATGGTCGTGGTTGTGGAGGTAGATACTTGGAATGAGGTATTGGAAAAGATGTTGGAAACGTGTTTGGCAATTGAGTTGGTGGGGAGGACTATGTATCTCTTCTCGGCAGTGTCTTCTCTTGGTGTGTTGAAGATGTTTAATGCCCGCCGTCTGCAGTCTCTGATGAAGTAACGAGGATAGTGGAGTTTAGAAAATACTTGTTCAATTATAGTACATTCTTCCTCAAGAAATTCATTGCTGCTGGAAGAATGCACTATAATTAAACAAGTATTTTCTAAACTCCACTATCCTCGTTACTTCATCAGAGACTGCAGAGGACTGAAGACTGTGATACGGCTGAACAGGAGCTAATCACTGTTCTCATCCAGGCAGCAGAGTGCGCAATTCCAAAGAAGTCCGCAGGACGCACTCACAAAAGAGACTGGTGGTTCTACAACGATGATGTGCGGGAGCAGAACCATCGCATCAACTCTTTTAATACGCTATACAGGCGTAACCCTACGGCAGAGAACAGGAATACTCTGAGAGCCATTGTGCAGCATGCCCGCAGAATCTCTCTCAGAGTAAAAACTGAGAAATGGCTGGAGTGGTGCTCAACATTCGGGCATCACACCACCTTATCTGAGATATGGGAAAAGCTCAACATAGCAACTGGCAAGAGCAAGCCGGGGCCACCAGCACACCCGAACCCATCCCAGGAAGCTGAGAAACTAGTGGAGCTTTTCATTTCCAGGGGAGCCTCCACTCAGCTCCCACAGGACATCCGGAATATACAGATGGATCTTCTGCCACAGCGCCAGCTAACGATACGAGCTGCATGTGAGTCGGAAGATGTGACTGATGAAGACCTAACTGACTTGGAACTCCGAAGTGCCATTAAGAACACAGGTGACACTGCCCCAGGCATCGATGGTGTTACGTACTCCATGATTGCGAGGGCTGGGCAGAGTGGATGGGAGGCCATACTAGACGTCATTAACAGGTCGTGGAGGGCCGGGACACTCCCAGCAGCTTGGAAGAAAGCTACCATCGTACCAATTCCAAAGCCCAAGGACCCAGGCAGTATGAGACCCATATCGCTGACAAGCTGCTTAGGTAAGACTGCTGAGAGAATGGTGTTAAACCGAATCCTACGGAAACGTGGACCCTATCATCATCACATATTTGCCTTCACCAAAGGAGTGGGTACAGCAGAGTTCATAACCACTCTACTAAGCCAGATTGCTGATAGTAACAAAAAACCTAGTATCATCGTCTACCTCGACCTTGAAAAGGCATTTGAGCTAGCCAGCCCCACAGCAATTCTAGCAATACTAGCTCGGAAAGGAATCAAAGGACGCCTCCTGGCCTAGATAGAGTCTTACGTTAGGGGCAGGCAGGCTTGTGTCAGGGACACTACTCTTCCTATAAAACCCTGGAAAACGGCACGCCACAAGGAGGTGTGCTCAATCCGACCCTGTTTAACATCCTTATGCAGGAACTTGTGAGCCTTCCCTTTCACAGTGGTACACAGCTCTTCAACTATGCTGATGATCTTGCACTCGTAGTGAATGGGAAAGGCAATTTACAGCGACAGGCTCATAGAGCTTTGGACCTAATTATGCAGTCTTGCAAGGAACTAGGCCTCAAGATCTCGGCCGAGAATTCTCTTGCAATGATGTTCAAGAGACCAGATCCTGTGAATAGATTACGTATTCAGGATACAGAACTTGAGTGGACAGGCTCCTACCTGTACTTGGGAATCTTCATTGATAAAAAGCTGACCTTTCAGAAACAGGCCGGGTATGCCAGGTCACGTGCTTTACTCAGACTCAACGCCATGAGAGCCATGACGAGGCACCGTGCAGGGGCAAGCGAAGATGTACTTCGCTTGTACTGTATACAAGCTATACGCTCGCTCATTGACTACGGTGCACCGGGGTTAGCTCATCTTTTCCCGCAGAGTAGGCAAAGGGTGGAGGTCGTACAAAACCAGGCGATAAGAACTATGCTTGGGGCCCCCATCCGGACCAACACAGTATGTCTCAGATCTGAGGCCCGGCTTCCTTCCTTGGCTGACAGAGTAAGATACATAAACGCCTGCAAAGTAACCACGATTCTGCACCGGCAGCAAGGTAGCCCACTAAGGAGACGGTTATTGACAACCATGAAACATGATCCCACACTCTTCACGGACTACTCCTGGATTCGTTCGATTTGTGCTACTGGGCGGAAGCTGCTGCCTATTCAACTACTCCTTGAGAAGAGTTGTGACCTTCCTGTTGGTGGGTACCATCCACCACCTCCCTGGCGCCCAGATCCAGCCGATGTTTGCATCATGCAGCTACCCATCTCTGCAGTCAAGACACCCTCAGCAATCATGCTGTGACAAGCATGGCACTGGCAGAGGGAGGCACATGTGCAGTGTATTTCACAGATGGTTCTGTCGACTCTGACAGGAAGAGAGCAGCAGCTGGACTGTACCACAATGGTCACACACAAGGCTGGCGACTCCCTGACCAATGCACGATCCTTCAAGCTGAGCTGGTGGCGATTCAGCAGGCATTGTCACATGCTCTACGACATCGTCTCCGACCTGTCATACATGTTGATTCCACCTCTGCAATCAATGCCCTCTCCCATCCTCAACCACAGGACAATGTTCACCTCATCATATCGATCCTGAGCATAATGACAGCCTTAGAAGTTCATGGTAACAGATCGACATTGAACTGGATCCCCAGCCATTCTGGCATCCGGGGAAATGAGGCGGCAGATGATGCAGCCAAGCAGCAACAGACTATCCACATGTTGGGATTACTGTCCCCATCAGCCTATGACAGACCAAACTGGTGGCTGCCAGATCCATGAAACTTATGGGGGAGGTCATAGGTGATACTCCATCTCAACAGTGGTACCGAGCAGCGACTCAGGGAGAACCCCCTCCATATGATAGAAGCTGGTCCAGAGTGCAGTGTACCGCCATCCATCGGCTTCGTTTGGGCTTTCCCACAGCCAAGATGATGGTAGACAAGGCTGAAGATGTTGATAAATTAGACACATGTGCAACTCTTGGGTATCTTTATTGAGGAAACGTTTCGCCACACAGTGGCTTCATCAGTCCATACAAAGGAGAATCTTGAAGATCAGGAGGAGAATGAGGTAATGAGTCCCTTAGTCTTGAGTCGATGTGGTCAGTCCATCAATCTTGAATAGAATATGGCATATGTGCGGAGAAGGAGCTTGTAAACCGTATACAGGAGAGGTGCAGCAGTTGTAGGTGGTGTCACATTTGTTCAATGTGGAAGTAGGTCGTGCCCAAGGGTTAGGCAAGCGAAGAATTCCCAAGTATTAAGATCCCAAGAAGTTGCAGTGTCTGACAGGGTTGTAAATGAATGGTTCAGAGATCCGACACATTGATAAATTAGACACATGTGCAGCTCTTGGGTATCTTTATTGAGGAAACGTTTCGCCACACAGTGGCTTCATCAGTCCATACAAAGGAGAATCTTGAAGATCAGGAGGAGAATGAGGTAATCAGACCCTCAATCTTGAGTCGAGGTGGTCAGTCCATCAATATTGGTTACGTAACGTTGTCCAAGTAACGTAACCAAGTGACGCTTGAAGGGATGATGTTGGCGAAGTGTTCGGACTCTAGGTGTTCCATGTATAAGTTGGCTAGGACGGCACTGATGGGGGACCCCATTCCCATGCCGTAGGTTTGCTTGTAGAGCCTGTTATTGAAAGAAAAACAGTTGAAATTAACACAGAGTTCAATCAAGTCAACAAAATCTCCGGGAAGTAGAGGAAGATTAAGGTCTTGATTGACTTTGCTTCGTAGAACCTCGATGGCTTTAGTGGTAGGTACTTTTGTGAAGAGGGAAGTCACGTCCAAACTACTTATTTTTTTTTTTTTGTTACGAATGGAGAGGTTTCAGATGCTGTTGAAAAGGACGCCTGAGTGTTTAAGATGAGAGGGGCTGATGGTCCGCAGAAGGCAGGAAAGATATTTGGCAAGAACTCTGGCTAGTTTGTGTGAAGCACTGCCTATACCTGACGTGTTTGGTCTGAGAGGAATATTGTGTTTATGGGTCTTGGGCAAACCATACATGTGTGCTGGTTTAGGGTTGCTGGGAAACAGGTATAGAAGTTTCTTCCCTTCTCTAGTGCGTTTGAGTATTTGTCTGGTTTTGTATAGAAAGTCTTTGGTGAGTGTCTCTCACTGTTGAGTGCTGAGGGGTTCGTATGTAGACTGATCACTCAAAAGGTCCATCATTTTAATGCTGTAGTCACTGGTGTTGAGTATGACGACTCCACCTCCTTAGTCGGCGGTGGTGACGATAATGTTGGGTCCTTTGGGCGAGGTCCTTAAGGTATGTATCATGTAGGATGTATCATGTAGGAAGATTAAAGAAAAGGTTCCCCATAAAGCTGCAGGGCATGTCTCAATGCAGCTTTAGTGAACCTTCAAACAACAAAATAGATAATACTAATCTCACCAATGACTACAACAACAAACCCATCTCTGACATTGACACTCAACTTGCTCTCATCCAAGACACCATTACACAAGCAGCCAACATCGCAATCCCAAAAGAAACCCACACCACTCGATATTCCCTTTCAAAACCCTCCAGAAAAGAAGACAAATTAAATCTGTTCCCCACAACCGCTTTCTCTACAACACACATAATTTAATCAAGTCCCGATTAGATCCACTTACCTCAGAAACAACATTTCACACAGTCTAGACCAAGACCACAACAATCACTGGTCACAGCTCATATTGCAAGCAGACAAACAGCGAAACAAAAACACCAAAGCATTTGGAACTTTGTCAAAAAAATCAGAGGCACCACTCCCACCAACAAATTCAAACACATCACCCACAACAACACACGCATCTCAGACCTGCAGGCTGCTACTAAAAACTTCAAAACACATCGGGGAGAACATCTTCCACCCTCACGCACCCCACCCTAACGCTATTCAACACATTCAAACATAGAACACGGGAACACTGCACACATACACGAAACACACCAAGGGCCCACATCCATCTGGACTCTTTGCCTCCTCCCAGGAACTTGACATTCCTTTAAACCAAAACACAGACATTAAAACTCTCCTCAGACACCTTCCTCCCAAGGCCCCTGGTGCCTCTGGCCTAAACCAATTATCCTGAAACGCCTTCCTGACTCTATCATTACTGCCACACAAACCTCCTCAATGCCTCCCTTGCCTCTGGATACTTCCCTTCCATCTTCAAAGCTGCTACTGCTATCCTCGTTCCTAAACCCAATAAAGACCACTCTGACCCTAGAAACTATCGCCCTATCAGCCTCCTCGAAACTTTAAAAAAACTCTTTGAATTCTCTACTTTCTGATGGCCAGTTTTGGCTCAGAACACATAGATCCACACAGGATGCCATTAACATCATTCTCAAACTACATCCACATAAACACAAAACAAAGAAACAGGACAGCCCTGGTTGCAAAAGACGTTGAAAAGCCTTTGACACTGTATGGCACGAAGGGCTCAAGTACAAACTCTGCACTAATTTTAAACCTGCCTGCACTACTCGTAAACTCCTCTGCAACTTCCTAGACGGCCTACCATAGAATCAAATTCCAAGGCTGTTACTCTGGCTACTTCACACTAAATGCTGAAGTACCCCAGGGATCTTCCTCTCCCCAACCCTCTACATTTTATACACAACGACATTCCAACACCTGTAACCACAACCATCACACTAGCCTATGTCTACGATTTTTAACACAACTTACCACTCATGCCAATATAAGTACACTTACACACAAAACAAAAAAAGGGTCGACAGGATACCATCGGGGAACAAAAATGGAGGATCAATACCAATGAGCTAAATCCAGCTTTACGTATTTTAACTACAGGAAACGTGATCCCCCAATTACCTGTCGAACTAAGAAAAGCTGACCCCCCGCACTTACATCCCCATCACACAATCTGTCACTGTCCTTGGCGTTAATCTTGACTACCTTCTTCGCTTACACGGACACATTCACACAAGGCATGCAATAGCTAGTAAGGCCCTTGCGGCCTTACAAACTGAAACATGCCTCTCAACGCACCAAACTACACATCTACAAATCCCTAATACATTGTGAAGGCTTACTCAGCCCTGTTTAAAAAACTTCAGTCAGTATTACAGCGGCTTCCTCCTCAAGAAAATTAATGAATAAAAAAAAAAACAAAAACTGACAAACATAAATACTTTATTATTTAGAAAAATATAAAAAAATAAAACACTTAAATATGAAATATTAATTCTACCTTAAAGAAAATGAAAATGAAAAATAAAATGATATCTGAAATTCAAAGCTAATTTTTATATATAAAAACTTGGGTGTCTGGTGTTGTGACACTGCGTTTTGTTGAAATCGTAGCCGTTGCCGCTGATGGGGGGGGGGTCACAGGTGTTTTATGACAACCCACCGGCTCGTTCTTCACAGATTTTTTAGCCGTCAATAATCCGTCCAATGACAGGAAAGCAGGCTTTTTTTCCACTGACATGATGAGGGGTTATATCCTGCTACTTGCATACACAAACAGGGTAAGTGGATCAGAAATTGGGACGCCTCAGAACGTTAGTCCGTCTCCTTCAATTTCTACTCGTTTATTAGCAGGTGACCCCTCTGTTCTTTCAAGCTGTAAAGAGAGACAGATTACCCACTGCTTTAAAAATCACTCTCCATGATAAAATATAATACCTAAAAGATGTGGTGATTATTAAAACATTTAACCTATCAAGACTGAAAGGACTAAGTTAAAATTATTGGTCAAAGTGAAGCTTTCAACCAATAAGTCCACTAAAATATGATCAGGCATACTTACAGTAGTGTTGGGAGCTGTGAGTCAAGTGATTTACCCGTTGGACCGGAGCCCCCACACGTCACCTTTTTTGGGGGGAAAGGGAGGGGAAGGGATAGCAGAGCTAGACTGACCCTACCTTAAAAAAGCAGCCGGCAATCAAACTAAACACTTTTTGGGGGGGGGGAAAAAGGGGGGGGGAAGCGGGAGGGTGGACTTACCCTACCTTAACAAGTAGCAGGCAATGAAACTTTTGGTTTCAATATACTCCCTCGCTACTCCTATCTTTTTGAACTTTTTTCCCTCACAATCCTCCATACCAAGACTTATAGTCAAGGAGTATAAGAAAAATAGCGGAAAAAGTTCTAACATGTGGAAGTCACATAAGGCAACAAATCTTCTACTGAAATGTCAAAAACTTAACCAGTCAGAGAAATAATTGGATGAACCATTGATATACACAATAATGGAACTTAAAAGCCTGGAGTGCCCAAAGTCCACCTCAAGAGGCGACTGTTAATTCCCTTAAAGTTTCTAGGTATATCAAAGGTTTGTGGTCCATTTCTAAAATGAATTCTTTTCCCAGCAAATAAAATTTAAGTTTGGAGATACCCCACACAAGGGCCAAACATTCCTTTTCTTATGGTGGAGTATTCGTTTCTGCGGGAAGGGGTTTCCGGCTTAGGAAGCATACGGGAAGGGTGTGAAGGGTTACTCAGCCCTGTAACAACTTGAGTCAGTATTACTCAGGCTGGCTCCTCCTCAGGAAAAGATGAATAGAAAAAGAAATAATAACAGACAAACAAAAAACTTTATTATTAGAATATGAAATTTAAAACACTTAAATATGAAATATTAATCCTACATTAAAGAAAATGAAAAATGAAAAATATAAATGATAACTGAATTCAACCTAAATTTTAAATGTATATAAAATGTGGGTGTCTGGTGTTGGTGACACTGTTGTTGAAATCGTAGCCGTTGCTGATGAAGGGGGGGGGGTCGCAGGTGTTGGTGCCACCACTGCTAGTTTTTCACAGTATACCAGTGAGTATTCTATCCCCGAAGAAGGAAAGCAGGTTCTTTACTGCTGCAATGCTGTGGAGTTACGTCCTGCAATTTCATACAGGTGCACAGGTACTTCAATACCAACCTGGAGAAAGTCCCTGGACTTTTAGTCCTTCTCCTGTTCTACTCTTTGATTGCCAAGGTGACCCTCTCTGACATCCAAGCTGGAAAGATAGACAGGTTACCCACTGCTTAAATATTCACTCCCCAGGGTAAGTCTGATACTTGAAAGATGTGGTGATTATTACAACAGTCAACATAGAGCAAGGCTGAAAAGAATAAGTTTATTATTGATCAAAAGTGAAGCTTTCAACCAATAAATCCACTAGAATACAAGGCAGGCATGTACTTACAGTAGAGTTGTGAGCTGTGAGTCTAGTGATTTCTGTTTAACCAGAGCCCCACACGTCACCTTCGGGGGGTGGGGAAGAGGGAGGGGAAGGGATAGCGGGAGCTAGACTGACCCTACCTTAACAAGCGGGCCGGCAGTCAAACTATCACTTTCAGGAGGGGAAAAAGGCGGGAAAAACGGGAGCTTGACTTACCCTACCTTAACTAGTAGCCAGTAGACAAACTATCAATTTAGGGGTTGGGGGAGAAAAGGCGGGAATATCAGGAGCTAGACTGACCCTACCTTAACGAGTAGCGGCAATAAAAACTATTGTTAATATTTATATATTTTCCCCTCTCTACTCCTATCTATTGAACTTTTCCCCTTTCACAGGGAGTACCATCATGGTATTGTAGTAACACCGCACCTAACCATATTGGAGGCATCAGTTCTTAAACAAAATGTTTTATTAATATCAGGAATCTTAAGTATAGGGTCTTTCGAAAAGATACTTTTAATCTCATTAAACTTTTCCCGAGCTACGTCGGAAAGTTCAAGAGGTTCCTTCACAGACTTTTTAAGGAAGTCGAGAAAGATGCCTGTAAGATCAGTAAGGTTCGGGATAAACCGTGCATAAAAATTTACAGAACCAAGAAAGCTATGCATGAGCTTCTTGGTTTTGGAGAATTTAAATTCTAATAAAGCTTTGATCTTACTGGGGAGAGGCTGCAGAGAGTTATTAGAAGGCATCAGTCCAAGATATCTAATCTTGTTATACACAAGGAAGCATTTCTTCGGCTTGGCAGTGAGGCCATGTGAGCGTAACCTACGTAAAACTGATGTTAATGTTGGATAATGCTCGCCCCATAGGGAAATGTCATTACGTAAATGTTATCAAAATAAACTGAAACATTTGGCATATTACCCAAGACCTTTCTCATCAGTCTCACGTAGGTAGCACAGGCAGTTACCAAACCGAAGGGCATAGTTCTATACTCCATCAGTCCTTGGTGTGTAGGAAAAGCGGTGTACTGCTTAGAAGAAGGATCTAACATTACTTGATGATATGCCTGGGGCAAAAATCAATCTCTGAAAAAAAGGAAGAGTCAAAAAATTTGTGTAGATCGTTATCTATTAAGGGCATAGGCTCAGCACCCCACCGAGTGATAGCATTAAGGCCTCTGAAGTCAATAGCAAGTCTATATGAATTATCCTCCTTCTTAACCATGACTACTGGTGAGCAATATGCAGATACCGAAGGTTCAATGATTTTAAGTTTTAATAATTTGTCTACCTCTCGGTCAAATGCATCCCTAAGGTGAACTGGAACGGGGTATAATTTTCGTTTGATGGGATTGTCCTTTACTAAGTCAATCTTATGGACTACAGTGGAGGTAACACCCCTGGAATATCAGTAAAGACGTCTAAAAAAGTTACTCACACATTGAAGTAGTTCATGTCTCATATGGCATTAATTTTTGGTTGCGCCCGAGTGGTCAAGAGTCACCAAGTCATGTATTTTCTTCATCATATTCTAAGCTAGAGGTGCCAATTACGCACACCTTACATTCTTCAGTTGTTTTATCAAGTTCGTGTGGAAAAACAAAGTCAAAGTTATTAAGGCAGTTAACCGAATTTCTTCGGGAATATTTCAAAGGATGTTGATATGATAAAGCTTAGGTTTTTCCCCTTGACTTCTATGAGGTAGTCAACTTTCCCACAAAATTTTTAATACTTTATATGGACCTTTCCATGCTACTAATAATTTTTTTGACTGATAGGCAAAAGTACCAGAACTTTTATCTCCTACTTTAAAGCTTCTCCTCTGACTTTTGTAAACAAAATAGATTTTGTTACTGGTCCATTGACAAGCTTAAGTTTTCGAAACTACGTCAGAAGTCTCCCAAGTTTGGATCTAAGGTCAAGGAGAAACTGATAGAAAACTGAACCTCAGCCTTTACGTCCTCATTAGTCCATAAGTCATGAAGGATGGACAAGGGCCTCTGGCCTGTCTACCATAGAGAAGTTCAAAAGGTGAAAACCCCAAAAAGTCACTGGGAACTTCTCTCATTGCAAACAAAACACAGGGTAGGTAAAAGATGCCACTCCTTAGGGTTTAAGGGAGCAAAGTTTCCTTTAAAATGGACTTGAGAATCGAATGCTGGCGCTCAATCCTCCCCTTACAGCTGGGATGATAGGGTGTGGTGAAGAGAAGGCTTCACTCCAGAAGTTGGTGTAGATGTTGCATTAAGTCAGATGTGAATTGTGTCCCACGGTCAGACAAAATTTCTCTAGGGATGCCCCCTCTGGAGAAGAAGGCAAAAGGGCTTTAGCCACCTTTTGTAGTAGTTATGGTCTTTAAGGGAACGGCTTCAGGGAAACTCGAAGCATAATCAACTAATATTAATATATATCCCATGTCCCCCAAATGAAATGGAGATAAAGGACCAACGATGTTTAGTAGCTACTCTTTCAAAAGGGTACCGTAAAAACTGGCATTTTGACCATAGGAATCCGCCTAGTACCACGAGGATGACAGATTCGCAAACTTTACACGATCTACAGTAAATAGTGACATCTGAGACATTTTTTTTGCCAAAAATTGGTTTCCTAATTTTATTTAAGGTTTTACGATGCGAGAATGTCCGGCCACTGGCCAGGTCATGGAGCATTTTAAGAACAGTCTCTCTGCATTGACTTGGAACAACTAAGATGTAATAGTCTATCACAATCTGAATTTAATTTTGAATACTGACTTGTACAAGAATTCCTTTTATATAATCAAAATTTATATGAAAAGTTTTCCTTGGATAACTTGATTTTGTTTAGCGGCATTATGGCAATTCTGAAGAGAAGGCAATTACTTTTGTAAATTGACAAAGGAGTTTCTTTGATAATCTAAAGCTTTAAAAGTCAGGGAAAAATCAAAGGATGGATATTAGAGAACCTGGCTTTGGTCTGGAGGCCGAATCAAGACATTATGGACAGAGGTGATATCTTCACTTTCATCTAATAAGTTGAACCGTGATCCTACTATCTCGCTTTCGATAGTACAACACTGGATTTTAATTCCCACAAAATCTCGCGAGACAATTGTCTCATCTGTACTTTCGAGAGGCCTCTCTGACACTACAGAAGAGGATCTGAAAAGCGTATGTCCCAACCTTTGGAGATGAAATGAGTCACCTCAGAAGGAAAAATGGCACCTTTACATTATCTATTAGACGGAGCAAGAGTGATGGAGCAAGATACGGCTTCAGACCAACCTGTGAACCATTTAGACCTACTGTTAACATGGATGTAGGAAAAGTGTCCGTATGGCCCATGTAGTCTGAAAGTATAGCAGAGGAATGAGTTTTCCTTTAAGATTAGGAACAGCTTATCAGAATTACTAATACAATGTGCAACCATTGTCTCGTAAAATGTGTAGATACATTAAGTCCATATAACTGATACTGAACAGAAGGATGCATGGTCATTACATTCTATTAAAACATCTTCCAACTTTTGACCTACTTAGAAGGACGATTTGGACGTTTTAATGTCCCTTAACACCACACAAAATGACCAAACAGGAATAAAAGAAGTTTATTTTACTTTCCACTAGAGG
This sequence comes from Cherax quadricarinatus, assembly GCF_026875155.1. Lineage (NCBI taxonomy): Eukaryota > Metazoa > Arthropoda > Malacostraca > Decapoda > Parastacidae > Cherax > Cherax quadricarinatus. The sequence goes on along the minus strand of NC_069399.1, from coordinate 12,126,936 downwards.
CTTTGATTTCTTAAGGTCTGATGAACCCTTTGCCCTTAGGTTATCGATCCCTTTAGGATCTTTATAGAGTTAGTTGAGCCTCAGTCATACAGGTTCAGCACCTCAGCAACTTCCCTCTTTAATCAGGTTTACGTTTCTCTGATGGAATGTTCGATCTTGTGAGGAAGATACTTTCAGGAACTGGTCAGCAACCATGAAGTCTCTTAATAGATTCATAACTGTGATCACTCCTGAACTCTCTATCCAAAAGTCGAACAAATTGAAAATAGTGTTACTTGTCTCTGCTGAAAATTTTGGGCCAGGCTGTAAGGTGGCATACCTGAAAATCTTTCCTGTAAGAATTTGTGTTTTTTGAATATGCTTTAAGGATTGCCTTCATTCAAGTAGGTTATAATTACATATGATAACCTGCGACAAATTGCATAGATATTCAAACTGTACCTTAAAATAACATTCCTAACCTGGTAAGACCAAGGTGTCGAGCAGCCATTCACAGAGTGTAGCGGTATTTTCAAACCTGATAATGTATGAATAATTTCTTCACCCGCTCCTGTGACGGAGGTAAATAAGGTGATGGAATATGTGCCCCCCAACCGCTAGCTGCATGATGTTCAATTACTCCTTCCTCTAATGTTGTTGTGTAAGAGTTAACTTTTATCACTCAATTCAAGGCGAGCTTTTCGTGCTCGCATCCTTTTCTCTCTCGTATTAACTGAGTTCTAGCAGCTTTTTCCTAACAGTCTCTAGCTTTTTCTCACTTTCTCTAGCATTTTTTCCTCAACTTCTCTATCCTTTGCTCTTTCTCAAGTTCTCTTAATTCAACTTGTTCCTTCACATACTCTAGCTCCTCTCCTCACGATCAGGTCTATACACTCCTTTTTTGGTCTTCTCTCTCTCTTTCTAACTGTCTCTCTTAGATTTTCTCTCTCATTCCTCTCTCTCTCGCTCCTTTTCTCTTCTCGTTCGATTCTCTCTCTCTCCTTTTCTTCTCTCTTTCCTTTCTAACTGTTTTTTCCTTCTCTCTCAATTCTCTCTACTTTCAAGTCTTTCCTGGATCTTACACTAATGAAGATTCTAAATTTTTCCTCCCTGTTATTCCTAACTTACTTCCAGTGTTCATCCAACACTGGTATTCCTCCATACTTGCAAGAATAAACTTAACTATCAGGAAATGAAATGGGTAATAAAAGAAAATGGAGGGTTCAATTCCTGCTCTGCTCAAACTGTAAATAAACAAGGGCGTCTATATCCCTGCCTTCAATTAAACAATATGTATAATGAAAACGAAGGATTCTACTGCCGCTCCGAGCAAACAGTACGGTAGAATGGGGTCCCTTGACCATCCTCAATCTTCTCACACCAATAAATCCAAGAGTGTTTAACGACAGTCCCCATGATTAAAATAAAGAGCTAAATGAAACAAATTGTCACTGAAAATCTCAGGTCCCTATAGTCTAATACTCCAAAGTTGTTCAAGCTCGAACAAAAAGGTTTGCAGAATTAAATATTATATCCTGCAATGACTTGACTTACAATAAATTGAGACTATAACAATCACCAAATCTTTTAAATTACCTGTACTGTAGTCCTTACCATAAGAGAATGATTACTCATGGGCTGATGTAACCGTCTGTGGTAAGCGGCTTTTGAAGTTCCAATGGTAGATTCGAGATGGAGTTGATTCTTGATTCAGCTCGAGTTGAATCCTGGCAAGTCGCCACTTGTGATAGGCTTACTCAGCCCCCTGTAACACTTCCAGTCAGTATTACCAAGCTGGCTCCTCCTCAGGAAGAAATAAATGAATAGAAAAAGAGACAAAAAACTGACCAAACAAAAACACTTTATTATTTAGAAAATATGAAAATAAAACACTTAAATATGAAATATTAAGTCCTAACTTAAAGAAAATGAAAAATGAAAAATATAATGATATCTGAATTTCAAAACGCTAATATATATTTAATAAAATTTGGGTGTCCTGGTGTTGGTGACACTGCCGTTTTGTTGAAATCGTATCCGTTGCCGCTGATGGGGGGTGGGGTCGCAGGTGTTGATGACAACCCACCGGCTCGTTCTTCCCAGATTTTTCTAGACGTCAATAATCCGTCCAGATGAACAGGAAAGCAGCTTTTTTCCACTGCAATGATGAGGGGTTATATCCCTGCTAACTTGCATACACAAACAGGTAAGGATCAGAATTGGGACCCTCATACGTTAGTTCCGTCTCCTTTCATTCTACTCGTGATTTAGCAGGTGACCCTCTCATGTCCTTTCAAGCTGTAAAGAGAGACAGATTACCCACTGCTTATGAATCACTCTTCCATGATAAGAACAATACTTAAAAGATGTGGTGATTATTAAAACATTTTTAACCTATCAAGACCGAAAGGACTAAGTAATTAGTGTCAAAAGTGAAGCTTTCACCAATAAGTCACTAAATATGAACAGGCGCTTACTTACAGCAGTGTTGGAGTTTGTGAAGTCGAGTGAATATACTGTTTTGAACCGAGCCCGACCACGTCACCTTCGGGGGGGGGAGAAGGGAGGGGAAGGGATAAGCCGGAGCTAGCTGACCCTACCTAACAAGCATAAGCCCGGCAATCAATACTATCATTCACTTTTCGGGGAGGGGGAAAAAGAAAGGTGGGGGGGGAATAGCGCGGAGCTGGACTTACCCTACCTTAACAAGTACCAGAAATGAAACTATGTTACTATATACTCCCTCGCTACTCCTATCTATTGAACTTTTCCCTCACATACGTCCCTCTGATAACTGTACTCTCCTCTAGCACCTCTCTCTTTCAGGCAAAAACAAACTTACTTAACTGCAGCGTGCCAGAACAAGCACTACGAGCTGGGTGCTTGAATGCAATGGGAGGACTTCGGCCACAAGCGAGTCTCTCCATGCCCAATAACATCACTCTGCCCAAATGCTTACTGGAGAGAGGCTCCGTGACAGACAGACAAACTGGAGACACGAACTCTCTCCTTGACGAAGACATTCGCAGACCCACAAACGAACACAACCTTTTTCTAACTCCTGGCATGATCCTGCTCCTAACCCTATTTACAATAACCTTGTGATTCGCGACAGGTACCTACTATGACAGGTACCATTTCTTCTGACCCACGTTCCCCTTAGCTTTTGGGTTAGAGACATTGGCCCAGTTCAACAACTCCTCTCAAGCACTAAACGTTGCATGTCCCTTTCCTCCCCGCTCACCCCCCCGGGGGAGCGCGCGCGCGCGACGCGCGTGCGTAGACACACGACCAAAGAAGACCCCACTATTCTCAATATCTTCCCACCGATCGCCTCGTCATGGGCTGGGTTAGCAAGGCTCTATTCTACAACTAAGAACACTCCTCTCCAGCACTATTTCGTCTGTCCCGTCTTTCCCCGCTCAATCCCATTTTGGGATCTTACCTGAACTTCGTTTCTTCGTTTCGCCTGTGCTTCAGATCTCTACAACCACGTTCTTCTAAACACTACTCCAAGGCTGAGGGACAGATTACCCTCAACTTTTGTATATTAGTTCTTCTGCTTTCTTATTATTCCAAGAATCTGTATTGATAAAGCCACTGGATGCGAACCGTCTACTATAAAGACAGCTAGATGTTGCACAAGTGTCTTAACTTTCACAGTGTACGAGCAGTGAAGGCAGGAGCGTATAACACTATACACAGCAGTGTACGAGGATGAAGGCAGAGAACTGTGTAACACTGTACACAGTAGTGTACAAGCATTGAAGTTATGACCACTGTGTACACTGTACACAGTTGTGTACAAGCAGAGAAGTAAGGTCTTGTTGTAACATTGTACACAGCAGTGTAACGAGCAGTACGCAGGGTGCAGTGTAACACAGTATACCAGTGTACAGCAGGAAGGGAGGAGCTGTGGTAACTGTTCACAACAGTACAAGCGTTGAGGTAGGCACTGTGTGCCACTGTACACTGTAATGTACGGGCAGTGAAGCCAGGGATTGTGTAACACTGTACACAGCAGTGTACGACAGTGAAATCAGGCACATTTGTAAACACTGTACACTGCAGTGTAACAATCAGTGAAGTAAAGCACTGTGTAACACTGTACACAGTTTTGTGTACAATGCAGTGAAAGCAATTGACCTGTGTAAACACTTTTACATAGCAGTGTACAAGCAGTGAAGGCAGAGGAGTGCTGTGTAACACTGTACACAACCGGTACAAAGCACTGAAGGTAGGCACTATGTAACACGGTACACTGTAAATGTACGGGCATAAAGGCAGTGAGCTGTGTAACACTATACACAGCATGTATGAACAGGTGATTCAGGGAAGCTGTGTAACATTGTACTCTGCATGTACCGAGCTTGAAGCAGGGCGCTGTGTAGCACTGTAAACAGCTACTTATGAGCAGCGAAGGTAGGGCGTTTTGTAAAACTGTACACACAGTGTATGAACAGTGAAGTCAGGAACTGTGTAACACTGTACACAGCAGTAGGATGAACAGTGAAGTCAGGGAACTGTGTAACACTGTACACAGCATGTAATGAACAGTAAGTCAGGAACTGGTGTAACACTGTACACAGCAGTGTATGAACAGTGAAAAGTCAGAACTTGTGTAAGCACTGTAACACAGCAGTGCATGAAACAGTGAAGTCAGGGAACTGTGTACACTGTAAATCCACAGCCGTGTCAGAACAGTGAAACGTCAGGGAACTGGTGTAACACTGTACACACAGCAGTGATGAACAGTGAAGTCCGGGAACTGAGTGTAACACTGTAACACAGCATGTAGAAAGTGAAGTCAGGGAAACTGTGTAACACTGTACACAGCAGTGTACAAGCAGTGAAGGTAGTGTCTGTGTTCAACTAACTTTATATAATTTTTTTCATGTTTTGTTTTCATAGTGGGACACTTGTGGTCCAGCTTGGATCCTGATGGTCTAATGTACAGGTTGTTTTCAGCTACTCTGAAAGTTATGCCTCTCTATTTCTGTTTACTTTGTGTAAGATAAATCCAATGGCAGAAACTGAAATTACCTATTATATGATTATTATTATATTATATAATATTATTATTATTATCACTAATATTTGCGACCACGTGTCGGCTTCAGCTATTTCCACGGGAGAGGGCAGGGTTCGTCTTTAAGGTCCGCCCACCCACTTTCTAGGTCCATGTACCCAGAATCAATCCGTGGGCCCCCGATGGTCTTTCCCTTCTTCACTTCCCCTGTTTCAGCCTCGCTTTTCTGTGTTTCGCATCTCTGCCATTACATCTCTAAACCTTTCCCAGGTTCATGTACCCAGGATCTATCCGTCCGCCTCCAGATTGTCTCCCCTTTCCAAGAATCAGCCTCAACCAACCAAGACCGTGTGTCCAGGAATCACATCTGCGTCCCTCAGATATTCTTCCTTCCCAAGGTCCCCAAAGTCAGACTCACAACCAGATTTATGCATTCCCAGGACAATTGTTCAGATTCATCTGTGTCCCCTCTATATTCTCCGTTCCCAAAGTCTGCCTCAACAACCGTATTCAACGACTATTCCCCAGGCTCATGTATCCAGAATCCATTGTTTTTCTCCCCTGGTGTCTCCCATGCTCGCACTTCATAGAAGTCAGCATCAATAACTCGTTTCCCCCATGGTTCATGCATCCCGAAAACCATCCTTCCCACTTCACCAAAGTCAGTGTTTTTTGCCACGCCAGTGACCTTGTGTGGCATGCAAAGAGTACGTAAACCTTTATACGGCGCATGTGCAACCCTCATTTACCAGCTATCTCCCCCAACCACGAACCAGGGACTGAGAGTTGACGATGGGGCCCCGTCGTTCAACCAGTAACCCAGGTTTCCAGCCCAATGAGAAGAATGGTTTTGCATCGCAGAGTTATGTGGGTACCACTCTCCTGTCTGCCCTTGTCATTCCCATTCTAGAGCTGGTTAAAGCACGGTCTGCTCTCTAGTGGCTTCTCTTCTGCCTAGCTTACAGTGGAGTGCACTAATACATATTGTTGTTACATAGTGTATATAGTTGTAAATACTTCTGTATAAAATTGTGAGATAATATAAGTCAAAAGTTCTCTGCTGTGTTTATTTTTCTCCCTTTACACCCAGGATAAACAGGCCCATTTGGGATACCTGGGTTGTATACCTTGTTTAGATGAAAATTTGGTCTTGTCTATCTGGTCTATGGTAAAAAAAATTTCGGGTGGGTGAAATTACTCTAATGGTCACCCTATGGAATCTATATGAAACTATAGTTTTCGACAATATAAGTGCATATGTCATTTTTTTGTGTGTGTCTAGACAATATCTATAAACCCACACTGTATAAATATAGATAATATTAACAAGAATTCTTTTGTTCTGTTATTTCTCACATTTTATTTTTATGACAAGCAAAGAACCACAAGTCTTCATTCACATCCATTATTTTCATACAATTCTGCGTCTCCCCCCCACACACATCACACAAATAAACAATCTTGTATATCAAACATTAACACAGTCCAGCAACCCACATAATCTCTGCTCCCTCACTTGTGAAATGTAAATTCACATATACGGTCCCCACACACATCTCGCACTGAACCCTGTCATGATCCCACATTACATCTTACAAGTGGGTACACATTCACAAGAGCCTGTCAGGATTTTCGCACACCCTTCTGTTTAAGTAAGGCAATACGATGGAATTAGCAGGAATATTCTTGATTATAAATTTGATTTTATAAATAAAACTGGAGAATGTTAATTTCCGGTACTTCGATGACATCCTTCGTGAAAAATGTGAATATATTAAGTGAGAAATATGAGGTACCTGTGGATAAGGTAGGGAAACACTATTAATTAAGAATCAACATGTAAAAGTTGAACAATATACAGAAGAAGAAGAGGAATATAAAAATACATTAAAGTTATATAAATACAATAAGATACAAGTAAAAATTTAAATAAATAATAACTCTAAGTGGCCATTTGAGTACCTTTCAAGATAAGTTAATTCTTTAAAACAGTGTTTCAGTTTCACTCTCAGAATATATACACTGAGAGACTCAACTTTACAGTCTTCAGTTTATAATGAACAAGAAAAGAAACATTTCGCATATCAAACTTTCCATGAGGTAACTTTTCTGTGTTAATCTTTATGAACTCATGACTCACTTCCTGTACTTTTTGCAATATGTAATAATGTTCTCTCTCTCTCTCTCTCTCTCTGTCTGTCTCTCTCTCTCTCTCTCTCTCTCTCTCTCTCTCTCTCTCCTCCTCTCTCTCGTCTCTCTCTCTCTCTCACTCGTCCTCTCTCTTCTCTCCCTCTCATCTCTCCTCTCTCTCTCCTCTCTATACACACACACACACACACACGCACACAGGAACTATACATAGCTTCAAGATGAGGCATGATAAAGCTCATGAAGCAGGGAGAGAGATGACCTAGTAGCACACAGTGAAGAGGCGGGGCCAGGAGCTGAGTCTCGACCCCTGCAACCACAATTAGCTGAGCGCGCGCACACACACACACAGGAGAGATAGGGACACATGATAACGACATACAAAATACTGAGAGGAATTGACAAGGTGGACAAAGACAGGATGTTCCAGAGATTGGACACAGCAAAAAGGGGACACAGTTAAAAGTTGAAGACACAGATAAATCACAGGGATGTTAGGAAGTATTTCTTCAGCCACAGAGTAGTCAGGAAGTGGAATAGTTTGGGAAGCGATGTAGTGGAGGCAGGATCCATACATAGCTTTAAGCAGAGGTATGATAAAGTTCACGGTTCAGGGAGACTGATCTAGTAGCGACCAGTGAAGAGGCGGGGCCAGGAGCTAGGACTCGACCCCTGCAACCTCAACTAGGTGAGTACAACTAAGTGAGTACACACACAAACACACACACACACACATTCACACACACACACATACAAACACACAGCCCTATCATACCTATTCTTGATGCTATGTATGGATTCTGCCTCGATGACTTTGCTGCTTAGGTTGTTTACTCCCTGTCCCACTTCTTCACCTGCTCTCTCCCTCCCTTTCTGTCTCACTTCTCCACCTGCTTCTCTCTCTCTCTCTCTCTCCTCACTCTCGTCGTCTCTCCCTCTCATCTCTCTCCTCTACTCTCTCTCTCTCTTCATCTCCTCTCTCTCTCTCTCTTCACACAGACACACATACACACACATACACACAGACACACATACACATACACACATACACACACACGCACACACAGGCCTAGTGTCTAATCGACATGTGCCTAGGACAAAATGGTAACTAACTAACTAACACACGGTCCTAGGGCCAGTGCTATTTTGATACATATAAATGGCATGTTGGAAGGGTTAAACTCAGAAGTGTCCCTGTTTGCAGATGATGTGAAGTTAATGAGGAGAAATAAATTAAATGAGGACCAGGCAGGACTTCAAAGAGACCTGGACAGGCTAGACACCTGGTCCAGCAACTGGCTTCTCGAATTCAACCCCGCCAAATGTAAAGTCATGGAGATCGAGGAAGGGCAAAAAAGACCACAGACAGAGTATAGGCTAGGTGGACAAAGACTGCAAACCTCGCTCAAGAAAAAAGATCTTGGGGTGAGTATAACACCGAGTACGTCTCTGAAAGCACACATCAACCAGATAACTGCTGCAGCATATGGGCGCCTTGCAAACCTGAGATTAGGGTTCCGATACTTAAGTAAGGAATCTTTCAAGACACTATACACCGGGTAAGTCTGCCCCATACGTGGAGTAGCAGCACCAATTGGTTTTTGAAAACCCCACACCGGTCAAGCATCGTCAAGAAAATCAGGAAACGCAAAGGTTTGCGACAAGGTTAGTTACAGAGCTAAGGGGAATGTCCGATGAAGAAAGGTTAAGGAAATCTGCCCTGACGACCCTGGAGGACAGAGGGTCAGGGGAGACATGATACGATCATAACAAAATACTGTGTGGAATAGAAAAGGTGGACAGAGACAGATGTTCCAAGAAGGGGACACAGAAACGAGGGGCACTCTTCGAGGCAGTTGAAGACTCAGATGATCACAAGAAGTTTAGGAGTATTTCTTCATCATTGAGTGGACCAGGAACGGGGAACAGTCCTGTGCGAGTAATGTAGTGGATGCCAGGAAACAACATAGATTTAAGACGAGTAATGATAAAGCTTAGAGGCCGGGAGAGAGAGGACCAGTAGCGTTCAAAGTGAAAACGTGCCAGTACTGAGTCCTCGACCCCGGCACCCCCTTCCTGTTATAAACATAGCGTATAACAGGAAGGGCACTGCCAATTGGATCAGAGAATACCTGACAGAGAGGCAACAACGAATCATGATACGTGATGAAGTATCACAGTGGGCACCTGAGACGTGCGAGGTCCCACAGGGGTCGGTCCTAGGACCAGTGCTATTTCTGATATATGTGAATGATATGATGGAAGGGTTAGACTCAAAATGTGAAGTTAATGTGGAGAATTCAGTGAGATGAGGATCAGGCAGGATTTCAAATGGACCTGGACAGGCTGGACACGTGGTCCAGCAACTGGCTTCTTGAATTTAACCCCGTCAAATGTAAAGTCCATGAAGATCGCCGAAGGGCAAAGAAAGACCCGCAGACAGAGTAAGCTAGGTGACCAAAAGACTTGCAAACCACGCACAAGGAGAAAAGATCTTGGGTGAGTAAACACCGAGCATGTCTTCAGAGCACACCTCAACCGATAACTGCTGCCAGCCATATGGGCGCTGCAAACCTGAGAAAACATTCCGATACTCACAAGAAAATCGTTCAAGCACTGTACATAGTGAGGCATCAGCCCATACTTAGAGTATGCAGCCCCTGTATGGAACCCATACTTGATCAAACACGTCAATAAATTAGAGAAAGTGCAAAGGTTTGCGACAAGGTTAGTTCCAGAGCTAAGGGGAATGTCCAACGAAGAAAAGTTAAGGGGAAGCGGCATGACGACAACGGAGGACAGGAGAGTTAAGGGAGACATGATAACAACATACAAAATACTGCGTGGAATAGATAAAGTGGATAGAGAATGTTCCAGAGAGGGGACACAGAAACAAGGGATCACAATTGGAAGTTGAAGACCCAGATGAGTCAAAGGGATGTTAGGAAGTATTTCATCAGTATTAGGGTAGTCAGGAAGTGGAATAGCCTGGCAAGTGAGGTAGTGGAGGCAGGAACCATACATAGCTTTAAGATGAGGTATGATAAATCTCATGGAGCAGGAAGAGAGAGGACCCAGTAAGCACTCCCCCCCCCCCATGCCCCCCCCCCCCCCCCCCCCCCCCCCCCCCCCCCCCCCCCCCCCCCCCCCATGGGCCAGGAGCTGAGTCTCGACCCCTGCAACCACAATTAGGTGAGCACAATTAGGTGAGTACACACACAGTATCGCTTAATAGTGCTCCCAGGATTTAGCGTTCTAGTGCCTGACCTAAGATATTATTAGCGGTCATCGTACGTGAGTGAATCAGTGAACATACCTGCAAGAGTGTAACAGCTTTCAAGAGTGCGAATAATGTGATAAATCAAGAATTTTACAATTTAAATTTGAATGAATGCTGAGTGAGGGAGGGTAGCAGTCAGCTGGTGAGGCTGCTGGCCGCAGTGTTGACACAAAATGGTAAACGGTGTGATCTGAAATATTAACAAATACAGATATTGGTTGTTATAGCAGCAGTGTAGTAATAAGGTCATAAACGAGTGATTAAGTAAATACTGAAAGTAAGAAAAAATTAGTCAGTCCCCAGCTATTGGTGTTGTGAATGTAGTTCATATCATCAGATTTGTATGACCATAATACTGTACTAAAGAAAAAAAGAAAGAAACAGAAAATAAGAACTTGAATGCATGATAAAGTTCCTGAAGGAGTTACAAAAGTGAAGGAGTTGATAGCAGCCAACCAGCAGGAACCTCCATTGTTGTGCAGACGACATCACTTGTCTATGTGTGGTTAATTTTGGTTAGTGTCTAAAGTCTCAGTGTCTCGCCCTGCTGGTTGTATGCTATACCATCACTCTCTCCCTAACTTTCAGTGCCAGGAGATAGAGGTAACCCTGATAATGTTTAGTAAATTATCTAAATATCTTCAGAAGAGTAGTGTAGCCTAGTGACCCCCCCCCCCTGACAGCGACAAGCTAGTAAACAAGTACGTACATAAGAACATAAGAACATAAAGGAGGAACACTGCAGCAGGCCTGTTGGCCCATACTAGGCAGGTCCTTTACAATTCATCCCACTAACAAACATTTGACCAGCCCTATTTTCAATGCCACCCAAGAAACAAGCTCCGATGTGCAAGTCCCACTCAAATCCAACCCCTCCCACTCATGTACTCATCCACCTAAATTTGAAACTACCCAAGGTCCTAGATTCATAACCCAACGTAGGTAACTGTTCACTTCACAACTACCTATTCCAAACCAATAACCTTTTCCTATGTCCTTTCTAAATCTAAACTTATCTAATTTAAATCCATTACTGCGGGTTCTCTCTTGGAGAGATATCCTCAAGACCTTGTTAATATCCCCTTTATTAATACCTATCTTCCACTTATACACTTCGATCAGGTCTCCCCTCATTCTTCGTCTAACAAGTGAATGTAACTTAAGAGTCTTCAATCTTTCTTCATAAGGAAGATTTCTAATGCTATGTATTAATTTAGTCATCCTACGCTGAATGTTTTCTAACGAATTTATGTCCATTCTGTAATATGGAGACCAGAATTGAGCTGCATAATCTAGGTGAGGCCTTACTAATGATGTATAAAGCTGCAGTATGACCTCTGGACTTCTGTTGCTTACATTTCTTGATATAAATCCCAGTAATCTATTTGCCTTATTACGTACGCTTAGGCATTGCTGTCTTGGTTTAAGGTTGCTGCTTACCTTAACCCCCAAGTCCTTTTCGCAATCTGTATGGCTAAGTTCTACATTATTTAACTTATAAGTGCTAGGGTTATGGACACTCCCGAGCTTCAGAACCTTGCATTTATCTACATTGAACTGCATCTGCCACTTTTCTGACCAAGAGTAGAGTTTGTCTAAATCCTCCTGAAGTTCCCTAACATCTACGTTTGAATCAATTATCCTACCTATCTTCGTGTCATCGGCGAATTTGCTCTTATCACTAGTAATTCCTTCATCAAGATCATTGATATATATTATAAACAACAACGGGCCCAAGACTGATCCCTGTGGAACGCCACTTGTTACTGATCCCCACTCGGATTTAACCCCATTTATGGACACTCTCTGCTTCCTGTCTGTGAGCCATGATTCGATCCACGAGAGCACCCTTCCCCCAATGCCATGAACTGCTACTTTCTTCAACAGTCTTTGGTGCTTAGGTAAGACACATATGCAACAGTTAGGTATCTTTATTATGAAACGTTTCGCCTACACAGTAGGCTTCTTCAGTCAAGTACAGAAAAGTTGATAGAAGCAGAAGATACTTGAAGACGATGTAATCAGTCCATCACCCTTAAAGTTTTGAGGTGGTCAGTCCCTCAGTCTGGAGAAGAGCATTGTTCCATAGTATGAAACAATATGTTTCATACTATGGAACAATGCTCTTCTCCAGACTGAGGGACTGACCACCTCAAAACTTTAAGGGTGATGGACTGATTACATCGTCTTCAAGTATCTTCTGCTTCTATCAACTTTTCTGTACTTGACTGAAGAAGCCTACTGTGTAGGCGAAACGTTTCATAATAAAGATACCTAACTGTTGCATATGTGTCTTACCTAAACAACCTGTCGGTATTTTATACCATTTTAATGTTCAGTCTTTGGTGCGGAACTCTATCAAATGCCTTACTAAAATCTAAGTAAATAATATCAAATTCTTTATCGTGGTCAACAGCCTCAAAAGCTTTACTGAAGAAAGTTAATAAATTAGTTAAACAAGACCGGCCTCTTGTGAATCCATGCTGAGTATCATTAATCAAGCTATGCTTATCGAGATGGCTTCTTATAATTTGAGCTATAATTGACTCTAGTAATTTGCCTACAATTGAGGTCAGGCTTATTGGGCGGTAATTTGACGGTAACGACTTGTCCCCTGTTTTAAAAATAGGAATTACATTAGCCATCTTCCACATATCAGACACTTCACCTGTTTGAAGAGATAAATTAAAAATATTAGTTAATGGTTCACAGACTTCCATTTTGCATTCCTTTAGAACCCTTGAAAAAACCACATCAGGACCCGGTGACTTATTTTGCTTCAGTCGGTCTATCTGCTTCACAACCATTTCACTAGTGACTGTGATGTTACATAATTTATCTTGAACATTAAAATGGTATAAAATACCGACAGGTTGTTAGATAAGACACATATGCAACAGTTAGGTATCTTTATTTCGAAACGTTTCGCCTACACAGTAGGCTTCTTAAGTCGAGTACAGAAAAGTTAATAGCAGCAGAAGATACTTGAAGGCGATGTAATCAGTCCATCACCCTTAAAGTTTTGAGGTGGTCAGTCCCTCAGTCTGACCACCTCAAAACTTTAAGGGTGATGGACTGATTACATCGTCTTCAAGTATCTTCTGCTTCTATCAACTTTTCTGTACTCGACTGAAGAAGCCTACTGTGTAGGCGAAACGTTTCGAAATAAAGATACCTAACTGTTGCATATGTGTCTTACCTAACAACCTGTCGGTATTTTATACCATTCTAATGTTCAATCTGTCAGACACTGCAACACAAGGGTATCTTGGTACAGACCTACAATCAACTTCGACAACCTCTACTAGTGAGAACGGCTGGATTTGAGAGGGACCTGACCTCCCAACATCTGAGTTCTTACCTCTTCTAGTGACCTACGTCTCACCTCTTGGTGCTATATAAGACTCCATCCTGTCACTTCATCTCCATATTGTTTCATACTATGGAACAATGCTCTTCTCCAGACTGAGAGACTGACCACCTCAAAACTTTAAGGGTGATGGACTGATTACATCGTCTTCAAGTATCTTCTGCTTCTATCAACTTTTCTGTACTCGACTGAAGAAGCCTACTGTGTAGGCGAAACGTTTCGAAATAAAGATACCTAACTGTTGCATATGTGTCTTACCTAACAACATAATTTATCTTCTTCTGGCCCACTATAAAAATTTATTACCGGAATATCATTAGTGTCTTCCTGTGTAAAAACCGAGAGAAAATAATTATTTAAAATCGAGCTCATTTCATTCTCTTTGTCAGTAAGATGCCCATAGTTATTTTTAAGGGGACCTATCTTATCTCTGACTTTTGTTCTATATACATGGAAAAAACTTTTTGGGTTAGTTTTAGAATCCCTAGCAACTTTAATTTCACAGTCCCTTTTGGCTTTTTTTATCCCCTTTTTAATGTCCCTCTTAATGTCTATATACGGGTTCAAAAGATGACCCTCACCTCTTTTGATACGCCTATAAATTCCTTTCTTATGCCCTAGTACATATTTCAGCCTATTATTCATCTATTTTGGGTCATTTCTATTTGATCTAATTTCTTTATAAGGGATAAACGTTCTTTGAGCAGCATGTATTGTGTTCAGAAAAACTGTCATATTGATAGCTCTCTTTGTTACCCCAGTCAACAGATGATAAGTGTTCTCTAAGCCCTTCGTAATCTGTTACTGAGTTATCCCTACTATCATACTTCCATTCAATTCTAAATGTAATTGATTTGTGGTCGCTAGCACCCAGTTCCTCTGAAACTTCTAAATTATTAACAAGGGATTCGTTGTTTGCCAGAACTAAGTCAAGCAGGTTATTACCCCTTGTAGGTTCTGTCACAAACTGCTTCAAAAAACAATCCTGAACTACTTCTAAGAAGTCGTATGATTCTAAATTCCCAGTCAAGAAATTCCAATCAATATGACTAAAGTTAAAGTCTCCTAGAATTACTACATTATCGTGCCTTGTGGCCCTAACAATTTCCTCCCATAGTAGTCTCCCCTGGTCCCTATCTAAATTTGGGGGACGGTATATCACACCTAAAATTAATTTTTCCTGCCCCTCTGAAAATTCTATCCAAACAGACTCTGTATGTGTTACTTCAGACTTAATACCCGTTTTTATGCAACAGTTCAAGCGATGAGAGTAAGACACATGTGCAACATCTGGGTATCTTTATTGTAGACGTTTCGCCATCCAGTGGCTTTATCAATACAAATTCCAGGACATAACTTGAAGACAGTAGAACTATGTACAGAAGATGAGGTAATCAGTCCCTCAACCTAGGGGTAGGTGCGAACAGCACCATAGTCGTGGAGATTCTTCAGAATCTCCACGACTATGGTGCTGTTCGCACCTACCCCTAGGTTGAGGGACTGATTACCTCATCTTCTGTACATAGTTCTACTGTCTTCAAGTTATGTCCTGGAATTTGTATTGATAAAGCCACTGGATGGCGAAACGTCTACAATAAAGATACCCAGATGTTGCACATGTGTCTTACTCTCATCTTGTCGGTATTATATACCATTCGTACACAGTTCAAGCGATCTCGGACATACAATGCCACCCCACCCCCCTTCTCTATACTTCTATCTACTTGGAACAATTTAAAACCCTGAATGTGACATTCTGCAGGCATGTCCCGACTTTTTGAATTAAACCACGTCTCAGTAATGGCAAATACATCTATGTTACCTGCACTAGCAACTAGTCTCAACTCGTCTATCTTATTCCTAGCACTGCGACTATTTGTGTAATAAATACTTAAAGACCCTCCTCTCTCTTTACCCTTCCTGCTCCTTTCTGTTATTCCACTAAACCTATTACCGTCCTTGTCAATTAGTGCCACTGGCTTTCCAATATCCACCTCATTTTGCCTCTTACTAGTTCTCCTAGTACTCATATTACTACCCTGAGACTTCACAGTTTTCCCGCCAAAACCCATACCACTAACTATTCCTAGTTTAAAGACCTAACAGCTCCCTCCACTGCGTTGGCTAGTGCTCCCACCCCACACCTAGATAAGTGAACCCCATCCCTGGCATACATGTCATTTCTGCCATAGAAGAGGTCCCAGTTGTCAATGAATGTTACTGCATTTTCCTTACAGTATTTGTCCAGCCAGCAATTGACTCCAATTGCTCTGGACAACCATTCATTTCCAACTCCTCTCCTTGGCAAAATGCCACATATGACAGGTTTCCCACCCTTCCTCCTAATTATCTCTATTGCTGACCTATACCTGCTAATTAGGTCCTCACTCCTACGTCTGCCAACATCGTTGCCTCCAGCACTGAGACAGATAATAGGATTGCTCTCATTACCTCTCATGATGTCATCCAGACGGCTAACAATGTCCTTCATCCCAGCCCCAGGAAAACACACTCTCTGCCTCCTACTCCTATCCTTCAAGCAGAATGCCCTATCCATGTACCTAATATGGCTATCTCCAACAACAACAATGTTTATACCTTCCTTGGCGTCGTCCGTCGTGATGCTCCGAGTAGTCGACTCACATTCGCCAGGTAGCATTACACCACTTGTAGAATTCGTCAAGACGTGTTCACCAGTAATTATTATTATAATAAATATTAGTATATATTAATAAGGAATTGAGTGAGAAATAATCCTATAATCTTCAAAAAAGTAACGTATCCTAGTGTGCAAAGATCCGGACCGGGAGAGTACCGGTGAACCAAGAACAATAACAATAGTGTGTTAAACTGGCGGGCTGGGGCCTAAGGCATCATTGTATATGCGAAGTGTAACTATTGCCTTAAGCTAAACGTCTATCTCTGACTTAAATATGTGTAGTAGTAATTGTAGTGTATAATTACCCTTGGATTATGAAGTTACTTCTTAGTAATTACGTGTATACAGATGTCATTTCCCCCTTCTCTACATTCCCCACCCTGGGAGTTGCGCTTAAAGGTTTTGTATAATACCGATATTTTCCACACTCCAGGGTGGGTGAGGAGAGCTTGAGAAAACCAAATAAAGTCATGGGCCACCCACACCCTGTGGCATCCCTGAGCTATCGAAGGCTCCTTTGGGGTCGCCGGGTGACTCATGGGGTCGAGCTTTCGATGGGCAGTCCCAGGTAGGTGGCCCTGGACAGTTGGTGGGGGCCACACTGCGACGTTTCCCCCGTGGTGTACAGTGGGGATGGGGAATGTCAAAGGTGCCAGCTGGCCTCCCATATCTGAATGAATGGGCCTCTGTGTCAAGGTTACACGAAGGATGTCAGCGGGAATGGCGATGTGGTAGACAAAGCCTTAAGTAGCTGTTGACATTCTGCAAGCCCTATGGTACCCAGTAGGGCTGATGCATACAGCACAGAGTATCTTGTACTGTTCTGTGTGACACTTTCCTGTGGGTATACGTCTGGGTTAAATCTAGTCTTCTGGCAGACTGACTCATGCTCTTCTTGAAATCAAAGTCATCTGTACTTGTCTTACCAATATTTCATGGGTTCAGAGGACTTAGAGTCTCCCTGCCCTTGCAGGGATGTGGGCAAGAAAGGTGGCTGTTAGGGGCATGTCCAGTGTGAGGTACCTGAACCCATCGATGTTTAACTCGGGTACAATAGCTGCGTTTAAGAATACTGTTTCTTCTGACATGAAGTGTAGGTCTTGTCCTGATATGCTCTCAGGCTATAACCCAACCACGGACTGACCAGCTGGTCGCCGGGTGATGTCTGGACAGTGGCTGGTGATAGGTCCTGGTAGGACACGTGCCATAGTGTCACTTACCTTGAGGTGACTTTCCCTGTGGTCAGTTTCTTCATCCCGGGGAAGAGGCCCAAATGTCTTACAGCTGCCAGCCATAAGACATTTGGGCCAGTAGGAACCCCGTTTTCTGAGCTAATCTGAGGCAGAGAATCGGACTCAGTCAAGGTATGTGGGCTGGAGGGTGAAGGAGAAACCCTACCCACCCACTGGTTGACAGTTGTTAGCTGTGACCTGCCGTTTGGGGCTGTGCCCTGTCGTGAATTCATCACAAGTATGCAATTGAATTTCAGGTAATCTTGGTATCATTTGCAGCCGAGGGATATAGCATGATGGCTTCTGTGTATGGTGGAGGCCATTAGCTCCGTACTATCCCTTTGGCCGTGCGCCCTTCTGTAGTGACACGTAATCTCTAATATGTAGTCTTCCTTCTCATCATATCTTTCCTGAACATTAACTAGCTCAGCACCGTCTCCGGTGCTGAGCTGGTTGAAATGCGAAGGTATAGGTTCATTGTTTCTCCTCCAAAAGTGTCACTTCAGCTTCCAGTATGAGAGAATCCACTGGATCAGCCTGGATCAGTGTCTCACAGTCATTAATAGACCAGGTAGCGAAAGATTGCTTACGGGGGAGGATCTGTCGATGGATGGCTAGTGTAGCCCAGTTGCCTGCCATACTCTTGTCGAGGTAGTGACAGTTGACAGGTTTACGACAATGCGTAATGAATGTGCGTTAACTGGGCAAGACAAGGCATCTGACTACCTGCTAGTCTGGCTGGTAACAGGTGCCGACTATGCTGCCGTAGTGACCGGTGCGTCCCAGTATGTATCCTTTGAGACAGGTGTCCAACTCTGGTTTAAACTACCAAGACGTGATGGGTGTTGCGTGTATGTTCCGAGGGTATGGGTTTGTTGTGATGACGGCACAAGACAGCGTCGGGTGTGCAGTGTAGTGGGTATGGCGTTAGGGGCGCTGCTGTCGTTAATTGCAGCTTGCCCAAGGCTTTGTCCCTTGAGTTCAAATTGCCGCCATCTTGGAATTATGTTCAATTGTCGTGGCGCCATTTTGTCGACTCTGTCTGTTACTGACAACGTAATGTAGGATATGTGATTCCCATGGTACAAGGTGCTCAGTTGACCATCTACAGTTGTGTATAGAATTGATACCCCTCCAGGCGTCGTCTCCCCCTTCCCTACATTCCCCCACCTGGGGTGGGCGTAACGGTGCTGGAAAATATCGATATGTTCCACACATTATGTAAAGGTAGCTGTGGGTTATTCAAGCTCGATTCTTTTATAACAGAAGTTTTGGCGCAAAACCTAAAACTGGATGCATTTACGAATGCTCTGGATTGTCTTAAATGTCATAGTTCCACTCCAGAGAATTAGGGCCTGTTCTTGCCAGATTGGGATCGACAAGCTTCTGTCCAAAGTGTCTTGTGGGATAGATAAACTATGGCTGTCTGCCCCTGGAGTAACTATAGAAGACTCCTTTAGTTTTAAGTGAGTCTACCCTAAACCCGTTTTGTTTTTCTTAAATTTTTGGAAAGTTCCTAAGAAAAATACCAGATAAATATATATTCAGAATGCAAAGTCTTTTATATCGTCTTGAAGTCTGACTGAATTTCTGATAATTGTCATGTTAAGTTCACCAGGTAATCACTCCATTACCATAGCTTGTGGGCTGACCATCCTCTATTACTATAATACTCAGTCTTTCTGGTACTTGGCACTCGTGTGTGCCTGGGGTACTGAGCGTCTCATGCCTCCCTACCACATACTTAGCAAGAATGTTCCTCTGAGCAAATCTGATAAGACCTCTTACTAATTTCTGCAACATTACAAGCTCCTGATGATGCGTTGATTGCAACACGAAAGCCCTAGAGCTATTAATCAACTTCACCTGTGGTTGTTTTTCATATTTATTTACACACACACACACACACATACACAAACACACACACACACACACACACACACACACACACACACCACACACACACACACACAACACAAACACACATACACAAAACAACACAAACAACACACAACACACACACACACACACACACACACACACACACGCACACACACTCACACACAGGATGGAAACAGTGCGGAACAGGATCCTCCAAGAGAAACCTCGATTGAAATACTCGGAAGAGTACAAGAGGGTGTTCCTAGACAGAGACAGAACACAAACAGAACGACAGCAGCTGAGGGAGAGGACAAAAAAGCGAAAGGAGCTAGGAAAAGAGACAAGGATGGAACCAGCAGAGGTCAGTCAGAGCAGAACAGAACAGCAAGGGCAAGCACACACACAACTATTCTCAGAACCATACAACCTATCACACCATCCCAACACACAATACAATCCATACCCACAGCCTCCACCCAACACCGAGCTATAGAATCCCACAGTATGCTACCAGGTCTCCCACCCTCACAGGCTCCCCAAACCACAGTGTTGGAAAGGAAACTGAAGGTATGGTACACAAACGCTGATGGAATAACAAATAAGTGGGAGGAGTGGCATGTAAGAGTCAAAGAGGCATCACCGGACATCATAGCTCTCACAGAAACCAAGCTTACAGGTATGATAACAGTTGCCATCTTTCCAACGGGATAACAAATCCTGAGGAAAGACAGAGGGAACAGGGGAGGTGGAGGAGTGGCATTGCTGATCAAAAATCGCTGGAATTTTGATGAGCTGGAGAGAGGAGACAGCGGAGAAGAAAGTGATTACATAGCAGGAACACTTCACTCTGGAAGTCCCAAGGTGGCAATAGCAGTGATGTATAACCCACCACAGAACAGCAGGAGGCCAAGGCAAGAGTACGACGAGAGCAATAGAGCGATGGTTGACACACTGGCTAGAGTGGCCAGAAGAGCTCATGCATGCAGGACAAAGCTCCTGATCATGGGTGACTCTAACCACAAAGAGATCGATTGGGAGAACTTGGACCCGTATGGGGGCCAAGATACATGGAGGGCTAAGATGATGGAGGTGGTACTGGAAAACTTCATGTACCAACACGTAAGGGACACTACAAGAGAGAGAGGAGAGGATGAACCAGCAAGGCTGGACTTAGTATTCACCTTGAGTAGTGCAGATATCGAGGACATCACATATGAAAGACCCCTTGGGGCAAGTGACCATGTGGTTTTGAGCTTCGAATACACAGTAGAGCTACAAGTGGAGGGAGAAGCAGGAAGGCCAGGACGAATGAAGCCAAACTACAAGAAAGGGGACTACACAGGAATGAGGAACTTCCTGAACGGGGTTCAGTGGGACAGAGAACTGGCAGGGAAGCCAGTTAATGAGATGATGGAATATGTAGCAACAAAATGCAAGGAGGCTGAGGAGAGGTTTGTACCCAAGGGTAACAGGAATAATGAAAAAGCCAGGATGAGCGCATGGTTCACCCAAAGGTGCAGGGAGGCAAAAACCAAGTGTGCTAGGGAATGGAAGAAATATAGAAGGCAAAGGACCAAGGAGAATAAGGAGAGCAGTCGTAGAGCCAGAAACGAATATGCACAGATAAGAAGGGAGGCCCAAAGCCAATATGAAAATGACATAGCAGCGAAAGCCAAATCTGACCCGAAACTGTTGTACAGCCACATCAGGAGGAAAACAACAGTCAAGGACCAGGTAATCAGGCTAAGGAAGGAAGGAGGAGAGACAACAAGAAATGACCGTGAAGTATGTGAGGAACTCAACAAGAGATTCAAAGAAGTGTTCACAGAGGAGACAGAAGGGGCTCCAGAAAGACGGAGAGGTGGGGCACACCACCATGTGCTGGACACAGTGCACACAACCGAGGAAGAAGTGAAGAGGCTTCTGAGTGAGCTAGATACATCAAAGGCAATGGGGCCAGATAACATCTCCCCATGGGTATTGAGAGATGGAGCAGAGGCGCTATGTGTACCCCTAACAACAATATTCAATACATCTATCGAAACAGGGAGATTGCCTGAGGCATGGAAGACAGCAAATGTAGTCCCAATCTTTAAAAAAGGAGACAGACATGAAGCATTAAACTACAGACTAGTGTCACTGACATGTATAGTATGCAAAATCATGGAGAAGATTATCAGAAGAGTGGTGGAGCACCTAGAAAGGAACGATCTCATCAACAGCAGCCAACATGGTTTCAGGGACGGGAATTCCTGTATCACAAACCTACTGGAGTTCTATGACATGGTGACAGCAGTAAGACAAGAGAGAGAGGGGTGGGTGGATTGCATATTCTTGGACTGCAAGAAGGCGTTTGACACAGTTCCACACAAGAGATTTGTGCAAAAACTGGAGGACCAAGCAGGGATAACAGGGAAGGCACTACAATGGATCAGGGAATACTTGTCAGGAAGACAGCAGCGAGTCATGGTACGTGGCTAGGTGTCAGACTGGGCACCTGTGACCAGGAGAGATACGGGGGATATGATAACGACATACAAAATACTGAGAGGAATTGACAAGATGGACAAAAACAGGATGTTCCAGAGATGGGACACAGTAACAAGGGGACACAGCTGGAAGTTGAAGACACAGATGAATCACAGGTATGTTATGAAGTATTTCTTCAGCCACAGAGTAGTCAGGAAGTGGAATAGTTTGGGAAGCGATGTAGTGGAGGCAGGATCCATACATAGTTTTAAGCAGTGGTATGATAAAGGTCACGGTTTAGGGAGAGTGACCTAGTAGCGACCAGTGAAGAGGCAGAGCCAGGAGCTTTGACTCGGCTCCTGGAACCTCAACTAGGTGAGTGCAACTTGGTGAGTACCACACCACACACACACACACACACACACACACACACACACACACACACTGCTCATAAAAAACGATGGGGGATTTGAGGAAATGTAAGGCATGGACGTGATAGGAGAAAGGGACTACATAGTAGGTACAATTCAGTCTGGAGAACATAAAGTAGTCATTGGAGTGATGTATAACCCACCACAGAACTGCAGGAGGCCGAGAGAGGAGTACGGAGAAAACAACAGGGCGATGGTGGACACACTGGCTGAGGTGGCAAGAAGAGCTGACTCGAGCAGAGCAAAGTTACTGGTAATGGGCGATTTCAACCACAGGGAGATGGACTGGGAAAGCCTGGAGCCACATGGGGGTCCCAAAACATGGAGAGCCAAGATGATGGATGTGGTACTTGAAAACCTCATGTATCAACATGTCAGGGACACTACAAGAGACAGAGGGGAGGATGAGCCAGCAAGACTGGATCTTGTGTTCACCCTGAGCAGTTCAGGCATTGAGGACATCACTTACGAGAGGCCCCTTGGAGCTAGCGATCACCTGGTTCTGAGTTTTGATTGTATAGTAGAGTTACAAGTGGAGAAGGTAACAGGAATTGAATGGGAAAAGCCAAACTACAAAAGGGGGGACTACACAGGTATGAGGAACTTCCTGCAGGAGGTTCAGTGGGACAGAGAACTGGTAGGAAAATCAGTAAATGAGATGATGGAATATGTAGCAACAAAGTGCAAGGAGGCAGAGGAAAGGTTTGTTCCCAAGGGAAACAGAAATAATAGGAAGACCAAAGCGAGTTCTTGGTTTACCCGAGGTGTAGGGATGCAAAAACTAAGTGCGCCAGAGAATGGAAAAGGTACAGGAGGCAAAGTACCCTGGAAATAAGGAGATTAGTAGAAGAGCCAGAAACGAGTATGCACAGGTAAGGAGGAGGCCCAGCGACAGTACGAAAACGACATAGCATCGAAAGTCAAGTCGACCCGAAAACTGCTGTTTATAGCCACATTAGAAGGAGACAACAGTCAAAGACCAGGTGATAAGGCTGAGGAAAGAAGGTGGAGAACTCACAAGAAACGATCAAGAGGTATGTGAGGAGCTCAACATGAGATTTAAGGAAGTATTTACAGTGGAGACTGGAAGGCCTCTCGGGGGACAGACCAGATGGCGACACCAGCAAGGAATATACCAACAAGTGTTGGATGACATATATACAGATGAGGAGAAGGTGAAGAAACTGCTAAGGGACATCGATACCTCAAAGACAATGGGACCGGACATCTCCCCGTGGGTCCTTAGAGAGGGAGCGGATATGTTGTGTGTACCACTTACCACAATCTTCAACACGTCCCTGGAAACTGGGCAACTACCTGAGGTATGGAAGACGGCAAATGTAGTTCCCATTTTTAAAAAAAGAGACAGAAAAGAGGCACTAAACTCTAGACCTGTGTCACTGACGTGTATAGTATGCAAAGTTATGGAGAAGATTATCAGGAGAAGAGTGGTGGAGTACCTGGAACGGAACAAGAGTATGAACGCCAACCAGCATGGATTCATGGAAGGAAAATCCTGTGTCACAAACCTTCTTGAGTTTTATGATAAAGTAACGGAAATAAGACACGAGACAGAGGGGTGGGTTGATTGCATCTTCTTGGACTGCAAGAAGGCCTTTGACACAGTTCCTCACAATAGATTAGTGCAGAAGCTAGAGGATCAGGCTCATATAACAGGAAGGGCACTGCAGTGGATCAGAGAATACCTGACAGGGAGGCAACAACGAGTCATGGTACGGAATGATGTATCACAGTGGGCACCTGTGACGAGCGGGGTCCCACAGGGGTCGGTCCTATGACCATTGCTATTTTTGGTATATGTGAACGACATGATGGAAAGTTTAGACTCAGAAGTGTCCCTGTTCGCAGACGATGTGAAGTTAATGAGGAGAAATAAATCAGATGAGGTCCGGGCAGGACTTCTAAGAGACCTGGACAGACTGGACACCTGGTCCAGCAACTGGCTTCTCGAATTTAATCCAGCCAAATGCAAAGTCATGAAGATAGGGAAGGGCACAGAAGACCGCAGACAGAGTATAGGCTAGGTGGCCAAAGACTGCAAACCTCGCTCAAGGAGAAAGATCTTGGAGCGAGTATAACACCGAGCATGTCTCCGGAAGTTCACATCAACCAGGTAACTGCTGCAGCATATGGGTGCCTGGCAAACCTGAGAACAGCATTCCGATACTTTAATAAGGAATCGTTCAAGACCGTGTACGTCAGGCCCATACTGGAGTATGGAGCACGTGTTTGGAACCCGCACTTGATAAAGCACGTCAAGAAACTAGAGAAAGTGCTAAGGTTTGTGACAAGGTTAGTTCCAGAGCTAAGGTGAATGTCTTATGAAGAAAGGTTAAGGGAAATCGGCCTGACGACACTAGAGGACAGGATGGTCAGGGAAGACTTGATAACGACTTATAAAATACTGCATGGAATAGACAATGTGGACAAAGACAGGATGTTCCAGGGAGGGGACACAGAAACAAGAGGTCACAATTGGAAGTTGAAGACGCAGATGAATCAGAGAGATATTAGGAAGTATTTCTTCAGTCATAGAGTTGTCAGGCAGTGGAATAGCCTAGAAAGTGATATAGTGGAGGCAGGAACCATACATAGTTTTCAGACGAGGTTTGATAAAGCTCATGGAGCAGGGAGAGAGAGGGCCCAGTAGCAACCGGTGAAGAGGCGGGGCCAGGAGCTAAGACTCGACCCCTGCAACCACAAATAGGTGAGTACAAATAGATGAGTATACACACACACACACACACACACACACACACACACACACACACACACACACACACACACACACACACACACACACACACACACACACACACACACACACACACACATACAAACATACACACACTCACACACACACACACACGAACACACACACACAACACACACACACACACACACACACACACACACACACACACACACACACACACACGACACACACACACGAACACACACAAATATATATACACACATAAACGCACACACATACACACACACACACACACACACACACACACCACACACACACACACACACACACACACACACACACACACATACACACACACATACACATACACACAGGTAAGAGATAGAGTGTGCTTCCCTGGAGCTGGTGTTAGTGACATAGTCAACAGGTTGGATAATATCATGTCAGGTAATGTGAACAAGCCTATTATCTGTCTCAGTGCTGGTGGAAATGATATTGGGAAGGGTAGGAGAGAAGAGTTGTTAGATAAGTACAGGTCAGCTGTAGATTTAATTAAATCTATGGGAGGCAATCAAGTCTATGACCCTGACTTCCGTATGGCTGATTTCATAGGACTGAAAAATTACTTGGGTGGGTTGAACTGGAATGACCTGACTATGGGTCAGGCAGGTGGTGATGACTGCCTATTTGACGTTTCCCAGGGCATAGTTCTAGCTGCCCAGACAACTTATGCTCCAAATAGGGAAATCAGATCAAACAAAAATTATCCTAAATGGATGAACAATAGATTAAAACATCTCACTGGTCAAAACAGCGTCATATATATATACAAATCAAAAGAGGGAAAGGGCAATTAAGAAATTAATATATTCAGTTAAAGAGAGAAATAAACAAGGAAATAAGAGAAGCAAAAAGAGATTATGAGGGTAAAGATGCAAGAATATCGAAGACTAATTCAAAAAGATTCTTTCAGGTATACAGAAGTAAGATCAGGGACAAGATAGGCCCACTCAAAAGTTACTCAGGTCAGCTCACGGACAGTGATAAGGAAATGTGTAGAATTTTTAACACATACTTCCTCTCAGTTTTTACACAGGAAGATACTAGCGATATTCCAGAAATAATAAATTATATAGAACAGGACGATAATAAACTATGCACGATTAGGATCACAAGTGACGTGGTCCTTAGGCAAATAGATAAATTAAAACCTAACAAATCTCCAGGCCCTGTTGAACTGTACACAAGGGTTCTAAAGGAATGCAAAGAGGAGCTTAGCAAACCTTTCGCTAATCTTTTCAAGATATCACTACAAACTGGCATGGTGCCAGATAATTGGAAAATGGCAAATATGATACCTGTTTTCAAAGCAGGTGACAGGTCCTTAGCCTCGAACTATAGATCAATATGCCTAACTTCCATAGTGGGAAAATTTAGGGAATCAATAATTCCCTAGGCAACTCGTAGCCATCTTGAAAGGCATAAACTGATTAATGAATCTTAACATGGTTCTGCAAAGGGGCGTTCCTGCCTTACGAATTTATTAATTTTTTTTCACTAAGGTATTTGAGGAGGTAGATCATGGTAAAGAATATGATATTGTGTATATGGAATTCAGTAAGGCTTTTGACAGGGTCCCACATCAGAGACTATTGAGGAAAATTAAGGCACATGGAATAGGAAGAAAATTTTTTCTCCTGGATAGAGGCATGGTTGACAAATAGGCAGCAGAAAGTTTGCATAAATGGGGAGAAATCAGAGTGGGGAAGCATCACGAGCGGTGTTCCACAGGGGTCAGTGTTTGGCCCCACTGTTGTTCACAATCTGCATTGATGAGGGCATGAAGAGCGACGTTAGCAAGTTTGCCGATGACACCAAAATAGGCCGTCGAATTCATTCTGACGATGACATTAGAGCACTCCAGGAAGATTTGACCAGACTGATGCAGTGGTCGGAGAAGTGGCAGATGCAGTTTAATATAGACAAATGCAAAGTTCTAAATGTTGGACAGGAAAATAACCATGCCACATAGAAACAAAATAATGTAGATCTTAATATTACGGATTGTGAAAAAGATTTAGGAGTTCTGGTTAGCAGTAATCTGCAACCAAGGCAACAGTGTATAAGTGTCTGCAATAAAGCTAACAGAATCCTTGGCTTCATATCAAGAAGCATAAATAATAGGAGTCTTCAGGTTGTTCTTTAAATCTGTATATCCTTGCTTAGGCCTCATTTAGAGTATGCTGCAAAAGTAGAAGTGATGCAAGGAGGGAAGAGTATATGGAGAAAAAGAGAGAGGTTAAGAGAGTGGTGAAGCAATGTAAAAAAAACAGCAAATGAGAGAGTGGGTGAGATGTTATAAGCAAATTTTGTTGAAAATAAGAAAAAGTTTTGGAGTGAGATTAACAAGTTAACAAAACCTAGAGAACAAATGGATTTGTCAGTTAAAAATAGGAGAGGCGAGTTATTAAATGGAGAGTTAGATGTATTGGGAAGATGGAGGGAATATTTTGAGGAATTGTTAAATGTTGATGAAGATAGGGAAGCTGTGATTTCGTGTATAGGACAAGGAGGAATAACATCTTGTAGGAGTGAGGAAGAGCCAGTTGTGAGTGTGGGGGAAGTTCGTGAGGCAGTAGGTAAAATGAAAGGGGGTAAGGCAGCCGGGATTGATAGGATAAAGATAGAAATGTTAAAAGCAGGTGGGGATATAGTTTTGGAGTAGTTGGAGCAATTATTTAATAAAGGTACCTAGGTATTGGCAGAGAGCATGCATAGTTCCTTTGTATAAAGGCAAAGGGGAAAAAAGAGAGTGCAAAAATTATAGGGGGATAAATCTGTTGAGTATACCTGGTAAAGTGTATGGTAGAGTTATTATTGAAAGAATTAAGAGTAAGACGGAGAATAGGATAGCAGATGAACAAGGAGGCTTTAGGAAAGGTAGGGGGTGTGTGGACCAGATGTTTACAGTGAAACATACAAGTGAACAGTATTTAGATAAGGCTAAAGAGGTCTTTGTGGCATTTATGGATTTGGAAAAGGCGTATGACAGGGTGGATAGGGGGGCAATGTGGCAGATGTTGCAGGTGTATGTTGTAGGAGGTAGGTTACTGAAAGCAGTGAAGAGTTTTTACGAGGATAGTGAGGCTCAAGTTAGAGTATGTAGGAAAGAGGGAAATTATTTCCCAGTAAAAGTAGGCCTTAGACAAGGATGTGTGATGTCACCGTGGTTGTTTAACATATTTATAGATGGGGTAGTAAGAGAAGTAAATGCGAGGGTCTTGGCAAGAGGCGTGGAGTTAAAAGATAAAGAATCACACATAAAGTGGGAGTTGTCACAGTTGCTCTTTGCTGATGACACTGTGCTCTTGGGAGATTCTGAAGAGAAGTTGCAGAGATTGGTGATGAATTTGGTAGGGTGTGCAAAAGAAGAAAATTAAAAGTGAATGCAGAAAATGGTAAGGTTATGAGGATAACAAAAAGATTAGGTGATGAAAGATTGGATATCAGATTGGAGGGAGAGAGTATGGAGGAGGTGAATGTATTCAGAT
>NC_069399.1:12060670-12095670 GCF_026875155.1 Cherax quadricarinatus | reverse complement strand
TCCAGGCTGTGAGTGCACCTCACTCCGGGGACTTCCTCCAAACAGTTTCCATATCGGCAATGGGAACGCGACTCGACCCTAAGACCCTCCGTATTGCAGTGGCTCTGCGCCTTGCTGCCCCAATTCACACAGAATATATGTGTATTTGCGGCGAAGTGCAAGCAGACCAATACGGTCTACATGGTCTTAACTGTTCCAAAACCAAGGGCTGGCATGCAAGACACAATGAGGTCAACGACATCATTAAGAGAACCCTTGCTACAGCTGGATGCCCTGCCGAGAGGGAGCCACGATCACTTGCAGCAAACAATACCCACAACCCAGCAAACCGCCCGACGGATCACCATCTATCCTTGGAAGAATGGCAAGCTCTTAGCATGGGACTATACCTGTGTGTCCACACTGGCTGACACCTATATCCATCACAGTGTGGGGCGACAGAGAGGAGCTGCTGACCACAGGGAGGAGTACAAGATCAGCAAGTACAGGGACATTAGCCAACAGTATCAATTTGTCCCAGTGGGATCAGAGACCTTGGGATCTTGGGGAAAAAATGCCACACGTTTGCTTAAAGAATTGGGTTCCAGAGTCATCGACACCACCAGGGACCCAAGGGCAGCCACTTTCATGTTCCAGCGCCTCAGCGTCGCCATCCAGAGGGGAAACGCTTGCTGCATACTTGGCTCACGTCCAGCCTCGGAGGAGCTGGAGGAAATTCATCATCTTTGATACATTGTGCCATTGTATTCATGTTTATGTTTTTTTCTGTAAATGTATTTTGTTTATTATAAATGTTCACATAGTATATATATATATATATATATATATATATATATATATATATATATACATATGTTTATATATATATATATATATATATATATATATATATATATATATATATATATATATATATATATATATATATATATATATATATATATATATGTCGTGCCGAATATGTAAAACTGGTCAATTAGCAAAAACTCATTTAAAATTAAGTCCTTTCTGAAATTTTCTCTTATACGTTTAAAGATATATTTTTTTCATTAATGTTAATGTAAAAATTTATAATTTTGCGTCAAAAGAATCTTAGAAAACTTGCCTAACCTTATTATAACAAGAGCAATTTATTTTAGTCTAACCCAACTAAATATATTTTAGATTTGTTTACAATAATTTAATGCTAAACAAACACAGTGAAACATATTTTTTTCGTTAGGTTCAGAATGATTTTGGCGAAATTATTGCATTCACAAATTTTCGCTTGTCCTATATGGCAAGATGAGCGTTGCTATTTAAACCAAGATCGCAAGTTCTGCCTATTCGGCACGACAATATATATTATATTATATATATATATATATATAATATATATATATATATATATATATATATAATATATATACTAAATATATAATATATATATATATGTATATAATATAACACTGATCTCTGGCTGAAGGAGACTCGAACCTACGAACTCTAGGACAAGGTACGAGTGCTTTACCAATCTACCCACACTGGACAATACCTTGCGTGTAGCTTGCGCACACGTTTGATCCAAGAGCAGCCAGCTTTTTCATTCATCCACTGCATGTATCAGCCTTACTATGCGAATTCTTGCATTGTTAAAAATTCTAGTAAGGCATTGTCCAGTGCGGCTAGATATAGATTAGGAAAGCCCTGCTTACCATTCGTAAACTCTTCTTAGTTCGCGCTCACTTTGAGCCAAGATCAGTGTTTGTGTATATTTCGCCTGCTATCGCGAATTCCTTGCATATTATATAATTATATAATATATTATTAATTATAAAATATATTTATATATCTATATATATTATATCATAATTATATTATATTAATATGTATATAATTTTTATATATAAAATATATATATATATATATATATATATATATATATAATTATATATATATATATATATATATATATATATATATATATATATATATATACATATATATATATATATATATACATACATATATATATATATATATATATATATATATATATATATATATATATATATATATATATATATATATATATATATATTCAAAAATATAGGAAAGTACCACCTCTGTGGCTGGAATGGGGACCCTCATCCTCAGAGACGACAATAAACGTACCTCAGGGAAAACTCAAGGTTCTCCCCTGAGCTGTTTGAATATTTTTTTCTCCTACCACCCCCTATATTAGATATTCTATATGAACATTTATTAATAAACAGAATACATTTTCAGAAAAGCATAAACATGAACACAATGGCACAATGTATCAAAGATCACGAATTTCCTTCAGCTCCTCCGAGGCTGGACGCGAGCCAAGTATGCAGCAAGCATTTCCCCTCTGGATGGCTACGCAGAGGCGCTGGAACATGAAAGTGGCTGCCCTTGGGTCTCTGGTGGTGTCTATGAGTCTGGAACCCAATTATTTGAGGAAACGTGTGGCATTTTTTCCCCATTATCCCAAGGACTCTGATCCCACTGGGACAAATTGATACTGTTGTCTTATGTCCCTGTACTTGCTGATCTTGTACTCCTCCCTGTGGTCAGCAGCTCCTCCCTGTCGCCCCACAGTGTGAGGGATATAGATGTCAGCTAGTGTGGACACACTGGTATAGTCCCATGCTAAGTGCTTGCCATTCTTCCAAGGATAGATGGTGATCCCGTCGAGGCGGTTTGCTGGGTTGTAGGTATTGTTGACTGCTAGTGATCGGGGCTCCCTCTCGTCTGGGCATCCAGATGTAGAAAGGGTTCTCTTAATGATGTTGTTGACCTGATTGTGTCTTACATGCCAGCCCATGGTTTTGGAACAGTTAAGACCATGTAGACCGTACTGGTCTGCTTGCGCTTCGTCGCAAATACATGTACATTCTGTGTGAATTGGGGAAGCAAGGCGCAGAACCACTGCAATAAGGAGGGTCTTAGGGTCGAGTCGCGTTCCCATTGCCGATATGGGAACTGTTTGGAGGAAGTGCTCGGAGTGATGTGCGCTCACAGCCTGGAGACAGGCAATCTCCCTATCTGATGTTGCAACCCTGAGCATGTTGACAAGCACCTTTTCAGCGATCGGGCCATCCCAAGTTGACTGTTTGTGAACCAGTGCTGCACTATGGTTTGGTGCTGGGCCAGCAAGTGTCTCCCATTCAGTGATGGCACTGGCATAGCTAGGGTCTTCTATTCCTGCTGAGTCACTGAGGGTATCAGGAAGAATTTGTTTTATCAACTCGTTTGATGCTTTGGAAGAGGATAGGAAAGCTGGTAGAGCAATCTTGGAGGATCTGCGTACTCCTAGCCCTCCAAGCCTGACCGGAAGTGAGGCTTGCAACCACTGTCCATCTTCAAGGGAAGGATTCAATACACTCTCTAGCATGGTCTTAAGGAGAGAGTCATATCCCTTGAGTTTTGGACTTTGTAGATGAATGGTTCAGAGAACCGACATGTTGATAAATTAGACACATGTGCAACTCTTGGGTATCTTTATTGAGGAAACGTTTCGCCACACAGTGGCTTCATCAGTCCCAACGTAGGAGAAACTTGAAGAACAAGAGGAGAATGAGGTAATCAGTCCCTCAACCTTGAGACAATGTGTTCAGTCCATCAATCTTGAATAGAATGCGGCATATCAGCGGAGAAGCAGCTTATAAACCGTATGGCAGGAGAGGTGCAGCAGTCATAGGTCGTGTCACATTTGTTCAATGTGGAAGTAGGTCGTGCCCAAGAATTAGGCAAGCGAAAAATTCCTAAGTATTAAGATCCCAAGAAGTTGCAGTGTCTGACAGATTTGTAGATGAATGGTTCAGAGAACCGACATGCTGAAGGCTGGGGAGCATCTCAGAAAGTAGGTAAGTTTTGGGATAGACAGGCACCTGGTGAGTAGGTAGAAGGCATCATGTGTGTCAGTGTCTTTAACCCTGCTTTCCATCGTCTGGTGGTCTGAGACTTTTTTTTCTAGGATCGGGTCGATGGCATTGGACCCAAGAGGAGCACCAAGGAGAGTGCTATTGAACATTAAAATGGTATAAAATACCGACAGGTTGTTAGGTAAGACACATATGCAACATGAACATCAAAATGGTATACAATACCGACAGGTTGTTAGGTAAGACACATATGCAACAGTTAGACAACTTTATTCCGAAACGTTTCGCCTACCCAGTAGGCTTCTTCAGTCGAATACAGAAAGTAGGCAGGAACAGTAGAGATGTGAAGACGATGTAATCAGTCCATCACCCTTAAAGTCGTAGAATTTGAGGTTGTCAGTCCCTCGGCCTGGAGAAGTTCAGTTCCATAGTCAGGAACTATCTGAAGATCAAGCGACAGTGCGACAGTATTCGACTGAAGAAGCCTACTGTGTAGGCGAAACGTTTCGGAATAAAGTTGTCTAACTGTTGCATATGTGTCTTACCTAACAACCTGTCGGTATTGTATACCATTTTGATGTTCATCTTGTCAGACACTGCAACACGTGGCATCTTGGTACAGAAAACACATTGGACAAGCTTTTCAAGTGAGAAGTGTTGGATCTGAGAGGGACATGACCTCTAAGTGGCCTCTCACTACTACTACTCCTACTACTACTACTACCCTGCACCTCTCCTTCCGACAGTATTTAAGTCTCTGCACTGTCGCTTGATCTTCAGATAGTTCCTGACTATGGAACTGAACTTCTCCAGGCCGAGGGACTGACAACCTCAAATTCTACGACTTTAAGGGTGATGGACTGATTACATCGTCTTCACATCTCTACTGTTCCTGCCTACTTTCTGTATTCGACTGAAGAAGCCTACTGTGTAGGCGAAACGTTTCGGAATAAAGTTGTCTAACTGTTGCATATGTGTCTTACCTAACAACCTGTCGGTATTGTATACCATTTTGATGTTCATCTTGTCAGACACTGCAACACGTGGCATCTTGGTACAGAAAACACATTGGACAAGCTTTTCAAGTGAGAAGTGTTGGATCTGAGAGGGACATGACCTCTCAGTGGCCTCTCACTTCTACTACTACTGCTACTACTACTACTACTACCCTGCACCTCTCCTTCCGACAGTATTTAAGTCTCCGCACTGTCGCTTGATCTTCAGATAGTTCCTGACTATGGAACTGAACTTCTCCAGGCCGAGGGATTGACAACCTCAAATTCTACGACTTTAAGGGTGATGGACTGATTACATCATCTTCACATCTCTACTGTTCCTGCCTACTTCCTGTATTCGACTGAAGAAGCCTACTGTGTAGGCGAAACGTTTCGGAATAAAGTTGTCTACCTGTTGCATATGTGTCTTACCTAACAACCTGTCGGTATTGTATACCATTTTGATGTTCATCTTGTCAGACACTGCAACACGTGGCATCTTGGTACAGAAAACACATTGGACAAGCTTTTCAAGTGAGAAGTGTTGGATCTGAGAGGGACATGACCTCTCAGTGGCCTCTCACTTACTACTACTACTACTACTACTACCCTGCACCTCTCCTTCCGACAGTATTTAAGTCTCCGCACTGTCGCTTGATCTTCAGATTGTTCCTGACTATGGAACTGAACTTCTCCAGGCCGAGGAACTGACAACCTCAAATTCTACGACTTTAAGGGTGATGGACTGATTACATCGTCTTCACATCTCTACTGTTCCTGCCTACTTTCTGTATTCGACTGAAGAAGCCTACTGTGTAGGCGAAACGTTTCGGAATAAAGTTGTCTAACTGTTGCATATGTGTCTTACCTAACAACCTGTCGGTATTGTATACCATTTTGATGTTCATCTTGTCAGACACTGCAACACGTGGCATCTTGGTACAGAAAACACATTGGACAAGCTTTTCAAGTGAGAAGTGTTGGATCTGAGAGGGACATGACCTCTCAGTGGCCTCTCACTACTACTACTACTACTACTACTACTACTACTACCCTGCACCTCTCCTTCCGACAGTATTTAAGTCTCCGCACTGTCGCTTGATCTTCAGATAGTTCCTGACTATGGAACTGAACTTCTCCAGGCCGAGGGACTGACAACCTCAAATTCTACGACTTTAAGGGTGATGGACTGATTACATCGTCTTCACATCTCTACTGTTCCTGCCTACTTTCTGTATTCGACTGAAGAAGCCTACTGTGTAGGCGAAACGTTTCGGAATAAAGTTGTCTAACTGTTGCATATGTGTCTTACCTAACAACCTGTCGGTATTGTATACCATTTTGATGTTCATCTTGTCAGACACTGCAACACGTGGCATCTTGGTACAGAAAACACATTGGTCAAGCTTTTCAAGTGAGAAGTGTTGGATCTGAGAGGGACATGACCTCTCAGTGGCCTCTCACTACTACTACTACTGGTTTAGAAAGACACGTAAGCAAACACTATAACATATTTATTAGAAAACGTTTCGGTCCTGGGACCTTGATCACTTCTAACATACAGAGGTAGAAAGACATTATATATATAGGCGGAGAGTGAGATGTGACGCACGTGACCTGAGGAATGTCATAAGAACATAAGAATGGAGGAACACTGTAGAAGGCCTACTGGCCCATGCGAGGCAGGTCCTTATCAAAACAACCTCTGCCTATGATGAGGAGGGGTAGACGATGAAATCATGTGACTCCTGTGTTGTTGGGTTGGTGCTGCTTAAGTATCATGTATGCCAATGTTTTTGAAATTTTGTAGTTTCCAGTGTTGCGTCCTATAGTGTCGGTGACGGTGATTAGTGAGGCTTCTAGGCATCGTCGGCGTCTGAGGTCTGGTTCGGTGAGAACGAGTTGTGCCTCGTTCCAGTTCATCAAATGCCCCGTGGAGTCTCTGTGGAGGACACAGGCATACCTTACATCGTCTCTGTTAGAGGCATTTCGATGCTCATTCAGGCGGACTGCAAGATCTCTGCCTGTCTCGCCTACATATTTCTTGGGACAGAACCCACAGGGGATAGTGTAGACGCCTGCTGTAGAAGTTAGAGGTGTGGGGCTGCGTTTAGTAGTGAGGTCTTTGATAGAGGATGTGTTTATGGTGGAAACGTTGATGTTACTCATAGCAAGTGCCCGGCGAGTATTCGTGGCAACATCGCCACATGGGAGTACTATGAACTGTTTAGGGGGCTGTTCCATGGGCGGTTTGTTGAGGATAGCTTGTGCCTTGAGTCTGCAATCTCGGATGAAGAAAGATGGGAACTGAAGACGTGTAAAGGCTTGTGTTATGTAAGTGCATTCTTCTTCTAGAAAACAAGGGCTGGAGATGCGAAGAGCTCTCAAGAAGAAGCCAATGAGGACTCCTCTCTTAGTGCGGGTATCTTGGTGTGAATAAAGTGTATTAGATCGTCCTTGTTGGTAGGTTTTCTATACACTTTGAAGAGAAGTTTGTCACTGTCGGGAGATCTGCACAGTAGAACGTCGAGGAAAGGAAGTTTGCCATCATTTTCGAGTTCAAGTGTAAACTTTATTGATGGTTCAACTGCATTGATCTTGTTGAGAAGGGCCTGGATATTGAGACGTCTCGGATAGAAAACCAATATATCATCAACGTATCTTAGCCAGGTAACGGTGTTGGGAATAAGGGTGCTGAATTTCTCTGTCTCCAAGTTTTCCATGAAGAGGTTGGCAAGCACAGCACTGAGCGGGCTGCCCATTGCCATCCCAAAGCATTGTTTGTAACAGTTGTCCTAATACTTGAAGAAATTGAAATTAACACACAGTTCCACTAGATTGATGAAATCTAGAAGAGGTAAAGGGAGGTCGTGGTTTTCAGTGAGCCTCTGTCTCAGAATGTTGATTGCAGCGTCAGTAGGAACGTTGGTAAAGAGGGCTGTGACATCGAAGGAAGCCATGCTTTTGTTTTTGACATTCAGGTTGGAAATTCGGGAGAGAAGGTCACCTGAGTGTTTGAGGTGGGCTTGACTGATAGTGCCCAGAAGCGCTGAAAGGTATTTGGCAAGGTGGCCGGCTAGTCTGTGTGGTGCACTCCCTATGCCCGAAGTGATAGGCCGTAGTGGGATGCCAGGTTTGTGTGTCTTAGGAAGGCCATACAGGCGTGCTGGTTTCGGTTGACCTGGTAAAAGTTTAAGTAGTTTTTTGCCTTGTTCTGATTTTCGTAAGATGCTACGAGCCTTTTGAAGGAAAGTCTGGGTACTTTGAAGTAGCACTGATTCCGATACAGGCTGGTATGTGTTGGCATCGTTGAGAAGATTTAAGACTTTATTGTTGTAGTCGACAGTGTTGAGTAACACCACACCACCTCCTTTGTCAGCGGTTGTAATGTCGATATCATCGTTGTTGGCCAAGTTCCTGAGTGCTTGGATGTATCTTCTGGGAATGACCGGTCTTGAAGGCTCAGTAGCACAACTCGTTCTCACCGAACCAGACCTCAGACGCCGACGATGCCTAGAAGCCTCACTAATCACCGTCACCGACACTATAGAACGCAACACTGGAAACTACAAAATTTCAAAAACATTGGCATACATGATACTTAAGCAGCACCAACCCAACAACACAGGAGTCACATGATTTCATCGTCTACCCCTCCTCATCATAGGCAGAGGTTGTTTTGATAAGGACCTGCCTCGCATGGGCCAGTAGGCCTTCTACAGTGTTCCTCCATTCTTATGTTCTTATGACATTCCTCAGGTCACGTGCGTCACATCTCACTCTCCGCCTATATATATAATGTCTTTCTACCTCTGTATGTTAGAAGTGATCAAGGTCCCAGGACCGAAACGTTTTCTAATAAATATGTTATAGTGTTTGCTTACGTGTCTTTCTAAACCAACTTGTCGGTATTTATTACCAAGGTTTATACCACTACTACTACTACTACTACTACTACCCTGCACCTCTCCTTCCGACAGTATTTAAGTCTCCGCACTGTCGCTTGATCTTCAGATAGTTCCTGACTATGGAACTGAACTTCTCCAGGCCGAGGGACTGACAACCTCAAATTCTACGACTTTAAGGGTGATGGACTGATTACATCGTCTTCACATCTCTACTGTTCCTGCCTACTTTCTGTATTCGACTGAAGAAGCCTACTGTGTAGGCGAAACGTTTCGGAATAAAGTTGTCTAACTGTTGCATATGTGTCTTACCTAACAACCTGTCGGTATTGTATACCATTTTGATGTTCATCTTGTCAGACACTGCAACACGTGGCATCTTGGTACAGAAAACACATTGGACAAGCTTTTCAAGTGAGAAGTGTTGGATCTGAGAGGGACATGACCTCTCAGTGGCCTCTCACTACTACTACTACTACTACTACCCTGCACCTCTCCTTCCGACAGTATTTAAGTCTCCGCACTGTCGCTTGATCTTCAGATAGTTCCTGACTATGGATTGAACATTAAAATGGTATAAAATACCGACAGGTTGTTAGGTAAGACACATATGCAACAGTTAGGTATCTTTATTACGAAACGTTTCGCCTACACAGTAGGCTTCTTCAGTCGAGTACAGAAAAGTTGATAGAAGCAGAAGATACTTGAAGACGATGTAATCAGTCCATCACCCTTAAAGTTTTGAGGTGGTCAGTCCCTCAGTCTGGAGAAGAGCATTGTTCCATAGAATGAAACAATATGGAGATGAAGTGACAGGATGGAGCCTTTATATAGCGCCAAGAGGTGAGACGTAGGTCACTAGAAGAGGTAAGAGCTCAGATGTTGAGAGGTCATGTCCCTCTCAAATCCAGCCGCTCTCACTAGTGGAAGTTGTCGAAGTTGATTGCAGGTCTGTACCAAGGGTGATGGACTGATTACATCGTCTTCAAGTATCTTCTGCTTCTATCAACTTTTCTGTACTCGACTGAAGAAGCCTACTGTGTAGGCGCAACGTTTCGTAATAAAGATACCTAACTGTTGCATATGTGTCTTATCTAACATCCTGACTATGGAACTGAACTTCTCCAGGCCGAGGGACTGACAACCTCAAATTCTACGACTTTAAGGGTGATGGACTGATTACATCGTCTTCACATCTCTACTGTTCCTGCCTACTTTCTGTATTCGACTGAAGAAGCCTACTGTATAGGCGAAACGTTTCGGAATAAAGTTGTCTGACTGTTGCATATGTGTCTTACCTAACAACATATGCAACAGTTAGGTATCTGTCACTTCATCTCCATATTGTTTCATACTATGGAACAATGCTCTTCTCCAGACTGAGGGACTGACCACCTCAAAACTTTAAGGGTGATGGACTGATTACATCGTCTTCAAGTATCTTCTGCTTCTATCAACTTTTCTGTACTTGACTGAAGAAGCCTACTGTGTAGGCGAAACGTTTCATAATAAAGATACCTAACTGTTGCATATGTGTCTTACCTAACAACGAGAGTGCTATTGGCTGGATCAATGGCTCATGCTCCTGGTAAAACGGCACTAATATTCTGGATCATCTGTTGATTGGTAGAAACTATTTCACATTTGGTGGGGTTTAAAGAAAGGCCCAGACTTTCTCCCATGTCTTTAATTTTACTGATGTCCTCTAGGAGAGATTCTGTTGTGCCAGCTAGGGTACCGTCGTTCCGGAACCAGATATTGAGCTCGCTGGAGAGTGCCTCCGTGACTTCCTTGATGACCAAACAAAATAGAAACGGGGCGAGAGGGTACCCCTGTTGCACGCCCTCACATGAGTCAGTTTCATGGTCCCCAAACAATAGTTTGGAAGTCACACTATAACACGATACTATGAAGGGATAAAGGGAAGGGAAGTTTCAATAAATTGAAAATATAGTAAAATATAGTAAAATTCCAAGCACTTTCGGTGATTTCTCACATTATCAAGGAACTGTAAAAATAAAAAATCAACAGAAGACTTATAAGGAACGAGAATACACCTAAGAGTTACCTTGCAGAACTTGATATTTTAGGATGATGTAAGGGAAACACAGCTTATACTGAATGTGAATAAAATAATTCATTTCCTTTTCTAGATGTTTAAAAATTTTTATTATAAAAAATTTATTTTATTAAAAAAAATTTTTTGATTTTTTACAATTTTTAAAATTCAAAAAAAAGGGAAAACCCAATTTTTTTTGGTGGAATGGGGGAAAATTTTTCCTTCAAAAGGGCCCAATAAAGATAGGGAAAAACCCAAAATGGTTCTTTTTGGAGCTTTTTAATTTTTTTTTTTAATATATTAAATTTATTAAATTTATTAATAAAAAATTTTACATTTTAGAAAATGCTTTTAAACCAAAAACCCCAAACCAAGCTTCAAAGGAAAAAGATCACAATTTCCCCAGGCTCCTTTCCAGGTTTTCCAACCCAAGGGAATTGAAAGAAGGGCTTTCCTGGGGGGATGGTAAAAAGGGCCCCTTGGAACAAAAGGAGGCGCCCTTTGGGTTTGGGTGGTTTTAGGAGTTGGAAAAAATATTTGGGAAAATTTTGTGGTTTTTTCCCCCCCTTTTTCCCCCAAGGATCTGTTTTAAAATTATATTTTCTTATTTATTTATTTTTATTTTTTTTAATTCCTTTTTAATGTTAAATTTTAATTCACTTGGGGACAAGGGGAATGGGTCCCTTGGCTAAGTGTTTTCCAAATTTTTCAAAAAAAATTGGGGTCCCTTCCCCAGGGGGTTTGTAAGTAGGTTTTATCTTTTTCCCGGGGCTCCCTTCTTGGGGCTTTCCCGTTTGGAAAAAAATCTCTTTTAAGGTTTGGTTTTTGGGGGTGATTAAAAAGGTGCTTACATTGCCAACCCTTGGTTTTTTAAACAGAAGAATTAGGTTTGGTTTTTTCCCGCTTCGCGGAAATTCCTTGTAATTTTTAATTTTTTAAAAAAAAAATATAAATATTATTAATGGTTTAATTCATTTTAACTTTTAAATTTATATTCCTAATAAAAATTCCCTATTATTTTAAATAATTTAAAATTTTAATAATAATTAATTTTTTAAATTATATTTTTCTTAAGCGGACCCCATTCCATGGGGCCCTGAATGGGGCCTTCTTTTCCTCGAGCAAAAAAAAGGGTATCAAAAAAATTTTTGGTTTTTCCCCTCGTTTGATTTTTTTTTAAAACCCTTAAGAATTTTTGGGAAACATTTATTAAAATAAAAACCAAAAACCAAAAAAAGGGGGATTGAACCCCCTGGCCAAAATTTTAAAAGAAAAAATTTCTTAAAACTCCCCCCTAGCAGCCAAGGAGAGAAGCTTTTCCCCCTTGGGTTTTGGGTTTTGAAAAAGGCGGAAAACCCAAGGGAAAATTGGCCCTTGGGCTCTTGGGTTTCTATATTGGGAAAAAATTTTGGAAAACGGTGGCTTTTTCACCCAACACAAGGAGAAACTGGGAAAAAAAAGGGAATGGGTTTTTCAGTCCCTCCCTTGGCGATTTTTCCCCCCGTCCCCCAATTTGAATAAATTCGGTTTATGGGAAACCAGCTTAAAAACCCGAAATGGAAAAGGGAAGAGGTGACCTTTCCAAGGGTTTTGGGGGTTGTAATTTGTTAATGTAAAAGTGGGGGCCCCGGTTGGGAAAAATTCCAAGATTAAAATTCCAAATTTTGGGTTGTTGCCCGTTTTTTTTAAAATTAAAGGTTTTAAAAAGAAGCCCAGGGTAAAGGATGGGGGGCTTCTCGAAAAAATTTAAGGTTTTGGGGGAAGAAAAGGCCCAAAACCGGGGTTTAAGGAAGGGCTTAGGGTCGGTCCCCCCCGTTCCCTTTGCCGGTTTGGGTTTTTTTTTTGGGGGGAATCCGGGTGATGGTTGGCCCAAAGGGAGCCCCAAGGAATTTTTCCCTTTTTGGGTTTTAAAAAACCCGGGGTTGTTGGAAAGGCCCCTTTAAACAGGGGCCACCCCAAAATTGGTTTTTTAACCAATCGACAGGTTTTGGTTGGGAAAGACCCACATAGGGCCCATTAGCAACTTTTTTCCGGAGTTTCGGGCCCCCCCAAAAAAAGGTTTTTTTTTTCAATTTTTTAATGTTAAAGAGGGGGAAAACGGGGTTAGAGAATTGGGAGGTTTGGAAATCAGCCCCCAAACCCCCTTTAAAGGGTTTTTGGGGGGTTTTAAACCCCTGGCCTTTTAAGGGGAAGGGTTAAATTCCTAGCAGGCTTTTTGGAAGATTCAACCCATTTTGGGGACTTTGGGGAAGGAATTTTTAGGGAAGACATGTTGAAAAATTAGTTGAAGGATTTTTAGAGGCTTTCCCCCAGGGGCCAAACACCCCCAAACTTGGAAAATTGGGGGAAAAAAGGGGTTTTTCCCCCCCAAGAGCAGTGTTGCATTTTTGAAAAAATGGAAATCAAAAGGAAACAAAAAACCGACAGGGGGGTTTGGGGTTTAAAGGCCTTGAAAACATTTGGCAATTTTGGAAAAATTTGGGCCCAGTTAGGCCTTCCCAATTTTAAAAACCAAAATTTAGGCGAAAAGTAGGGGGAAGGGTTAAAAACCGTTGTAACAGCATCCCAAAAGTGAAAAGGTTTTGGGGGGGCAGGCCCTGGGGTGGAAAGGAAGTTTCATTTCCCAAATTTTTCCAAACTTTTGGGGGGAAGTTTTTTCAAGGAGGGGGGCCCAAAGGGATTGGCCCCCTTTGAAAAGCCCAAGGGGTTGGGCAAACATTAAAATGGTTTAAAAAACCCTTTTTTGGGTTAGGGGCCCCTAAAAACCCTGTCAAAGGGTTTTTCCCCATTTTGGAAGGTTTTTGGTAAGACACAAGAAACTTTTGGGCTTTTTGGAACGGTTCCTTCCCAAGGCTTTTTAAGTGAAAAAAATGGGGAACGAGAGGGGACATGACCTCCATCCCCTTAAATTCCTAAATTTTTAATTGCATCCCTTTTCCCGGAAAAAATTTAATTTCCCCATGTCGGAAAACTTAGAATTTCCGACATGGGAATTTAAATTTTCCAGGGGGGGAAAATGAAAATTTAAATTTGTTTTTAAAAGGGGAGGAACTGAACTTTCCTTTTCAAAAATTCTCATTTGGTTTCCTGTTTTTTCGGTACCGGATGAGGGCCTACGAAAAAACCAAAGTTTCAAATTAACGGTTGTTAAATTTTTGCACATTGCCTTACCTTTTAAAAACCCTTTATTAAAAACCCTTTTTGAAATGGTTCTTCGTCGAAACGAAAGTGGAAAACTTGGTGGGAAACGAAACCATTCCCCCACCTTTTTAAAGTGAGAAGGGTTGGGACCCCTGGGGGTGAATTCATTTCCTTCCTACTATCTAAATCAACACTCACTTACCCAAAAACCCTTTTTCCTTTCCAAAATTTTAATTTAATTTTCTTCCCAAAAATGTCGTTTTGATTTTCCAGATTTTCCCTTTTGGCAGGAACTGAACCTGGCCGGGGACGAAAACCATAAAATTTTAAGGAAAATTTGGGTTGAGGGGACTGATTTCATGGTCTTACTTTTTCTACTTTCCTGCCCTCTTTCCCGGTTTTTGCTGGCCCCTTTTACTTTGTGGGCCAAAACTTTGGAATAAATTTCCCCAAGGCCAGGGTTTTACCCTAAACAATTTTTTAATGAACGTTAGGTCGCCCTTCACTCCAAAATGTTTCTATTTTATGGAAAAACCCTTTTCTGTGAGGGATCCCTTTCAAAAAAAAGGGGTTTTTTAAAGGTTACTTTGGTTTCCAAAATTTCGGTTTTAAAAACCTTTTTTTTACTTGTGAAGAACCCTATTTTTGGGGTTAAGGCCGGAAAGTTTTAATAAAGGGTTACCTAAACAGACCCCCCCCAATGGTTATAAATTAGACCACATTGCATTTCTTTGGGTATTTTAATGGAGGCGGTTTCGAACAACATGGTTTCCCCACGGGGATACAAAAAATTTTTGAAAAAAAG
Organism: Cherax quadricarinatus; assembly: GCF_026875155.1. Classification (NCBI taxonomy): domain Eukaryota; kingdom Metazoa; phylum Arthropoda; class Malacostraca; order Decapoda; family Parastacidae; genus Cherax; species Cherax quadricarinatus. The sequence continues at coordinate 12,080,875 of NC_069399.1, read as the reverse complement.
GGGGAGGAATGAAATCGGCCTTTTCAACCTATTTTCCGATTTCGTTCCAAAAAACTTGTTGGGGAAATTTAAAAAAAAATTTGCTAAGGAAAAAGGCTTATAACCTTGGGCAAAAGAGGTAACGTCATTCTTCCATTTTTTTCAATTTAAAAAGTATTCTCCAAAAATTGGGGGCAAACCAAAATTTAAGGGTATTAAATCCCAAAAGTTTTTCCGGGGTTTTTAAACATTTTGTAGATAAAGGTTGTTGGGGAAAAACCAAAAAACAATGTTGATAAAAATTAGACACTGTGAAACTCGGGGGTATTTTTATTGGGGAAACTTTTCCCCCACACATTTGGTTCACCCAGTCCATACAAAGGAGAATCTTGAAAAACAGGAGGAGAAGAGGTAATCGGGCCCCCTAAACCTTGGGAGTCGATGGGTCAGCCATCAATTTGAATAGAAAGGCAAAAGTGCTGAAAAGGGGAGCTTAAAAACCCGGTTGGCAGGAGAGGTGAAGCAGTCATGGGTTCTTTGAAAACATTTGTTCAATGTTAAATTTAGGTCGTGCCCAAGAATTAGGAAAGCAAAAAAAAACCCCCCAATTTTTAAAGACCCCAAAAGATGCAGTGTCTGACAGGTTTGTAGATAAATTTGGTTCAGAAAAACCGACATGTTGATAAATTGGGAAAAATGTCCCAACTCTTGGGTATTTTTTTGGGAAAAAACGTCCCGCCACACAGTGGCTTCATAATTTCCTAAAAAGGGGGAATTTTAAAAGAACAGGGGGGAGAATGAGGTAATCAGTCCCTCAACCTTGAGTCGATGTGGTCAGTCCATCAATTTGAATAAAATATACGGGAAAAAAAGGGTTGCGGAAAATTTGGAGCTTTTTTAAACCCTTTGGGCGGAAAGAGGTGGAAAGAATTAGGCGGAAAATTTTTCCCCAAGTTTAAGGGATCCCAAAAAAATTAGGCACGGGAGTTTCCAATTTAAAAACCCAAGGAAAATTGCATTTTGAAATTTGGGGGTATTTTAGGGGAAACCGTTTCCCCCAAAAAGGGGCTTTTCCCTCCCCAGAAATTCTTGAAAAAAAAAATTTCACCCCTAAAAACCTTTGGTCAGGCACCTAAATCTTTCCTTGGGGATTTTAAAAACCCTTGGGGAATTCTTTCGTGTTTTTTAATTTTGGGAGGGGGCCCTTTTCCCCAAATTGGAACAAAGTTCCAATTTTTAAGCCCCGGTTCCATTCCCCTGAAAAGGTTTTAAGTTTCCCAAGCCACGTTGCCCGGGAATTTTTTCAAATTTGTGGTTTTTAAACCCATCACTAAAATTGGGGGAATGTTTCCTTCTTATCAAAATTTTTGGGTTTCCTTCCAAGTTTAAATTTTTTTAAAACTGTTGAAGGCCATGTGGCCCCCTTTCCTCCAAGGGAAAACCCCAAGATTTAAGGGCCAAATTTTTTAAAAATTTGGTGGTTTTTGGACCACATCTAAAATGGGGGACATTGCCTCTTTTTTCCCCCTTTCTTTTTTTCCCCCTTTGTTGCCTTAACCCTTGGGCCGAAACTTTCCTTAAAAAAGTTACCCGGATTGACGGGTTTCTTTTTTTTTCCCCTTTCCAAACGGGAATTTTTAAAACCCCTTTCAGCACGATCCGGGTTAAATTTTTAATTCCCGTTGTTTTGGGACGACCACTTCAACTTAAAAAAGGTTGGGGGGCCCTTGATTTCATTTCTCCTCCCGGTTTTAAGCTCCTTTGGTATGGACTTGTTTGAAGCCACCGTGGTTACCCTTTTTTTCCCCTTTTTTTTTTTTTTTCAGGCCGGGGGAAAGTTTCCTAAATTAAAGATACCAAGATTTGGGCACATGTGTTTTAATTTTCCCAAACATGTGGGTTTTCTCTGAACCATTCATCTAAAAACCCTGTCAGACACGGGCACCCCCTTTTTTTTTTTTTTGGGATCTTAATATTTGGGGAATTTCTTCGCTTGCCTAATTCTTGGGCAGGGACCTATTTTCAACATTGAACAAATGTTACACGACCTATGATGCTTCCCCTTTCTCCTGCCAAGGGTTTTTTTAAAAGTCCTTCTCAGCAGTATCCCGTATTCTATTCAAGATGATGTATGACCCCCATCGACTCAAGGTTGAGGGATTTGTTTAAACCTCATTCTCCCCCTGTTCTTAAAAGTTTCTCCTTTGTATGGATGATAAAGCCATTTGTGTGGCAAAAAACGTTTCCTAAATAAAGTTTCCCCAAGAGTTGCACTTGTGTCTAATTTTTCAACTTTGTCGGTTCTCTGAATTTTTTCATCTTTTAAAAATATGGTCTTACCTAAAAAAAGGGGAGTGCTTTTGGGCTGGATAAAATGGCTCGTGCTCCGGGTTAAAAACGGCCCCTAATTTTTGGGGATCATTGTTGTTGGAGAAACTATTTCACATTTGGGGGGGTTTTTAAAAAAAGGGCCCCAGACTTTCCCCCAGTCTTTAATTTTACTAAATGCCCTCTGGGAAAGAGATTCTGTTGTGCCGCTAGGGTACCGTCGTTCCGGAACAGATATTGAGCTCGTGGAGAGTGCCTCCGTGACTTCCTTGATGACCAAAAAAAATGAAAGGGGGCGAGAGGGTCCCCCTTTGTTGCCCCCCCCTTTCCATGAGTCAGTTTCAGGGTTTCCCCAAAAAATAGTTTGGAAGTAAACACTTTTAACACGATACATAAAGGGGGTTTAAAGGGGGGGAAGTTTAAATTTAAATTGAAAATATAGTAAAATATAGAAAAATTCCCAAACCCCATTTTTCCGGTGTTTCTCACTTTATAAAGGGAAAAATGTAAAAAAAAAAAATCAAAGAAAAATTAAAAAAGGAAAACGAGAATACACCTAAAAAGTTACCTTCCCAGAACTGATTTTTTTGGATGATGAAAGGGAAACACAGTTATACTAAAATTGTAAATTAAAAAAATTCTTTTCTTTTCTAGATGTTTTAGTTTTTTAAAAGGGGAGCCATGTTTTTTAAAAATTTTAAAATTTACAGACAGCCAAAAAATTTTCCGGGTTTCTATGTTATTATTATTTTTCCAAGTATGGGTTAAACTGAAATTTCCCATCAATGTTTTGGGGGGCCTTTACTTTTTCCCACCCCCAAAATTTTATAGAAAAAGAAATCTCGAAAAAAAAAATAAAAATACAGGGGTAATTTTAAACTACCCTGATACTTAACTGAAAAATTTTTTTAAAATTGTTAGAAATGTTTTTCTTATTTTAAAAAGGGGGAAAACCAATCTTTTTTACCAAAAAAATATTTTTGGTTCTCCCTTACCATGAAAATTTGGTTGATATGCATTTTTTATTAAGAATTTTAATTTTAAAAGTTGTATTTAAAAATCATGAAACACTTATAAAAATTTTTTAATAAAAAAATTTCCCACAAAAAATATTTGTGAAATTTTTTGAGTTTAAGATTAAGGAACATAAATAAGAATTAAAAGTGGAAAAAGTTTCCAAGGGCCCCGTTTGTTCTGTGAGAGTTTTTAAACCATCCTTTTGATTTTCAAAAGGGGGGAAAAATTTTGAATATAACAAGTCTATGGTCGATTGGGTTTTTAAAAAACATCAGAAAAAAAAGAATGGGGGGAAACACTGCAAAAGGGGCCTACGGGGCCCATATGAGACGGGCCCTTATCCAAAACGCCCTTTTCCCCAAAGTCCCAAAAATTTAACCCCGGCCCCAATGAAACCAATCAAACCCAGCCCCCCACTCATATATTTGTCCGTCTTTTAAAAATCCCCAAGGTCCTAGCCCTATCCCCCCTTGGGATGATTTTTCCCACGAAAATCCAAAAACTCTTTTTAAAAAAACCATTTCCCTTACCTATGTCCTTTTTTAAATCAAATTTACCCAAATTTAAAAATTTTTTTTTTTCTGGTTCTTACCTGGTTCGAATCCTCAGTACTTTATTAATGTCCCCCTTTTTTTTATCCCCGGTCTTTTCCACTTTACACGTCAGTGATATCCCCCCTCATTTTTCCCCTCTCCAGAGAGTGGAGATTTAAGGTTTTAAAAGGGTTCCTTACACAGTGGTTTTAAACCTTTGGTTTTAAAAATACCCCAAAAAGTTGGGTTTTGAAAGACACGTAAACAAACCTATAAATATTTATTAAAAAAAACGTTTTGGTCCTGGGAAAAATTTAAACCCGAAAATTGTATGTTAGAAGTATCAAGGGTTTTCCGGCCGAAAAAGTTTTTTTAATAAATATGTTATAAAATGTTTGCTTGTGTCTTTCTTAAAAATTCCCTTTCACAGTAAATCCTTTTAGTAAATTTTTCTCTGTATGTTCTTAATGAGTTTTTATGTCCATTTAGTAAAGGGGGCCAAAAAAATGGCAAACTAATCTAAAAAGAGGGCTCACTAGTGATGTTTTAGGGCTGTAAAAAAAACTTTTAAACTTTTTGTTACTTGCAATCCTTTAGATTTAAAACCCAAATAATTTTGGGTTTCCCTTTTTGGCACACTAAGGCACTGCTGTCTTGGCTTTAGATTTTTGCTTCAATGACTCCCAAGTCTTTTTCACATTCTGTATGATCAAGCTCCCACTTAACCAAAATTATAGCTTTGAGGGGGTTTTTTTCATTACCAAGGGAAGTACCTTACACTTATCGACAATGAACTTCATCTGCCCCTTTTCAGAAACCCAAAACATTAATTTGGGCCAAATCGTCCTGGAGTTCACTGATATCCTCCTCAGAGTGAATTAAACGCCCATCTTTGTATCATCAGCAAAAATTTCTCATGTCCTGTTAAACCCCTTAATTTAAGGTCATTTTTGTAAATTATTTTAAAGTAAAAAAGGGCACAAATGAACTAATGTGAAAATTTATTGTTTGGGAAGTTTTGCTCTCCAGGAGCTTTATCAAGGGCCCTTTCAAAAAAAATACATGGACACAGGGGGTATTTTAAAGTCAGAGTGAGGTTTAATATAGTGAGGTACCATTTCGATGTTCACTAGTGGGAGTAGTAGTAGTAGTAGGAGTGGTAGTGACAAAAAATAATACAATATGGTTTGAAAAAATTAAAAACGTACATGAGTAAAAAGGGTATAAAAAACTATTACTTGGGTAACATAAAAATAGGGTTGGACAAATATAGATGGAATGAGGAGCTTGTTTCAGTGTTCCCCTCTCTGTGCTGTGTGTATTTTAAAAAGGGGAGACTAGGGGATGGCAGGGGGTTTTCTGTTTTCAGGAGGATTCTTTCTAAGACTTCGGAGATGGTGAAGCTGCCGTTGTTTTTTTTAAAATTTTTTCGAAAAAAGCCCTTTAGTGTGATTCAAGGCACTTGCGTGTGCGGAAATTAGTTTTTTTGGTTCCCAATTGGGCCCTCTCTGAATTTATGAGATGATTGGTTGGGAAATTTTGGGTTGTACACAAAGGGGTTTTTTTAAATTGTGTTCTACATGCGTAAATGTGTTTATTGATGCGGGTGTCGAGGTTTCTTGCTGTTTCTCCTCGTTGATTTGTCACGCCTCCCCGGGTATAGTGTAAACTCCTTTTTTCTTTTCCCGGGTTCGTGGTGCTTTGGGTTTTTTTTCCCGGTTGACTTTATTGGGAAATGGTAGAAGGATGGCGACTCTGGTGTTAGTTGTGAAAGTACTTTTGAGGTTTAGGCAACCTGGTGTTGGGAAAAAATTATAACTTTTTGGGGCAGTGTTGATGCGTGGAGAATTGTTTATTGAAAAAGTCTTTTCTTGCAGTCTTTGATGAAAAAAGAAGGGAAAATTTTAACTCAGTGAATTTTTTGGTGAAAGTAAGGTTTCATTCCTATCAAGAAAAATCAGGATACAATTCGGTAAATTTTTAGGAAAAACCCCATGATGGGCCCCTTTTGGGTTTTGGGATCTTGGACTGGTAAAAAGAAGTTTTGTGAGATCTTTTTTTTTGGTGGGTTTCCCATTAAACTTTAAATTTAGGGTTGTCTACTTTGTTAATGAAGGGGGTTTGAGGAAAAAGGGAGCCCTTTTCAAATTTGGGCTCTTCTTTTAGTGTAAAATTAATCGCTGGTTTTTAATGCGTTGAGGCCCTTTCCCGGGAAAATCCCGTACCTCAAAAAATTTTGGGTTATTCGGGAAATCGTACCCCAAAAGTAACCAAGTGAAGCTTGAAGGATGGTTTTTTGGCGAAGTGTTCGGCTCTAGGTGTTTTCCCTGTAAAAAGTTGGGTAGGGCGGCACTTACTTTTGGGTTTCGAAAGTGGGGCATGTTTCCCGTAATAACCCAAAACGTTTTGATGTACGGGGATCTTAGGAAGGGCAACCAGTTGAACCAGCGATTCAGTTTTTCAAGAAGAAGGGGTCCAATGGGCAAGCTCCCTTTCCTCGGGCCCTCCTCATTCACCAAAGGGAGACAAAACTAAATTTTAAATTTTTCGGAAAAAAAACCCCCCAAAAAAAAATTTATCTCCCCAAATTCTATTCCAGTCAAAATACCCAAAACCCAAAAAAGGGGATCCCTTATCGGGTTTTTCCCAAGAGCATACCGAATTTGTAGTCCTGAGTTTCTTTGGGGGAGGGAAAAGTACTTACATTTAAAAAAAAAAATTCACTGGGGTTACAATTTTCCTTTTTTTTTTCATCAAAGACGCAAAAAAAGGAGCTTTCGATCCAATCTCCAAGGGATTTAACACTGCTCCCAACAAAGTTTTAAATTTTTCCCCAAAAGCCCCGGGTTTCACTAAAAATCTCAAAAAGGGACTTTTACAAGCCCCCAGAGTGCCATCGCTTTACCCCTTCCAAAAAAGGATCTACCAGGACAAAACCCAAGCAAACCCCGAACCAGTCCCAAAGCAGGAAATTTTAACCCATACCCTGTGGAGGCTGTGACAAGATTACGTAGGAGAAAAAAAGCAAGAAACCTCGACCCGCTCAATGAAAACCCTTTAGCATTGTTTGGAACGACAACTTAAACAACGCCTTTGGGACAACACCGAAATTCCACCAAAAAAACTCATGAAATTCAGAGAAAGCCCAATTAGGTGATCCAAAAAACTAATTTCCGCACACGCAAGTGGGCCCTTTAATCCCGCAATGTCGCTGTTTCGAAAACAATTTTAAAAAAACAACGGCCCGCTTCCCCCCCTTCCCAAGTCTTAGCAAGAATCCTCCTGAAAACAGAAAAACCCGCCAAACACATAGTCTCTCCTGTTTACTACACAAAAGCACGAGAGTGAAAATGAAACAAAACTGCCTTTTATTTCCTTATTTGCCAACCTATTTTTTTTGTTACCCCAAAAATAGCTTTTTTATCCTTTTACTCATGTACGAATTAATTGTTCTACCATATTGTATTCTTTTGTCACTAACCCCTACTACTACTACTACTACTACCATAGTGAAAAACGAAATGGTACCTCACCCGTATTCACCTCACTCGAGCCTTTTTATACCCTCTGGTCCTTGTATTGTTTGTAATGGCTTGATAAAATCCCGGAGAGCGAAACGTTTTCCACAAAAAAATGTCCATTAGTTGCATTGTGTCCTTTTACTTTACATATTGTCGGTAATTTACCCCAACTTTTTTTTTCAATGTAAAAATTTTGGGAAAAAGGGGGGGATAAAACCCTTTTTTTTAAAAAATCCTTGTGGAACGCCACTAGTGATTAATCCCCCCTTCACATTTCCCCTCCATTAATGGTAACCAGTTTTTTATTGGTAAGCCCTGCCCCTTTTCCTGCTAGAACTTTACCTCCTTTCCATGAGCTGCCATTTTTTAAGGTCTCTTGTGAGGTACTCTATCGAAGGTTTACTAAAAAAACCAAAATTTTTTTAAAAAATATCCCTAAATTCCCTTTTCACTGTCAGTAGGTTTTTTTCAGGCAGGAACGACCTCTCGTGAAACCATGCTGAGTTCAATTATCAAGTTATGCTTTCAAAGGGGACTTTGAAAAAGGGCAGCTATAATTGATTTGAAACTTGCCCCTATAGATGTCGGTTTTTAAAAAGGGAATTTTTGGGAAAAGGGCTTATCCCATATTTGAATATAGGAAAACCCCATTAAACCATCTTCCCAACTCTGGAAAAACCCGGGGAAGGGTGGACGCGTTTTAAAAATCACTCGTTAATGGTGACTAAATAAGACACATAGGCAAAAGTTAGGTATCTTTATTTCGAAACGTTTTTGCCCATACAGTAAAGCTTCTTCCCGTCGGGGTACAGAAAAAATTGTTTGAAACGAAGTTTCTTTTAAGACGATGTAATTTTGGGCCATCACCCCCTTTAAAATCTTGAGGTGGTCAGTCCCCCAGTCTGGGGAAAAAGTATTGGGTTTCCCTGGAATGAAAAAAATATAGGAAGAAGTGACAGGTTTGGGGGCTTATATAGCGCCCGGGGGGTGAGAGTAGGTAATAGAAAAATAAGAACCCGATGCTGGGAGGCAGGTCCCTCTCCCAAAACCAGTTTTCATAGTAGAGTTGTTAGGTAAGACCCCATATGCAAACAGTTAGGAAACTTTATTTTTAAAAAGTTTCGCCTACACGTAGGCTTTTTTCAGTCGGGGTACAGAAAAAAATTTATAGAAGCGAAGTTTCTTGAAGAGAGTAATAGGGCCATCACCCCTTTAAAAATTTTTAGGTGGTCAGTCCCTCAGTCTGGAGAAGGAGCATTGTTCCATAGAATTTAAAAAATATGGAGTTTAAGTGACAGGATGGGCCCTTTTTAAAAGCGCCCAAAAGGTGAAAACGTAGGTCACTAGGAGAGGTAAAAACTCAGATGTTGGGAGGTCAGGTCCCTCTCAAAAACCAGCTTTTTTTCACTAGTAGAGGTTGTAGAAGTTGATTGTAGGGCTGTAAAAAGTTTCCCTTGTGTTGGGAAAGTTGACGTTTGAACATTAAAAAAGGTTTTAAATTTCCACAGGTTTTTAGGTAAGGGCACCCTATGCAACAGGGTTTTTTATCTTGGTACAGGGGCCTAAACAACTTCTACAACCCCTTTTCTAGTGAGAACAGGGTGGATTTGACGAGGGACCCGGGGCCCCCCAAAAATCTGAGTTTCTTACCTTTTCCCAGTGACCCACGTCTCACCTGTTTGGGGTATTTTTAAAAGGTCCTCCGACCCCTTCCCTCTCAATTTTGTTTCATTTTTATGGAACAAAAGTCTTTTTCCGGGTGAGGGGGGCGACCCCTCCAAAATTTTTTGGGGGATGGACTGTTACATCGTCTTCAATTTTTTTCTGCTTCTATCAATTTTCTGTATCGACTGAAAAAAGCCCCACTGTGTAGGCGAAACGTTTCAAAAAAAAAGTTTCCCAACTGTTGGGATATGTGTCTTACCCAACAAAACCGTCGGTATTTTATTTCCATTTTAATGTTCTCACTAGTAGAGGTTGTCGAAGTTGATTGTAGGTCGTACCAGATCCCTTGTGTTGCAGTGTCTGACAGATTGAACATTTTTAAAAAAGGGATAAAATACCCACAGGTTGTTTTGGTAAGGGCACATATGCAAAAGTTAGGTATCTTTATTTCGAAACGGTTTTGCCCTTTTCAGTTTGGGTTCTTCAGTTTGAGTTTCAGAAAAATTGATAGGGAAACAGAAGATAAATTGAAGACGATGTAATCAGTAGTCACCCTTAAAGGTTTTTAGGTGGTCAGTCCCTCAGTTGGGAAAAGCAAATTTTTCCTGGAATGAAAAAATTTTTGGGGGATGAAGTGACAGAAAGGGCATTTTATAGCGCCCAAAAGGTGAGACGTAGGGCACTAAAAAGAGGTAAGAACTCAGTTTCTGGGGGGTCAGGTCCCTCTCAAATCCCGCCGTTCTCACTAGTAGAGGTTGTCGAAAATTTATTGTAGGGCTGTACCCAAAATAGCCCTTTTGTTGCAGTTCTGACGATTGAAAATTAAAAAAGGTATAAAATACCGACAGGTTTTTAGGTAAGACACTTTTGCAACAGTTTGGTATCTTTATTTCCCGTTTTGCCCTTTCAGTAGGCTTTTCAGTCGAAATACAGGAAAAATTGTTTTGAAGCAGAAGATTTCTTGGGAAAACAAACCCCTACTATGAGAAAGGCTCTATTGAGAGGGAATGACCTCCAGATCTGGTTCCCTTTCCCCCTTCTAGGGGCCTACGTCTACCATCGGCGTATATAAATGCTCCTTCCCGCACTTTTATCTCCTTTTTGTTTCATTCCCTGGGAAAAATGCTCTTCTCCAGACTGAGGGATGACCACCTCAAAAATTAAGGGTGAGGGGTTTATTACATCGTCTTCAAGATCTTTGCTTCTATCAAAATTTTCGGGTTTTCCCGAAACCGCCACAAGGGGAAAATTTCCCAAAAAAAGAACCACGTAACTTCCAACACCCCGGTAATTTTTCCTTTAAATTTTTTCCGGTTGTGAACACGGGACCCTTAAAAATCAAAAACCCATTCCAATTTAAAGGCAGAGAGGGGGCCTGCCTTAGGGATCTGGTTTTTCCTTTTAACCAACCCGGCTCACCCCGGGTAATTTAATTACCAATCCCCCCCTTTCCCTTAACCCCTTAATTCGGTCAAAACTGCAAAAAAGGGGGTTCTTTTAAAAGATAAAATTTAAAAACTTGGACAACCTTTTCCCCTTTTTCCTTAGTGTCCCGGGGGATTTTAAAAAAGGGATTTTTTTCCCAAAACCTTTGGTTCTTACCCCCAAGGGGGGAAAATACTTCCAAACCATTCTCCCCTAATAAGGGTTTTTTTGTCACTTTCCCCGCCTTAGGGTCAGGAAACCTTTTTCCCCAACGAATGCAAATTATCTAACCCCCGAAAAAAATCCCAAACCACCCAAGGGCCAAAAAACCCTTGGGAAAGGGGGCTTTTTCCAAAATACCCCCTTCACCTGCTTTTTGGGACCCCCAAGTCAAATGGAAAGCCGATTTTTGCTAAAAAGGGGTTTTTTTTCCTCTTACAAACCCGACACAGAAGGGGAGAAATAAAATTTTCCACCAATTTTTCCTACTTTCCACCTTTTTACCAAGGGCAAGGGGGTTTTTTGCTTACCCTTCCCGTGAGGGGCAGGCCAAAAAACTTGTTCCCCCCAAAAACGAAATCGGGGCCAAACCTTTTCCTTTTCCAGGGCCACCGGGGGAAAAATCAAAACAACAACAACAAAAAAAACCCCCAAAGGGAACCCCATTTCTTAAAAACCCAAGCTTCAAGGAGGCACTTCCAAATTACCTAAAATGGCCCCGCAAGGCTCCCCCCCCTGGGGGGGCACCTACTTCCACTCCCCCCAAAATTCTTTTTTGGGAAAGAAAACCAAAATTACAGTGCATAATTGGGTTCCTTCAAAACCAAACCCCAAAAAATTTTTCCTAAAGGGCCCAAAATTCCTGCCTCCCCCCTTTCCTGAGGGGGAAAACTTCGGAAATTGCACACCGCCTTTACCCCAAAACTTAAAAATCCCCGAAAGGAGGGACCAACAAACCTTCTGAGGTGGGCCCCCCCCAAGAAAAGACATTTTTTTTCCCCGAAACAACAAAAAACCAAAAAAAAAAACCCCGCCCACCTTTTCAAGCCCAACCCCCAAAGCAAAAAACCCCAAAAACTCGGAGCAAAACCCCCCACCACCCCTGGCCCCCAACCACTGCCGCCCACCCAAGGGGGTTTTTTTTTTGGGGTTTTATTTTGTTCTCAAACCAAAAAGGGGGGGGAAAACCTGGTTCCCTTTAAAAAACCCCCCTCAAGAACTTTTAAACCCCAAAAAATGCTCCTACACCCTGGGCATACCAACCCATTCCCCTGAAAACCCCCCAAATTTAAGCAAATTATTAAAAGGAAAACAGGTGCTTCCCCCGTCCTTAAAAAACCCCCCCTAGCACAAATTGGGGCCAATTTAAGACCCCTTTGGGTCCGGGAAAACCCCTTTTGGGTCCCAACAAACCCTTTAATCCTTTCCCCGACCAAATGCCCTTTTTTTGGGGAAATCCGCCTTAAAAGAAAACCACCTCCAAGGGAAAAGGGGCCAAAAAAAAAAGATTTTTAAAGGCCCCCCCCGGGGGCCCCTGGGGGACCCCGGGGGAAATCTCCCCAGGGCCTAAAAAATTTAATGAAAAAAAACACAACCAAGGAATAAAGGGGAACACAAGCGCTTAGAAATACACCCTCACCTTTTCCAGGGCGGGGCCGTCCAAAATTTTTCCTTTCGAAAACTTTTCCTCCTCCACTGGGAAAACTTTTCTCAGGGGAAACCCCCAACAGGGGAGGGAAATCCCCAAAGGGAAACCCCCGGGCCGGGGAAAAAAGGGGAACCCTTTTTAAAAAACACTTTTCCCCCATATTTTTCCCTTCCCCGGAAAATTTTCTTTCCCAAACTGGGGGGTGGCCAACCCCAAAAATTTGGGGGAACTGTTCACTCTTCCCGACTTCGCTTCTCTTTGGGAAGTCAGCGCAAGATAGAAGAAGACGACATCCTCCAACCGGAAGGGCAAGAAAGAAAAGATGATTATCGTCACCCCCCACCCGGGGGGCACTGCCGGGTCACCATCTGGAGAAGACTGGGCCAGAGGACCTGCGAATCAACATGAATGAAAATGAACACCAACACACGACACTCCACACAGGAGAGCACAGCGCTAGCACGATCGACACCATGCATTGCCCTTCTAGGGCATGGTTGGTGCCAGAGCCCGAGTTTGTACCTTACAAGATGAGGGGGGTACTTGTGCCTCCTCCCATGGGAGACTTAGGTCTCAGACACTCCTAGACAGGGAGCCAGTGCCGGGCCACCATTTGGGGAAGGGCCCGGGCCCGGGGGGGAAAAATACCGGCGAATCTTTAACAACAACACTTCATCTCCATATTGTTTCATTCAATGGAACAATGCTCTTCTCCAGACTGAGGGACTGACCACCTCAAAACTTTAAGGGTGATGGACTGATTACATCGTCTTCAAGTATCTTCTGCTTCTATCAACTTTTCTGTACTCGACTGAAGAAGCCTACTGTGTAGGCGAATCGTTTTGAAATAAAGATACCTAACTGTTGCATATGTGTCTAACCTAACAACCTGTCGGTATTTTATACCATTTTAATGTTCAATCTGTCAGACACTGCAACACAAGGGTATCTTGGTACAGACCTACAATCAACTTCGACAACCTCTACTAGTGAGAACGGCTGGATTTGAGAGGGACCTGACCTCCCAGCATCTGAGTTCTTATCTCTTCTAGTGACCTACGTCTCACCTCTCGGCGCTATATAAGTGCTCCATCCTGTCACTTCTTCTCCAATTGTTTCATTCCATGGAACAATGCTCTTCTCCAGACTGAGGGACGGGACCACCTCAAAACTTTAAGGGTGATGGACTGATTACATCGTCTTCAAGTATCTTCTGCTTCTATCAACTTTTCTGTACTCGACTGAAGAAGCCTACTGTATAGGCGAAACGTTTCGAAATAAAGATACCTAACTGTTGCATATGTGTCTTACCTAACAACCTGTCGGTATTTTATACCATTTTAATGTTCAATCTGTCAGACACTGCAACACAAGGGTATCTTGGTACAGACCTGCAATCAACTTCGACAACCTCTACTAGTGAGAACGGCTGGATTTGAGAGGGACCTGACCTCCCAGCATCTGAGTTCTTACCTCTTCTAGTGACCTACGTCTCACCTCTCGGCGCTATATAAGTGCTCCATCCTGTCACTTCATCTGTCGCTCGATCACACAGTCCGATCATACAGTTGCTCTACACCGCAAGAAGCCTCTCTTCGACCCCGTCGGGGTGTAGAATTTATATTCTACAAACGTGATATCCTTTTCACAATGCTGTCGAATCGTGTGAAAATCAAGCCTGTGAATGGTGCAATAAATGACTCCTCGAAGTTAGCTTTAGCTACCGTCGTTAGGACCTGCCTGCAGGTCAAATTTACGGCAATCCACTCTCTGAAAGACTCCTTCATTGTCGTCTACACAGATGACACTGAAGCACTAAAACTAATGGACGACTCTTCAATCAGGACCCTACAAACACAAAATTCACTCTATCCCCGTCTCCATTCTTGAAGTCGAAACGTTCGGTCTTTGTGAAAAGACTTGACAATATCGTCACCTCTCTCTCTACTGAAGCACTGAAGACATTTTATTGAGGAACAAAACACGTGGGCCTCGGTAGACAGCATCTCAAAGATCCCCAACGCCACATCAATGCTAAAGATTACATTCTCAGACATCTCCATGGCTGCCCAAGCTCTCTCTGACGGTCTGGCCATCTCTATTACCACATTCACCCCTAGTCATATAGAACAAGAACGTTTCACATACATCTCCCACTGTTGGACCTGCTACTCCTATAATCACACCACCAAGGACTGCCCCATCAAGAATTTAAGAAGTTTTGTTCAAAATGTTGGAATAAATGGACACAATTTCAGATCCTGCACCATTACTACAACACCAACATGTCTTAACTGCAAGGGTAATCATCATACCCTTGCAGCTAAGTGCCCACTCAGGAAAGAAATCATATTGAAGAAAACTAAAGTTCTGAAGAAGACCTCCAATCACCGACATATGCTGCAATAACCAAACCCAAACCGACCCCATCAAGACTCTACACGCTAATCTACAGGCACCTCGCCCACAACCCCCTCTGTCCACCCCCCCGACGGTGCTCCTTCCAAGGTGCTGTACTGCATGGTGTATGCACCTTGCAAACGCAGCAAGCCCCCGGGACTTTCAAAACCACTATTAACGAACTATTCCGTCTGAACAACATGCCCGCCTTCAATTTTCCGGAATCCACACCTTCAGAAAACATCCTCAAGATCCTTCCCAACGTCCCGAACTTTACTGCACCTACAGGGCCTGTCTCCTGCCCCAAACAACTGCTCCTGTAACTTCCTATAACCACTTCCCCCGCTGACAACGTTGACAAGTTGCCTCAACCACCGCCCCCCCACCTCTCCCAGCCTGCTGTTACACAACCATTACAACCCCACAGCTGCTCCTGTCGAACCTCAGTCACCTGCTACCACCATTGTAGATTCTCCCAGTGAATCCACTCCCGAAGAGGAAGATAACGACGACTCCAGTAAACCCTCATGGGAAAACCTTACCTTTTACACTTCTCCTTCAAATACTGACACCATGACCTGTAATGAACTCTACAAAGCCTCGGTGCTGGGAAAAGTCAAGTATGCATGTGAATCACCCCTTCACTTTACACTCACCCAAGTTCTTGAGTTCATCAAGCCTCTACGTTTCACCTTCAGCAACAAGGCTAAATTATACCACCTATCTAGAAGCAGCTTCAAAAAGTTTGAAAAGGCTCATTGCTAACCTGCCTCCTCAGTTACTCCTATAACTCCCATTGTGTTCTACCTCTGATGTGACCTAGCCTGCTGCCAGCTACTCAAGATTCAAGACTTCAACTACCACAAGTTCAATGCAACAGTCCCTGCTTATTCCTGTTCTCAAGTCTGCCCCACGATCGCCTTAGCTGCTGGGTTAAGCCCTGGCTCTATTTCTCTTACTAAGAACACTCCTCTCCAGAGCTATTCTTCATCTGTCCCGTCTTCCCCGCTCATCCCATTGGGATCTTACCTAAACTTGTTTGCTTGTTTGCTTGCACTTCATCTCCATATTGTTTCATTCCATGGAACAATGCTCTTCTCCAGACCGAGGGACTGACCACCTCAAAACTTTAAGGGTGATGGACTGATTACATCGTCTTCAAGTATCTTCTGCTTCTATCAACTTTTCTGTACTCGACTGAAGAAGCCTACTGTATAGGCGAAACGTTTCGAAATAAAGATACCTAACTGTTGCATATGTGTCTTACCTAACAACCTGTCGGTATTTTATACCATTTTAATGTTCAATCTGTCAGACACTGCAACACAAGGGTATCTTGGTACAGACCTACAATCACTTCGACAACCCTTACTAGTGAGAACGGCTGGATTTGAGAGGGACCTGACCTCCCAGCATCTGAGTTCTTACCTCTTCTAGTGACCTACGTCTCACCTCTCGGCGCTATATAAGTGCTCCATCCTGTCACTTCATCTCCATATTGTTTCATTCCATGGAACAATGCTCTTCTCCAGACTGAGGGACTGACCACCTCAAAACTTTAAGGGTGATGGACTGATTACATCGTCTTCAAGTATCTTCTGCTTCTATCAACTTTTCTGTACTCGACTGAAGAAGCCTACTGTATAGGCGAAACGTTTCGAAATAAAGATACCTAACTGTTGCATATGTGTCTTACCTAACAACCTGTCGGTATTTTATACCATTTTAATGTTCAATGGCTGACTAAGCTCCATCTTGCATTCCTTAAGTACCCTGGAAAACAACTCATCGGGTCCCGGGAACTTATTTTGCTTCAGTTTGTCTATCTGGAAATAAATGGTATAAAATACCGACACAATGGCAATATAAACACAAATGCAGTATAATGTGATCCTTATTGACTACGTTTCGCCCACACAGTGGGCTTTTTCAAAGCCCACTGTGTGGGCGAAACGTAGTCAATAAGGATCACATTATACTGCATTTGTGTTTATTTTTGCCATTGTCTATCTGTTTAATAACCATGTCCCCCGTGACAGTAATATTAGGGAGTTTAAATTCATCAGGAAAACCAAAAAATTGTTAATTACTGGAATCTCATTTACATCTTCTGTGTAAAAACTGACAAAAAATAGTCATTAAATTAGGAACACATTTCCAGTTCGTTATCTGTCAGCTGTCCATTCCCAATTTTCAGAGGTCCTACTTTTTCCTTCACCTTCGTTCTATACACTTGAAAGAACCCCTTTGGATTAGTCTTTGATTCATTAGCAACTCTAACTTCATAGTCACGTTTAGCCTTTCTAATCCCCTTTTTTACTTCTCTTTTAAGCTGGACATATTGGTCAGTAAGGTTAACCTCTCCTCATTCTGATGCGCCTATAAATTCCCTTTTTCTCTCCTAATAGATGCTTTAGCCTCCTGTTAATCCATTTCGGATCGTTATTATTAGACTTAATTTCTCTCTGGGGAATGTATATACTCTGAGCATGTTGCACATTATTAAGAAAAAAATCATAAATGCAGATCCCTTCATATTCATGAATATGATCATCGTCGATAAAATCATTAGCTTGATAACCCCAATCGAGATTTGACAGGTGTTCCCTAAGTCCATTGTAATCGGCAGAACGAAAATCTGGGATTTTTACCATATTATCATTATTCTTGTATTCCCAGTTAATGCTGAAAGTGATGGATTTGTGATCGCTTGCGCCAAGCTCTTCAGTGATCTCCAGATTATTTACGAGTGTTCCCTTATTTAACAAGACTAGGTCAAGCAAATTATTACCCCTGGTAGGCTCTGTTACACACTGCTTCAGAAAACAGTCTTGAACTGTTTCCATAAAGTCACTGGACTTTAGATTACCGGTCAAAGAATTCCAGTCTATTTGACTACAATCACTATGTTATTATGTCTAGAAGCCAAACAATTTCGTCCCAAAGAAGTCTCCCTCTATCGTGATCCAAGCCTGGAGGTCGGTATATTACACCTAGAATTAGCTTTTCTTGACCTTCTACAAACTCTACCCAAACAGATTCTCCTGCTGTTCCATCTATTTTTATACCTGTTTTTATGCAACAGTTAATATTTTCTCGAACATATAATGCAACTCCTCCCCCCTTCCCACAACATCTATCCACATGGAACAACTTAAACCCTTGAATCATACACTCAGCAATCATATCCCGACTCTTTAAATCATACCACGTTTCAGTTAATGCAATGACATCGAAATTCCCAGCACATGCTATCAAACGTAGTTCATTAATCTTATTTCTTGCACTTCGACTGTTAGCATAAAATACCATTATACCTGGAGTTTACCTGGAGAGAGTTTCGGGGGTCAACGCCCCCGCGGCCCGGTCTGTGACCAGGCCTCCAGGTGGATCAGCGCCTGATCAACCAGGCTGTTGCTGCTGGCTGCACGCAAACCAACGTACGAGCCACAGCCCGGCTGTCAGGAACTGACTTTAGGTGCTTGTTCCAGTGCCAGCTTGAAGACTGCCAGGGGTCTGTTGGTAATCCCCCTTATGTGTGCTGGGAGGCAGTTGAACAGTCTCGGGCCCCTGACACTTATTGTATCGTCTCTTAAAGTGCTAGTGACACCCTGCTTTTCATTGGGGGGATGGTGCATCGTCTGCCAAGTCTTTTGCTTTCGTAGTGAGTGATTTTCGTGTGCAAGTTCGGTAATAGTCCCTCTAGGATTTTCCAGGTGTATATAATCATGTATCTCTCCCTCCTGCGTTCCAGGGAATACAGGTTTAGAAAACCTCAAGCGCTCCAGTAATTGAGGTGTTTTATCTCCGTTATGCGCGCCGTGAAAGTTCTCTGTACATTTTTCTAGGTCGGCAATTTCACCTGCCTTGAAAGGTGCTGTTAGAGTGCAGCAAATATTCCAGCCTAGATAGAACAAGTGACCTGAAGAGTGTCATCATGGGCTTGGTCTCCCTAGTTTTGAAGGTTCTCATTATCCATCCTGTCATTTTTTCTAGCAGATGCGATTGATACAATGTTAGGGTCCTTGAAGGTGAGATCCTCCGACATAATCACTCCCAGGTCTTTGACGTTGGTGTTTCGCTCTATTTCGTGGCCAGAATTTGTTTTGTACTCTGATGAAGATTTAATTTCCTCATGTTTACCATATTGAGTAATTGAAATTTCTCATCGTTGAACTTCATATGTTTTCTGCAGCCCACTGAAAGATTTGGTTGATGTCCGCCTGGAGCCTTGCAGTGTCTGCAATGGAAGACACTGTCATGCAGATTCGGGTGTCATCTGCAAAGGAAGACACGGTGCTGTGGCTGACATCCTTGTCTATGTCGGATATGAGGATGAGGAACAGATGGGAGCTAGTACTGTGCCTTGTGGAACAGAGCTTTTCACCGTAGCTGCCTCGGACTTTACTCTGTTGACGACTACTCTCTGTGTTCTGTTAGTGAGGAAATTATAGATCCATCGACCGACTTTTCCTGTTATTCCTTTAGCGCGCATTTTGTGCGCTATTACGCCATGGTCACACTTGTCGAAGGCTTTTGCAAAGTCTGTATATATTACATCTGCATTCTTTTTGTCTTCTAGTGCATTTAGGACCTTGTCGTAGTGATCCAGTAGTTGAGACAGACAGGAGCGACCTGTTCTAAACCCATGTTGCCCTGGGTTGTGTAACTGATGGGTTTCTAGATGGGTGGTGATCTTGCTTCTTAGGACCCTTTCAAAGATTTTTATGATATGGGATGTTAGTGCTATTGGTCTGTAGTTCTTTGCTGTTGCTTTACTGCCCCCTTTGTGGAGTGGGGCTATGTCTGTTGTTTTTAGTAACTGAGGGACGACCCCCGTGTCCATGCTCCCTCTCCATAGGATGGAAAAGGCTCGTGATAGGGGCTTTCTTGCAGTTCTTGATGAACACAGAGTTCCATGAGTCTGGGCCTGGGGCAGAGTGCATGGGCATGTCATTTATCGCCTGTTCGAAGTCATTTGGCGTCAGGATAACATCGGATAGGCTTGTGTTAATCAAATTTTGTGGCTCTCATAAAAAATTCATTTTGATCTTCGACTCTCAGTCTGGTTAGCGGCTTCCTAAAAACTGAGTCATATTGGCACATTTTTCCTATTCATCTTTGTTTTTACACAATTTCTGAAATTATCATTACCTAGGGTTACTCCATGACAGTTACTATTAAGATTCTTAATATCAGAGCGTAAGTCAATATATCCATACTCATTATTAATCATTTCTAAACCCATACCTCTAACTAATCCTAGTTTAAAGTTCTAGCAATCCCCTCAACTGAGTTAACAAGAAAACCCACACCTGCCCTGGATAAGTGAACCCCATCCCTGGCATACATGTCATTTCGGCCATAAAAGTTGTCCCAGTTGTCAATGAAAGGTACTGCATTATCCTTACAGTGTTTATCCAGCCAGCAATTAATACCAATTGCTCTGGACAACCATTCATTTCCAACACCTCTTCTTTGCAAAATGCCAATTAATTATGTCTATTGCTGTCTTGAACCTTCTAAGTCCTCACTTCTGCGCTTGCCTACATCATTACCTCCAGCACTGAGGCAGATGATGGGATTGATCCCATTACCGTTCATGATGTTGTCAAGCCGGCTAACAGTGTCCTCCATTCCAGCCCCAGGAAAGCAAACTCTGTCTCCCCCCCTGTCTTTAACAAAAAAC
>NC_069399.1:11858306-12060170 GCF_026875155.1 Cherax quadricarinatus | reverse complement strand
TTAAAAAACTATTTTTTGGGACCACTGTCGGTTTTTTTCAGCCAATTTCCACGGGGAGGGCAGTGGTTTTCGTCTTTAAAGGTCCCCCCCCGCTTTCTAGGTCCATGTACCCAGGAATCAACCCGTGGGCCCCGGGATGTCGTCCCTTTTTCACTTCCCTGTTCAGCCTCGCTTTTCTGTGTTCGCATCTCTGCCTTACAGCCTCTACCTTTCCCAGGTTCATGTACCCAGGGATCTATCCGTCCGCCTCCAGATGTCTCCCCTTTCCCAAGATCAGCCTCAACCAACCAAGACCGTGTGTCCAGGAATCCATCTGCGTCCCTTCGGATATTCTTCCTTCCCAAGTTCCCCAAAGTCAGACTCAACAACCAGTATTTATGCCTTTCCCAGGACCATGTATGTGTTCAGGAGTTCATCTGTGTCCCCTCAGGTATTCTCCGTTCCCAAAGTCTGCCTCAACAACCAGTATTCACACTTTCCCCAGGCTCATGTATCCAGGAATCCATTGGTTTTCCTCCTGGATGTCTCCCCTGCTCCACTTCTTAGAAGTCAGCATCAGTAACTTCGCTTTGCCCAGGTTCATGCATCCACGAAACCATCCTTCCTCACTTCACCAAAGTCAGTGTGTCTTTGCCACCCAGTGACCTTGTGTGGCATGCAAAGAGTACGTAACCTTTATACGGCGCATGTACACACCCTCATTTACAGGCTATCTCCCCTAACCAGCGAACCAGGTGACTGAGGGTTGACGATGGGGCCCCGTCGTTAACCAGTACCCAGGTTCCAGCCAATGAGAAGATGGTTTTGGCAATCGCAGAGGTTATGTGGGTACCACTCTCCTGTCTGCCCTTGTCATTCCCATTCTAGAGCTGGTTGAAGCACGATCTGCTCTCTAGTGGCTTCTATTCTGCCTTGCTTACCGTGGAGTGCACTAATACATATTGTTGTACATACTGTATATAGTGTACATACTTCTGTTTTAAATTGGTGGAGGATAATATAAGTCAAAAGTTTTCTGCTGTGTTTATTTTGCTCCCTTTACACCCAGGATAACAGGCCATTTGGATTCCTGGGTTGTAATACCTTGTTAGATGAAAATTTGGTCTTGTCTAGCTGGTCTATGGTAAAAAAATTCCGGGTGGGTGAAATTACTCTATTTATGTCACCCTATGAATCTATATGAAACTATAGTTTTCTGGCAATATAAGTGCATATGTCATTTTTTTGTGTGTGTATAGACGAATGTCTATAAACCCACACTGTAATAAATATAGATAATATTTACAGAATTCTTTTGTTCTGTTATTTCTCAAATTTTATTTTCATGACAAGCAAAGAACCACAAGTCATCATTCACATTCCAGTATTTTCATACATTTATGCGTCTCCCCCACACACACATCACACAAATAAACAATCTTGTATATCAAACATTAACACAGTCACGCAACCCACATAATCTGCTCCTCTCATTGTGAAATGTAAATTCACATATACGGTCCCACACACATCTCTCACTGAACTCTGTCATGATCCCACATACATCCTTACAAGTGTACACATTCACAAGAGCCTGTCAGGATTTTCGCACACCCTTGTTAAGTAAGGCAATACGATGGAATTAGCAGCAATATTCTTGATTATATATTTGTTTTTATAAATAAACTGGAGAATGTTAATTTCCGGTACTTCGATGACATCCTTCATGAAAAATGTGAATATTTGAAGTGAGAAATATGAGGTACCTGTGGATAAGGTAGGAGAAACACTATTAATTAAGAATGAACATGTAAAAGTTGAACAATATACAGAAGAAGAAGAATATAAAAATACATTAAAGTTATATACATACAATAAGATACAAGTAAAAATTTAAATAAATAATAACTCTAAGTGGCCATTTGAGCACCTTTCAAGATAAGTTAATTCTTTAAAACAGTGTTTCATTTTCACTCTCAGAATATATACACTGAGAGACTCAACTTTACAGTGTTCAGTTTATAATGAACAAGAAAAGAAACATTTTGCATATCAAACTTTCCATGAGGTAACTTTTCTGTGTTAATCTTTATGAACTCATGACTCACTTCCTGTACTTTTTGCAATATGTAATAATTTCTCTCTCTTTTCCTCTCTCTGTCTTCTCTCTCTCTCCCCTCTCTCTCTCTCTCTCTCTCTCTCTCTCTCTCTCTCTCTCTCTCTCTCTTCTCTTCTCTCTCCCCTCTCTCCACCCACACACACACACACACCCCAAACAGGAACATACAAATTTTCAAGTGGGGCATGATAAAGTATGAAGCAGGAGAAGATGACCAGTAGCCCCACGTGAAGAGGGGGGGCCAGGCTGAGTCTCGACCCCTGCAACCACAATTAGCTGAGCCCCGCACACACACACAAGGAGAATAGGGACCATGATAAGACATACAAAATACTAAAGGGGAAATTTGCAAGGTGGACAAAGACGGATTTTCCCAGAGATTGGACACAGCAAAAAGGGGACACAGTTAAAAGTGAAGACACGATAAACACAGGGATTTTAGGAAGTATTTCTTCACCACAGAGTAGTCAGGAAGTGGAATAGTTTGGGAAGCGTTGTAGTGGGGGCGGGATCCAACATAGCTTTAAGCAGGGTTAAAAATTCACGGTTCAGGGAGACTGATCTAGTACGACCGGGAAAAGGGCGGGGCCCGGGCTAGGACTCGACCCCTGCAACCTCAAAAGGGGGTACAACTAAGTGAGTACAACAAAACACACCACACCATCCACACACACACATACAACACACAGCCCTTATACCTATTTCTTGATGCTATTAGGATTCTGCCTCGAGACTTTGCTGCTTGGTTTTTTATCCTGTCCCACTTCTTCACCTGCTCTTTTCCCCCTTTTTCTGTCTCACTTCCCCACCGCTTCTCTCTCTCTCTCCTCTCTCTCTCTCTCTCTCTCTTTTCTCTCTCTCTTCCTCCTCTCTCTCTCTCTCTCTCTCTCTCTCTTCTACACATACACACATACACACACTACCCCAAACATACAATAACACATACACACACAGGGCACACACAGGCTAGTTCTAATCGACATGTCCCTAGGACAAAAGGGAACTAACTAATAACCCCGGTCCTGGGGCCCATTTCTATTTTGATACATATAAAGTGTTGGAAGGGAAAAATCAGAAGTGCCCCTGTTTGCAGAGGTAAATTTTTAATGGGGGAAAATAAATTAAAGAGGACCAGGCGGGATTCAAAGAGACCTGGACGTAGACCCGGGCCCGCAACTGGCTTCCAAATTTTCAACCCCCCCAAAATGAAAGTCAGGGAGATCGAGGAAGGGCAAAAAAAAACCACAGACAGAAAAAGGTGGTGGACAAAGACTGCAAACCCGCTCAAAAAAAAAAGATTTTGGGGGTTTAGTAAAACACCGATACGTCTCTGAAAACAAATAAACCCAATAACGCTGCAGCATATGGGGCCTTTTGGCAAACCTGAGATTAGGGCCGAACTTAAGAAGGAATTTTTAAAGACACTAACACCGGGTAAGTCTCCCCCATACTGGATTTGCAGCACCAGTTGGAAACCCACACCGGGTCAAGCACGTCAAAAATCAGAGAAACTGCAAAGGTTTGCGAAAAAGGTTAGTTAAGAGCAAGGGGAAATGTCCGGAAGAAAGGTTTAAAGGGGAAATGGGCCCCCTGAGCCCCTGGAGGACAGGGGTCGGGGGAGACATGATAACGACATAAAAAAAATACTGTGGGGAATAAAAAGGTGGACAGAACAAAGTTCCGAAAAGGGCACAGAAACAGGGGCCATTTCGAAGTTAAAAGATGATGGTCAAAAGGGATTTAGGAAGTATTTTTTCATTCATTGAGTGGCGGGAAAACGGAACAGCGGCGAGAAAAAGTAGTGGATCAGGAAACATAAAAATTTAAGACGAGGTATGATAAAGCTTAGGGCAGGAGAGGAGGACCTAGTAGCGTTAGTGAAGAACGGGGCCGGAGCTGAGTCCGACCCCGAACCCCTTCCTTTTATAAACATGTGCTTATAACGAAGGGCACTGAAATGGATCAGAGAATACACGAAGGCAACAAGAATCATGTCGTGATAAAGTTTTACAGTGGGCACCTGAACGTGCGAGGTCCCACAGGGGTGGCCCTAGGCCCGTGCTATTTTGATATAGTGAATGATAGATGGAAGGTTTAGACTCAAAATGTGAATTTAAATTGGAGATTCAGTGAGTGAGATCAGGCGGGATTTCAAATGGACCTGGAAGGGGACACTGGCCCAGAAACTGGCTTCTTGAATTTAACCCCGCAAATTTAAAGTCATGAAGATCGCAAAGGGGAAAAGAAGCCCGCAGCAGAGTATAGGCTAGGTGACCAAAGACGAAAACCCTCGCTAAAGGGAGAAAGATCGGGGGGTGAGTTACCCGAGATTTTTTTAAAAGCACACCTAAACCCAGAAACGCGCAGCAAGGGGCGCCGGGCAAACCTGGAATAGCTTTCCCGAACCTCAGAAAAATGTTAAAGGGGCACTGTACAAAGGGGCTCAGGCCATACTAGAGATGCCCCCCTTAGGGAAAACCCAATTTGATCAAAACGTCAATAAATTAGAGAAAGGGCAAATTTTGCACAAGGTTAGTTCCGAGCTAAGGGGGAATGTCCAACGAAAAAAAGAAGGGGGAAAAAGCGGCATGCGAAACGGGGGAAAGGAAGTTAAGGGAACATGATAAAAACATACAAAATACTGCTTGGGAATAGATAAAGGGGAAAGAAGTTCCAGGAGGGGACACAGAAAAAGGGGATCAAAGGGGAATTAAGACCCAATGAGTCAAAGGGATGTTAGGAAGTATTTCATCATTTGGTTTATCAGGAAGGGGAAAATAGCCGGGCAAGTGGGTAGTGGAGGCAGGAACCATACTGCTTTAAGATGAGGTTTAAAAATCTCATGGAGCAGGAAGAGAGAGGACCTAGAGCACTCATGGGCCAGGGAGCTGGTCCGACCTGCAACCCCAATTAGGTGGCACAATTGGGTGAGTAACACACAGTATCGTTAATAGTGCCCCGGGATTTGCGTTTAGTGCCTGACCTAAGATATTATTGCGGTCACGTACGTGAGGAATCGGAACATCCTGCAAGAGTGTAAAGTTTTTCAAAGGTGCAAATAAGTGATAAAATCAAATTTTTACAATTTAAATTTGAATAAATTGTGGTGAGGGGGGGTACAGTCAGCTGATAGTGCGGCCGCATGTTGACACAAAAGGGTTTAAACGGTGTGATCTGAATTTTAACAAATACAGTTTTGGTTGTTAAGCAGCATGTATAATAAGGTAAAAACGAGTGATTAAGTAAATCTAAAAATAAAAAAAAATTAGTCAGCCCAGTATTGGTGTTGTGAATGTAGTTCATATCATCAAATTGTAGACCAAATACGTACTAAAGAAAAAAAAAAAGAAACAGAAAATGACTTGAATGCATAAAAAATTCCCTGAAGGAGTTACAAAAGTGAAGGATTTGATAGCAGCCAACCCAGGAACCCCCATTGTTTGCAGAGACATCCTTGCTATGTGTGGTTAATTTTGGTTATGTCTAAAGTCTCAGTGTCTCCCCCTTTGCGGGTTTGTATGCTATCCCTCACCCCCCCAAATTTTTTCATTTCCCAGGAGATAGAGGTAACCTGATAAGTTTAGTAAATTATTAAAATCTTCAAAAGAGTATGTGCCTTTAGGACCCCCCCCCCCTGACGCGAAAGTAGAAACGTACGTACAAAAAAGAACATAAAACATAAAGGAGGAACACTGCAGCAGGCCTTTTGGCCCCATATAGGCAGGTCCTTTAAAAATTATCCCCCAACAAACATTTGACCGCCCTATTTTCAATGCCACCCAAAACCCAAACTCCGATGTGCAAGTCCCCCTCAAATCCAACCCTCCCACTCATTTACTCATCCAAACCCAAATTTGAAAACCCAAGTCCAGATTCAATAACCCAAAAAAATAGGTAATGTTCCCTCATCAACTACCCCCATTTTTCCCAAACCCAAAACTTTTCCCATGTCCCTTTTTAAACTAAAATTATCTAATTTAAATCCATTCTGCGGTTCTTCTTGGGGAGATATCCTCAAGACCTTTTAATATCCCCATTAATACCTATCTTCACTTATACCCTTCGATCAGGGCTCCCCTCATTTTTCGTCTAACAAGTAATGAACTTAAAAGTCTTAATCTTTCTTTTATAAGGAAAAATTTTTTAATGCTTTTTATTAATTTAGTCATCCACGCTGAATTTTCTAACGAAAATTTATGTCCAAATTTTGTAATATGGAGCCAGAATTGAGTGCATAATCTAGGTGGGGCCTTACTAAGTGTATAAAGCTGCAGTATGACCCCCTGGACTTCTTTGCTTTCATTTCTTGATAAAATCCCGTAACTATTTGCCCTTTTTACGTACCTTAGGCTTGTTCTTTGGTTTTAAAGGGTTTCTCTTACCTTAACCCCCCAAGCCTTTTCGCAATCTGTATGGCAAAATTCTACATTTTTTAACTTATAAGGAGGGTTATGGACCTCCGAGCTTCAGAAATTGCATTTTTTTACATTGAACTGCATCTGCCCCTTTTCTGACCAAGGGTAGGTTTGTTAAAACCCCTGAGTTCCTAACATCTACGTTTAAAACAATTTCCTACCTATCTTGTGTCACGGCGATTTGCTCTTTTCACTAGTAATTCCTTCATCAAGTCATTGATATAATTATAAAACAAAACGGGCCCCCGACGATCCCTGTGGAAGCCATTGTTACTGATCCCCCCTCGGGTTTAAAACCCCTTTAGGACCCTCTCTTCCTGTCTGGAGCCATGATTGATCCACGAGGCACCCCTTCCCCCCAAAGCCCCGAGCTGCTACTTTCTTCAACAGTCTTTGGGGGCTTGGTAAACCATATCAACAGTTAGGTATCTTTATTAAAAGTTTTGCCTAAACAGTAGGGTTCTTCATCTACAGAAAAGTTGATAGAAGCAGAAGATATTGAAGACGTTTTAAACAGTCCTCACCCTTTAAAATTTTGGGGGTCAGTCCTCATCTGGGGAAGAGCATTGTTCCAAGTATAAACAATATGTTTCATACTATGGAACAAGCTCTTCTCCAATGAGGGACTGACCCCCTCAAACTTTAAGGGGGATGGGGCTGATTCATGTTTCAAGTATCTTCTGCTTCTATCAAAATTTTCTGTACTTGACTGAAAAGCCTACTGTGTGGCGAAACGTTTCATAATAAAAATACCCAAGTTGCATAGTGTCTTTTTCCTAAACAACCTGTCGGTATTTTATACCCTTTTTTAAAGTTCGTCTTTGGTGGGAACCTATCAATGCCTTACTAAAATCTATAAATAATATCAAATTTTTTATCGGGCAACAGCCCCAAAGCTTTAAAGAAGAAAGTTAATAAATTAGTTAAAAAAAGACCGGGCCTCTTGTGAATCCATGCTGAGTACATTTAAACAACTATGCTTATCGAGATGGCTTCTTATAATTTGAGTATAATTGACTCTAGTAATTTGCCACAATTGAGGGTCAGGGGTTTTGGGGGGTAATTTGACGGGAACGACTTTGTCCCTGTTTTAAAAATAGGGAAATTTCTTACCATCTTCCAATATCAAACTTCACCTGTTTTAAAAATTAAATTAAAAAATTAGTTAAGGTCAAGATTCCCTTTTGCATTCCTTTAGAACCCTTGAAAAAAAACCCATCGGGCCCCGGGGACTTATTTTTCTTCAGTCGGTCTATTTCTTCCAACCATTTCATATGACTGTGATTTACATAAAATTTTTCTTTAAACATTTTAAAAAGGTATAAAAAACCCACGGTTTTTAGATAAGACAATATGCAACAGTTAGGATCTTTTTTTCGAAAGTTTCGCCAACAGTAGGCTCTTAAGTCGATACAGAAAAGTTAATAAAGCAGAAGATACTTGAAGGCATGTAATAGTCCATCACCCTTAAAGTTTTGAGGTGGGCAGTCCCTCGTCTGCCCCCTCAAAACTTTAAAGGGGGATGGCTGATTAATCGTCTTCAAGTATCTTTGCTTCTATCAACTTTTCTGTACCGATGAAAAAGCCTCTGTGTAGGCGAAAAGTTTTGAAATAAAGAACCTAATGTTTTCATATGTGTCTTACCCAAAAACTGTCGGTATTTTATCCATTTAATGTTCAATCTGTCGACACTGCAAAACAAGGGTATCTTGGTACAGACCTACAATCAACTTCGACAACCCTTTTCTAGTGAGAAACGGCTTGGGTTTGAGGGGACCTGACCTCCCAAAATTGAGTTTTACCCCTTTTTGTGCCTCGTTACCTCTTGGGGTATATAAGACTCCATCGTACTTATCCCATATTTTTTCATACTATGGAACAATTCCTCCAGACTGAGAGACTGACCACCTCAAAACTTTAAGGGGTGGACTGTTACTCGCTTCAATATCTTCTGTTCTATCAACTTTTCTGTACTCGACTGAAGAAGCCTACTGTTGGGGCAAAAAGTTTCGAAATAAAAATACCTAACTGTTGCATATGTCTTACCTAACAACATAAATTTTTCTTCTTTTGGCCCCTTAAAAATTTTTACCCGGGAAAAATTAGTGTCTTCCCCGTGTAAAACCGAGAGAAAATAATTATTTAAAAACGAGCTCATTTCATTCTCTTTTTCAGTAAGATGCCCATAGTTATTTTTAAGGGGGCCTTCTTATCTCTGACTTTTGTTTATAACATGGAAAAAATTTTTGGGTTAGTTTTAGAATCCCTGCAACTTTAATTTCAAGTCCCTTTTAGGTTTTTTATCCCCTTTTTAATGTCCCTCTTAATGTCTATTTAGTTCATAAGATGACCCTCACCTTTTTTTTGATAGCCTTAAATTCCTTTTTTATGCCCTATACTATTTCAGCCCATTATTCATCTATTTTGGGTCTTTCATTTGATCTAATTTTTTATAAGGGGTAAAGTTCTTTGAGCCATGTTTGTTTCAGAAAATGTCATATTGATGCTTTTCTTTGTTACCCCAGTCAACAGATGATAAGTGTTCTCAACCCTTCGTAATCTGTTACTGAGTTATCCCACTATCTACTTCCATTCAATTCTAAAAGTAAAATTTGTGGTCGCAGCACCCGTTCCTCTGAAAATTCTAAATTTTAACAAAGGGTTCGTTGTTTGCCAAACTAAGTCAAGCAGGTTATTACCCCCGGGGTTCTGTCACAAACTGCTTCAAAAAAAAAAATCCTGAACTACTTCTAAAAAGTCGTTGATTCTAAATTCCCCGTCAAGAAATTCCCAAACAATATGCTAAATTTAAAATCTCCTAAATTCTACATTTTCGTCCTTGTGGCCCTAAAAATTTCCTCCCATAGTGTCTCCCCTGGTCCCTATCTAAATTTGGGGGACGGTATATCACACCCAAAATTAATTTTTCATGCCCCTCTGAAAATTCTATCCAACAGGCTCTGTATGTGTTACTTTTAGACTTTTACCCGTTTTTATGCAACAGTTCAAGGATGAGAGTTAAAACACATGTGCAACATCGGGTATCTTTTTGTAACGTTTCGCATCCAGTGGTTTTTCAAAACAAATTTCCCGGGCATACTTGAAGACAGTAGAATATGTACAGAAGATGGGTTTCAGCCCCCCAACCCAGGGGTAGGGGCGAACAGCACATAGTCTGGGATTTTCAGAAAACTCCCGGGCTAGGGGCTGTTTTGCACCTACCCCTAGGTTTTAGGGGGATTACCTCATCTTCTGTACATAGTTCTACTGTCTTCAAATTTTGTCCTGGATTTGTATTGATAAACCATGGATGGCGAAACGTTACAATAAAAAATACCCCCAAATTTTCAAGTGTCTTACTCTATCTTGTCGGGATTTAACCATTCTCACAGTTCAAGCGATCTCGGGCTACAATCCACCCCACCCCCCTTCTCTATACTTCTATCTACTTGGAACAATTTTTTAAAAACCCCGAATGTGACATTCTGCAGGGATGTCCCCCACTTTTTGAATTAAACCCCGTCTCAGTAATGGGAAAACACTATGTTACCTGCATAGCAACTAGTTCAACTCGTCCATCTTATTC
This sequence comes from Cherax quadricarinatus, assembly GCF_026875155.1. Taxonomy (NCBI): domain Eukaryota; kingdom Metazoa; phylum Arthropoda; class Malacostraca; order Decapoda; family Parastacidae; genus Cherax; species Cherax quadricarinatus. The sequence goes on along the minus strand of NC_069399.1, from coordinate 12,050,071 downwards.
CTAGCACTGCGGGTATTTGGTAATAAATATTAAAGACCCCCTCTCTTTTACCCCTTCCCGCTCCTTTCTGTTATTCCACTAAACCTATTTCCGTCCTTGTCAATTAGTGCCACTGGCTTTCCAAATATCCACCTCATTTCCCTCTTACTAGTTCCCCTAGTACTCATATTACTACCCTGAGACTTCAAAAGTTTTCCCGCCAAAACCCATCCCACTAACTATTCTATTTAAAGACCTAACAGCTCCCTCCACTGCGTTGGCTAGTGCTCCCACCCCACACCTAGATAAGTAAACCCCCATCCCTGGCATACATGTCATTTCTGCCATAGAAGAGGTCCCAGTTGTCAATGAATGTTACTGCATTTTCCTTACAGTATTGTCCAGCCAGCAATTGACTCCAATTGCTCTGGACAACCATTCATTTCCAAACTCCTCTCCTTGGCAAAAGGGCCACATATGACAGGTTTTCCCACCCTTTCCTCCTAATTATCTCTATTGCTGACCTATACCTGCTAATTAGGTCCTCACTCCTACGTCTGCAACATCGTTGCCTCCAGCACTGAGACAGATAATAGGATTGCTCTCATTACTCTCATGATGTCATCCAGACGGCTAACAATGTCCTTCATCCCAGCCCCAGGAAAACACACTCTCTGCCTCCTACTCCTATCCTTCAAGCAGAATCCCCCTATCCATGTACCTAATATGGCTATCTCCAACAACAACAATGTTTATACCTCCTTGGCGTCGTCCGTCGTGATGCTCCAAAGTAGTCGACTCACATTCGCCAGGTAGCATTACACCATTTTGTAGAATTCGTCAAGACGTGTTCACCAGTAATTATTATTATAATAAATATTAGTATATATTAAAAAGGAATTGAGTGAGAAATAATCCTATAATCTCAAAAAAGTAAACGTATCCTAGTGTGCAAAGATCCGGACCGGGAGAGTACCGGTGAACCAAGAAACAATAAACAATAGTGTGTTTTAAATGGCGGGCTGGGGCCTAAGGCATAAATTGTATATGCGAAGTGTAACTATTGCCTTAAGCTAAACGACTATCTTGACTTAAATATGTGTAGTATAATTGTAGTGTATAATTACCCTTGGATTTTTGAAGTTACTTCTTAGTAATTACGTGTATACAGATGTCATTTCCCCCCTTCTCTACATTCCCCACCCGGGGGAGTTGCACTTAAAGGTTTTGTATAATACCGATATTTTCCACACTCCAGGGGGGGTGAGGAGAGCTTGAGAAAACCAAATAAAGTCATGGGCCACCCACACCCTGTGGCATCCCTGAGCTATCGAAGGTCCTTTGGGTCGCCGGGGTGACTCATGGGGTCGAGCTTTCGATGGGCAGTCCCAGGTAGGTGGCCCTGGACAGTTGGTGGGGGCCACACTGCGACGTTTCCCCCGTGGTGTACAGTGGGGATGGGGAATGTCAAAAGGTGCACAGCTGGCCTCCCATATCTGAATGAATGGGCCTCTGTGTCAGGGTTACGCGAAGGATGTCAGCGGGAATGGCGATGTGGTAGACAAAGCCTTAAGTAGCTGTTGACATTCTGCAAGCCCTATGGTACCCAGTAGGGCTGATGCATACAGCACAGAGTATCTTGTACTGTTCTGTGTGACACTTTCCTGTGGGTATACGTCTGGGTTAAATCTAGTCTTCTGGCAGACTGACTCATGCTCTTCTTGAAATCAAAGTCATCTGTACTTGTCTTACCAATATTTCATGGGTTCAGAGGACTTAGAGTCTCCCTGCCCTTGCAGGGATGTGTGGGCAAGAAAGGTGGCTGTTAGGGGCATGTCCAGTGTGAGGTACCTGAACCCATCGATGTTTAACTCGGGTACAATAGCTGCGTTTAAGAATACTGTTTCTTCTGACATGAAGTGTAGGTCTTGTCCTGATATGCTCTCAGGCTATAACCCAACCACGGACTGACCAGCTGGTCGCCGGGTGATGTCTGGACAGTGGCTGGTGATAGGTCCTGGTAGGACACGTGCCATAGTGTCACTTACCTTGCGGTGACTTTCCCTGTGGTCAGTTTACTTCATCCCGGGAAGAGGCCCAAATGTCTTACAGCTGCCAGCCATAAGACATTTGGGCCAGTAGGAACCCCGTTTTCTGAGCTAATCTGAGGCAGAGAATCGGACTCAGTCAAGGTATGTGGGCTGGAGGGTGAAGGAGAAACCCTACCCACCCACTGGTTGACAGTTGTTAGCTGTGACCTGCCGTTTGGGGCTGTGCCCTGTCGTGAATTCATCCAAGTAGCAATTGAATTTCAGGTAATCTTGGTATCATTTGCAGCGAGGGATATAGCATGATGGCTTCTGTGTATGGTGGAGGCCATTAGCTCCGTACTATCCCTTTGGCCGTGCGCCCTTCTGTAGTGACACGTAGTCTCTAATATGTAGTCTTCCTTCTCATCATATCTTTCCTGAACATTAACCAGCTCAGCACCGTCTCCGGTGCTGAGCTGGTTGAAATGCGAAGGTATAGGTTCATTGTTTCTCCTCCAAAAGTGTCACTTCAGCTTCCAGTATGAGAGAATCCACTGGATCAGCCTGGATCAGTGTCTCACAGTCATTAATAGACCTGGTAGCGAAAGATTGCTTACGGGGGAGGATCTGTCGATGGATGGCTAGTGTAGCCCAGTTGCCTGCCATACTCTTGTCGAGGTAGTGACAGTTGACAGGTTTACGACAATGCGTAATGAATGTGCGTTAACTGGGCAAGACAAGGCATCTGACTACCTGCTAGTCTGGCTGGTAACAGGTGCTGACTATGCTGCCGTAGTGACCGGTGCGTCCCAGTATGTATCCTTTGAGACAGGTGTCCAACTCTGGTTTAAACTACCAAGACGTGATGGGTGTTGCGTGTGTTCCGAGGGTATGGGTTCGTTGTGATGACGGCACAAGACAGCGTCGGGTGTGCAGTGTAGTGGGTATGGCGTTAGGGGCGCTGCTGTCGTTAATTGCAGCTTGCCCAAGGCTTTGTCCCTTGAGTTCAAATTGCCGCCATCTTGGAATTATGTTCAATTGTCGTGGCGCCATTTTGTCGACTCTGTCTGTTACGGACAACGTAATGTAGGATATGTGATTCCCATGGTACAAGGTGCTCAGTTGACCATCTACAGTTGTGTATAGAATTGATACCCCTCCAGGCGTCGTCTCCCCCTTCCTACATTCCCCCCACCTGGGGTGGGCGTAACGGTGCTGGAAAATATCGATATGTTCCACACATTATGTAAAGGCAGCTGCGGGTTATTCAAGCTCGATTCTTTTATAACAGAAGTTTTGGCGCAAAACCTAAAATGGATGCATTACGAATGCTCTGGATTGTCTTAAATGTCATAGTTCCACTCCAGAGAATTAGGGCCTGTTCTTGCCAGATTGGGATCGACAAGCTTCTGTCCAAAGAGTCTTGTGGGATAGATAAACTATGGCTGTCTGCCCCTGGAGTAAACTATAGAAGACTCCTTTAGTTTTAAGTGAGTCTACCCTAAACCCGTTTTGTTTTTCTTAAATTTTGGAAAGTTCCTAAGAAAAATACCAGATAAATATATATTCAGAATGCAAAGTCTTTTATATCGTCTTGAAGTCTGACTGAATTTCTGATAATTGTCATGTTAAGTTCACCAGGTAATCACTCCATTCCATAGCTTGTGGGCGACCCCATCCTCTATTATATATACTCGTCTTTTGGTATTGGCACTCGTGTGTGCCTGGGTTGAGCGCTCTGCCTCCTACCACATACTTAGCAGAATGTTCCTCTGAGAAATGATAAGACCTCTTACTAATTTCTGCACATTACAAGCTCCTGATGCTTGATTGCAACACGAAAGCCAGAGATTAATCAACTTCACTGTGGTTGTTTTTCATATTTATTTACACACACACCAACACACACACAACAACACACACACACAACAACACACACACACACACACACACACACACACACACACACCACAACACAACACACAACAACACAAACAACACCAACACACACCAAAACACACCACAACACACACGCACACACACTCACACACAGATGGAAACAGTGCGACAAGGATCACCAAGAGAACCTCGATTGAAATACTCGGAAGAGTACAAGAGGTGTTCTAGAAGACAGAACACAAAGAAGACGACAGCTGAGGGAGAGGACAAAAAAGCGAAAGCGGGTAGGAAAAGAGACAAGGATGGAACCAGCAGAGGTCAAGGAACAGAACAGCAAGGGCAGCCACACAATATTCTCAGAACATACAACTATCACACCATCCCAACACACAATCAATAACCCAAACCTCCACCAAACCGAGCTTAGAATCCCACAGTATGCTACCAAGGTCTCCCACCAAGCTCCCCAAACCACGTGTTGGAAAGGAAACTGAAGTATGGTACACAAACGCTGATGGAATAACAAATAGTGGGAGGAGTGCATGTAGAGTCAAAGGCATCACCGGAATCATAGCTCTACAGAACCAAGATTACAGTATGTAACAGTTGCCATCTTTCCAACGGGATACAATCGAGAAGACAGAGGAACAGGGGAGGGGAGGAGTGGACATTGCTGATCAAAAAATCGCTGGAATTTTGATGAGCTGGAGAGAGGAGACAGCGGAAAGAGTATCATGCAGAAACTTATGTGAAGTCCCAGGTGGCAATAGCAGTGATGTATAACCACCACAGAACAGCGGAAGCCAAGGCAGAGAACGAAGCAATGAGCGTGGTTGACACATGGGCTAGAGTGCAGAAGAGTCATGCATGCAGACAAGCTCCTGATCATGGGTGACTAACCACAAAGAGATCGATTGGGAGGAGGACCCGATGGGGGCAAGATAAAGAGGCTAAGATGATGGAGGTGGGTATGGAAAACTCAATGTACCAACAGAAGGACACTACAAGAGAGAGAGGAGAGGTTGAACCGCAGGCTGGATCAGTATTCACCTTGATAGTGCAGATATCGAACACATATGAAAGACCCCTTGGGCAAGTGACCAGTTTTGAGCTTCGAATACACAGAGACTAAAGTGGAGGGAGAAAGGGAAGGCCAGGACAATGAGCCAACTCAAGAAGGGGACTACACAGGAATGAGGAACTTCCTGAACGGGGTTCGATGGACAGAGAACTGGCAGGGAAGCAGTTAATGAGATGATGGAATATGTAGAACAAAATGCAGGAGGCTGAGGAGAGGTTTGACCAGGGTAACAGGAATAGAAAAACAGGATGAGCGCATGGTTCCCAAGGTGCAGGAGGAAAAAACCAGTGTGTAGGAATGAAGAAATATGAAGGCAAAGGACAAGGAATAAGGGAGCAGTCGTAAGCCAGAAACGAAATTTCACATAAAGGGAGGCCCAAGCCAATTAAATGACATAGCAGCGAAAGCCAATCTGACCCAAATTTGAGCCTCAGTAGGAAAAACAACAGTCAAGGACAGGAATATCAGGCAGGAAGGAGAGGAGAGACAATAGAAATGACCGTGAATATGTGAGAACTAACAAGAGATTCAAAGAAGTGTTCACAGAGGAGACAGAAGGGGCTCCAGAAAGACGGAGAGGTGGGGACCCACCATGGTGGACACAGTGCACAACGGGGAAAAAGGAAGAGGCTTTGAGTGAGCTGATACATCAAAGGCAATGGGGAAAAATCTCCCATGGGTATGAGAGATGGAGCAGAGGCGCTATGTGTACCCTAACAAATATTCAATCATCTATCGAAAGGAGATGCCGAGGATGGAGAACCCAAAAAAACCCCAAACTTAAAAAAGGAGACAGACATGAAGCATTAAATCAGACTAGTCCCGACATGATAGTATGCAAAATCATGGAGAAGATTATCAGAAGAGTGTGGAGCACCTAGAAAGGAACGATCTCACAACAGCAGCCAACATGGTTTCAGGACGGGAATCTGTATCACAAACCTACAGGAGTTCTATGACATGGTGACAGCAGTAAGACAAAGAAGAGGGGTGGGTGGATTGCTATTTGGGCCCGAAGGTTTGACACAGTTCCACACAAGAGATTTGTGCAAAACTGGAGGACCAAGCGGAAAAGGAAGGCACTACAATGATCAGGAATACTGTCAGGAAGCAGCAGCGAGTCATGGTACGGGTGGTCATGGCACCTGTCAGGAGAAGGGGGATATGAAACGACATACAAAATACTGAGAGGAATGACAAGATGGACAAAAACAATGTTCCAGAGATGGGACACGTCAACAAGGGACACAGCTGGAAGTTGAAGACACAATGAATCCCAGGTATGTTATAAGTTTTTCACCACAGAGTCAGGAATGGAATAGTTGGGAAGCGATGTAGTGGAGGCAGGACATACAAGTTTTAAGCAGGTTTATAAAGGTAGTATAGGGAGAGTGACTAGTAGCGACCAGGTAGAGGCAGAGCGAGCTTTGACATCGGCTCCTGGAACTCACTAGGGGTGCACTTGGTAGTACAACCCCACACAACACACACAACCAACAACACACACCAACCCCCTGTCATAAAAACGATGGGGATTGAGGAAATGTAGGCTGGACGGATAGGAGAAAGGGACTACATAGTAGGTACAATTCAGTCTGGAGAACATAAAGTAGTCATTGGAGTGATGTATAACCCACCACAGAACTGCAGGAGGCCAAGAGAGGAGTACGGAGAAAACAACAGGGCGATGGTGGACACACTGGCTGAGGTGGCAAGAAGAGCTGACTCGAGCAGAGCAAAGTTACTGGTAATGGGCGATTTCAACCACAGGGAGATGGACTGGGAAAGGCCTGGAGCCACATGGGGGTCCCAAAACATGGAGAGCCAAGATGATGGATGTGGTACTTGAAAACCTCATGTATCAACATGTCAGGGACACTATACAAGAGACAGAGGGGAGGATGAGCAGCAAGACTGGATCTTGTGTTCACCCTGAGCAGTTTCAGGCATTGAGGACATCACTTACGAGAGGCCCCTTGGAGCTAGCGAATTCACCTGGTTCTGAGTTTTGATTGTATAGTAGAGTTACAAGTGGAGAAGGTAACAGGAATTGAATGGGAAAAGCCAAACTACAAAAGGGGGGACTACACAGGTATGAGGAACTTCCTGCAGGAGGTTCAGTGGGACAGAGAACTGGTAGGAAAATCAGTAAATGAGATGATGGAATATGTAGCAACAAAGTGCAAGGAGGCAGAGGAAAGGTTTGTTCCCAAGGGAAACAGAAATAATAGGAAGACCAAAGCGAGTTCTTGGTTTACCCGAGGTGTAGGGATGCAAAAACTAAGTGCGCCAGAGAATGGAAAAGGTACAGGAGGCAAAGTACCCTGGAAATAAGGAGATTAGTAGAAGAGCCAGAAACGAGTATGCACAGGTAAGGAGGGAGGCCCAGCGACAGTACGAAAACGACATAGCATCGAAAGTCAAGTCTGACCCGAAACTGCTGTATAGCCACATTAGAAGGAAGACAACAGTCAAAGACCAGGTGATAAGGCTGAGGAAAGAAGGTGGAGAACTCACAAGAAACGATCAAGAGGTATGTGAGGAGCTCAACATGAGATTTAAGGAAGTATTTACAGGGAGACAGAAGGCCTCTTCGGGGGACATACCAGATGCGACACACAAGGAATATACCCAAAAGGTTGGGATGAACTATATACAGATGAGAAGAAGGTGAAGAAACTGCTAAGGACATCGATCACCTCAAAGGCAATGGGAGCCGGACATCTCCCCGTGGGTCCTTAGAAGAGGCAGCAGGATATGTTGTGTGTGCCACTTACCACAATCTCAACACGTCCCTGGAAACAGGGCAACTACCTGAGGTATGGAAACGGCAAATGTAGTTTTCCCTTTTTAAAAAAGGAGACAGAAAGAGGCACTAAACGCTAGACCTTGTCACTGACGTGTATATATGCAAAGTTATGGGAGAAGATTATCAGGAGAAGATGTGGTGGAGTACCTGGAACGGAACAAGAGTAGATCGCCAACCAGCATGGAATTCTTCATGGAAGGAAAACATCCTGTGTCACGAAACCTCTTGAGTTTTATGATAAAGTAACAGAAGTAAGCACGAGACAGAGGGTGGGTTGATTGCATCTTCTTGGACTGCAGAAGGGGCCTTTGAACACAGTTCCTCACAATAGATTAGTGCAGAAGCTAGAAGGATCAGGCTCATAAAAAGGAAGGCACTGCAGTGGATCAGAGAATACCTGACCAGGGAGGCAACAACGAGTCATGGTACGGAATGATGTATTCACATGGGCACCTGTGACGAGCCGGGTCCCACAGGGTCGGTCCTATGACCAGTGGCCTATTTTTTGGTATATGTGAACGACAAGATGAAAGTTTTAGACTCAGAAGTGTCCCTGTTGCAGACGATGTGAAAGTTAATGAGGAGAAATAATCAGATGAGGTCCGGGCAGGACTTCTAAGAGACCTGACAGACTGGGACACCCTGGTCCAGCAGACTGCTTCTCGAATTTAATCCAGCCAAATGTAAAGGTCATGAAGATATGGGAAGGCACAGAAGACCGCAGACAGAGTATAGGCTTAGGTTGGCCAAAGATCTGCAAACCTCGCTCAAGGAAAAGAATCTTGAGCGAGTATAACACTGAAGCATTCCTCCGGAAGCTCACATAACCAGTTAACTGCTGCAGCATATGCGTGCCTGGCAAACCTGAGAACAGCATCCGATACTTTAATAAGGAATCGTCAAGACCGTGTACGTCCAGGCCCATACTGGGTATGGAGCAACGTTGTTGGAACCCGCACTTTGATAAGCAACGTCAAGAAACAGAGAAAGTGCGAAGGTTTGTTGACAAGGTTAGTTTCCAGAGCTAAGGGGGAATGTCCTTATGAAGAAAGGTTAAGGGAAATCGGGCATGAGACACTAGAGGACAGGATGGTCAAGAAAACTTGATAACGACTTATAAAATACTGCGCAGAATAGACAATGAGGACAAAAGACGAGGATTTGTTCCAGGGAGGGGACACAGAAACAAGAGGTCACAATTGGAAGTTGAAGACGCAGAAGAATCAGAAGATATTAGGAGTATTTCATCAGTCATAGAGTTGTCAGCATGACTAGCCTAGAAAGTGAATATAGGGGAGGGCCAGGAACCATACATAGTTTGTCAGAACGAGGTTTGAGTAAGCTCATGGAGCAGGGGGAGAGATGAGGGCCCAGTATCAACCGTAAGAGGCTGGGGCCAGGAGCTAAGACCTCGACCCCTGCAACCACAAATAGGTAGTACAAATAGAATGAGTACACACAAACACACACACACACACACACACTACTCACACACACACAAACACACACACACACACACACCCACCACACACACATACAAACATACCCACACTCACACACAACACACACATAGACAAACATACACACACTCACACACACGAGCACACTTACACAAACACAGCCACACTCACACACACACACACACACACACACAACAACACACACACACACACCACAACACACACACACACACACACACACACACACACACACACACACAACGTAAACACACACACGAACAGCACACAAACATATAACACACATAAACGCACACACAACACACACACACACACACACACACACACACACACACACACACACACACACACAACACACATACACACACACATACCCATACACACAGTGTAAGAGAATAGAGTTGTGCATCCCTGGAGCTGGTGTTTAGTGAACATAGTCACAGTTGATAAATATCATGACAGGTAATGTGAACAAGCTAATATCTGTCTCAGTGCTGGTGAATGATATTGGGAAGGGTAGGGAGAGAAGAGTTGTTAAGATAAGTACAGGTCAGCAGTAGATTTAATTACATCTAAGGGAGGCAATCAAGTCTCTCTGACCCTGACATCCGTATGGGCTGATTTCAATATGACTAAAAATTTATCTTGGTTGGGCTGAACTGAATGACCTGACTACTGGTCAGGCAGGTGGTATGACTCCTATTTGCCGTTTCCCAGGGCATAGTTCTAGCTGCCCAGACAACTATGCTCCACATAGGGAAATCAGATCAAACAAAATGATCCTAAAGGAGATGAACATTAATTTAAAACATCTCACTGTCAAAAGTGCGGCATATATAAGACAAATCAAAGAAGGAAAGGGCAACTAAGAAATCCCCCAATATATACAGTTAAAGAGAGAAATAAACAAGGAAATAAGAGAAGCAAAAAGAGATTATGAGGGTAAAGATGCGAGAATATCGAAGACTAATTCAAAAAGATTCTTTCAGGTATACAGAAGTAAGATCAGGGACATGATAGGCCCACTCAAAAGTTACTCAGGTCAGCTCACGGACAGTGATAAGGAAATGTGTAGAATTTTTAACACATACTTCCTCTCAGTTTTTACACAGGAAGATACTAGCGATATTCCAGAAATAATAAATTATATAGAACAGGACGATAATAAACTATGCACGATTAGGATCACAAGTGACATGGTCCTAAGGCAAATAGATAAATTAAAACCTAACAAATCCCCAGGCCCTGATGAACTGTATGCAAGGGTTCTAAAGGAATGCAAAGAGGAGCTTAGCAAACCTTTCGCTAATCTTTTCAAGATATCACTACAAACTGGCATGGTGCCAGATAAGTGGAAAATGGCAAATATGATACCTGTTTTCAAAGCAGGTGACAGGTCCTTAGCCTCGAACTATAGATCAATAAGCCTAATTTCCATAGTGGGAAAATTTATGGAATCAATAATTCCCTAGGCAATTCGTAGCCATCTTGAAAGGCATAAACTGATTAATGAATCTCAACACGGTTCTACGAAGGGGCGTTCCTGCCTTACGAATTTATTAATTTTTTTCACTAAGGTATTTGAGGAGGTAGATCATGGTAAAAAATATGATATTGTGTATATGGAATTCAGTAAGGCTTTTGACAGGGTCCCACATTAGAGACTATTGAGGAAAATTAAGGCACATGGAATAGGAAGAGAAATTTTTCTCCTGGATAGAGGCATGGTTGACAAATAGGCAGCAGATAGTTTGCATAAATGGGGAGAAATCAGAGTGGGGAAGCGTCACGAGCGGTGTTCCACAGGGGTCAGTGTTTGGCCCCCTGTTGTTCACAATCTGCATTGATGAGGGCATGAGCAGTTTAATATAGACAAATGCAAAGTTCTAAATGTTGGGCAGGAAAATAACCATGCCACATAGAAACAAAATAATGTAGATCTTAATATTACGGATTGTGAAAAAGATTTAGGAGTTCTGGTTAGCAGTAATCTGCAACCAAGGCAACAGTGTATAAGTGTCTGCAATAAAGCTAACAGAATCCTTGGCTTCATATCAAGAAACATAAATAATAGGAGTCTTCAGGTTGTTCTTTAAATCTATATATCCTTGCTTAGGCCTCATTTAGAGTATGCTGCACAGTTTTGGTCACCGTATTACAGAATGGACATAAATGTTCTGGAAAATGTACAAAGGAGGATGACAAAGTTGATCCCATGTATCAGAAATCTTCCCTATGACGAAAGACTGAGGGCCCTGAATCTGCACTCTCTGGAAAGGCATAGAATTAGGGAGGATATGATTCAGGTGTATAAATGGAACACAGGAATAAACAAAGGAGATGTAAATTGCGTGCTTAAAATATCTAGCCTAGACAGGGCTCGCAGCAATGGTTTTAAGTTCGAAAAATTCAGATTCTGGAAGGATACAGGAAAGCACTGGTTTGGTAATAGAGTTGTGGATGAGTGGAACAAACTTCCTAGTACAGTTATAGAGGCTAAAACGTTGTGTAGTTTTAAAAATAGGTTAGATAAATACATGAGTGGGTGTGAGTTGGACCTGATTCTTGTGCTACTAGGTCAGTTACCGTGTTCGTTCCTTAAGTGAATGTGACCTGACCTGACTAGGTTGGGGCATTGGCTTACGCCGGTAGGAGACTTGGACCTGCCTCGCATGGGCCAGTAGGCATGCTGCAGTGTTCCTTCTTTCTTATATATATATATATATATATATATATATATATATTTTTTTTTTTTTTTATTATCACACCGGCCGATTCCCACCAAGGCAGGGTGGCCCGAAAAAGAAAAACTTTCACCATCATTCACTCCATCACTGTCTTGCCAGAAGGGTGCTTTACACTACAGTTTTTAAACTGCAACATTAACACCCCTCCTTCAGAGTGCAGGCACTGTACTTCCCATCTCCAGGACTCAAGTCCGGCCTGCCGGTTTCCCTGAATCCCTTCATAAATGTTACTTTGCTCACACTCCAACAGCACGTCAAGTATTAAAAACCATTTGTCTCCATTCACTCCTATCAACACGCTCACGCATGCCTGCTGGAAGTCCAAGCCCCTCGCACACAAAACCTCCTTTACCCCTCCCTCCAACCCTTCCTAGGCCGACCCCTACCCCGCCTTCCTTCCACTACAGACTGATACACTCTTGAAGTCATTCTGTTTCGCTCCATTCTCTCTACATGTCCGAACCACCTCAACAACCCTTCCTCAGCCCTCTGGACAACAGTTTTGGTAATCCCGCACCTCCTCCTAACTTCCAAACTACGAATTCTCTGCATTATATTCACACCACACATTGCCCTCAGACATGACATCTCCACTGCCTCCAGCCTTCTCCTCGCTGCAACATTCATCACCACGCTTCACACCCATATAAGAGCGTTGGTAAAACTATACTCTCATACATTCCCCTCTTTGCCTCCAAGGACAAAGTTCTTTGTCTCCACAGACTCCTAAGTGCACCACTCACTCTTTTTCCCTCATCAATTCTATGATTCACCTCATCTTTCATAGACCCATCCGCTGACACGTCCACTCCCAAATATCTGAATACGTTCACCTCCTCCATACTCTCTCCCTCCAATCTGATATTCAATCTTTCATCACCTAATCTTTTTGTTATCCTCATAACCTTACTCTTTCCTGTATTCACCTTTAATTTTCTTCTTTTGCACACCCTACCAAATTCATCCACCAATCTCTGCAACTTCTCTTCAGAATCTCCCAAGAGCACAGTGTCATCAGCAAAGAGCAGCTGTGACAACTCCCACTTTGTGTGTGATTCTTTATCTTTTAACTCCACGCCTCTTGCCAAGACCCTCGCATTTACTTCTCTTACAACCCCATCTATAAATATATTAAACAACCACGGTGACATCACACATCCTTGTCTAAGGCCTACTTTTACTGGGAAAAAAATTTCCCTCTTTCCTACATACTCTAACTTGAGCCTCACTATCCTCGTAAAAACTCTTCACTGCTTTCAGTAACCTACCTCCTACACCATACACTTGCAACATCTGCCACATTGCCCCCCTATCCACCCTGTCATACGCCTTTTCCAAATCCATAATATATATATATATATATATATATATATATATATATATATATATATATATATATATGTCGTGCCGAATAGGCAGAATTTGCGATTTTGGCTTAATTAGCAACGCTCATCTTGCCATATAGGACAAGTGAAAATTTGTGTATGCAATAATTTAGCCAAAATCATTCTGAACGTAACGAAAAAAATATATTTCATTGTGTATGTTTAGTATTAAAATTTTGTAAACAAATCTAAAATATATTTAGTTGGGTTAGGCTAAAATAAATTGCTCTTGTTATAATAAGGTTAGGTAAGTTTTCTAAGATTCTTTTAATGCAAAATTATAAATTTTTACATTAACATTAATGAAAAAAATATATCTTTAAACGTATAAGAGAAAATTTTAGAAAGGACTTAATTTTAAACGAGTTCTTGCTAGTTGACCAGTTTTACATATTGGGCACGACATATATATGTATATATATATATACATATATATATATATGTATATATATATATATATATATATATATATATATAATATATATATATATATATATATATATATATATATATATATATATATAAATGTGGAGTAGAATATTCAAACGGCTTCAGGAAGAAATCCAAATATTTTTCCTTGAAGCCTTTTTATCCACTTCTCCGAGGCTATGGGTCCCACAATTTACACCAGAGGTGGACCCCATCAAATATATATATAAATTATATATATATATATATATATATATATATATATATATATATATATTATATATATATATATATATATATATATATATATATATATATATTATATATATATATATATATATATATATATATATATATATATTGCTGATGTTATGAATGAAAAGAAGTTGGATGTCCTGGCCCTAAGCGAAACAAAGCTGAAGGGGGTAGGGGAGTTTCGGTGGGGGGAAATAAATGGGATTAAATCTGGAGTATCTGAGAGAGTTAGAGCAAAGGAAGGGGTAGCAGTAATATTGAAGAATCAGTTATGGGAGGAGAAAAGAGAATATGAATGTGTAAATTCAAGAATTATGTGGATTAAAGTAAAGGTTGGATGCGAAAAGTGGGTCATAATAAGCGTGTATGCACCTGGAGAAGAGAGGAATACAAAGGAGAGAGAGAGATTTTGGGAGATGTTAAGTGAATGTATAGGAGCCTTTGAACCAAGTGAGAGAGTAATTGTGGTAGGGGACCTGAATGCTAAAGTAGGAGAAACTTTTAGAGAGGGTGTGGTAGGTAAGAGTGGGGTGCCAGGTGTAAATGATAATGGGAGCCCTTTGATTGAACTTTGTAGAGAAAAGGGTTTAGTTATAGGTAATACATATTTTAAGAAAAAGAGGATAAATAAGTATACAAGATATGATGTAGGGCGAAATGACAGTAGTTTGTTGGATAATATATTGGTAGATAAAAGACTGTTGAGTAGACTTCAGGATGTACATGTTTATAGAGGGGCCACAGATATATCAGATCACTTTCTAGTTGTAGCTACACTGACAGTAGAAGGTAGATGGGATACAAGGAGAATAGAAGCATCAGGGAAGAGAAAGGTGAAGGTTTATAAACTAAAAGAGGAGGCAGTTAGGGTAAGATATAAACAGCTATTGGAAGATAGATGGGCTAATAGGAGCATAGGCAATGGGGTCGAAGAGGTATGGGGTAGGTTTAAAAATGTAGTGTTAGAGTGTTCAGCAGAAGTTTGTGGTTACAGGAAAGTGGGTGCGGGAGGGAAGAGGAGCGATTGGTGGAATGATGATGTAAAGAGAGTAGTAAGGCAGAAGAAGTTAGCATATGAGAAGTTTTTACAAACTAGAAGTGATGCAAGGAGGGAAGAGTATATGGAGAAAAAGAGAGAGGTTAAGAGAGTGGTGAAGCAATGTAAAAAGCGAGCAAATGAGAGAGTGGGTGAGATGTTATCAACAAATTTTGTTGAAAATAAGAAAAAGTTTTGGAGTGAGATTAACAAGATAAGGAAGCCTAGAGAACAAATGGATTTGTCAGTTAAAAATAGGAGAGGAGAGTTATTAAATGGAGAGTTAGAGATATTGGGAAGATGGAGGGAATATTTTGAGGAATTGTTAAATGTTGATGAAGATAGGGAAGCTGTGATTTCGTGTATAGGGCAAGGAGGAATAACATCTTGTAGGAGTGAGGAAGAGCCAGTTGTGAGTGTGGGGGAAGTTCGTGAGGCAGTAGGTAAAATGAAAGGGTGTAAGGCAGCCGGGATTGATGGGATAAAGATAGAAATGTTAAAAGCAGGTGGGGATATAGTTTTGGAGTGGTTGGTGCAATTATTTAATAAATGTATGGAAGAGGGTAAGGTACCAAGGGATTGGCAGAGAGCATGCATAGTTCCTTTGTATAAAGGCAAAGGGGACAAAAGAGAGTGCAAAAATTATAGGGGGATAAATCTGTTGAATATACCTGGTAAAGTGTATGGTAGAGTTATTATTGAAAGAATTAAGAGTAAGACGGAGAATAGGATAGCAGATGAACAAGGAGGCTTTAGGAAAGGTAGTGGGTGTGTGGACCAGGTGTTTACAGTGAAACATATAAGTGAACAGTATTTAGATAAGGCGAAAGAGGTCTTTGTGGCATTTATGGATTTGGAAAAGGCGTATGACAGGGTGGATATGGTGGCAATGTGGGAGATGTTGCAGGTGTATGTTGTAGGAGGTAGGTTACTGAAAGCAGTGAAGAGTTTTTACGAGGATAGTGAGGCTCAAGTTAGAGTATGTAGGAAAGAGGGAAATTATTTCCCGGTAAAAGTAGGCCTTAGACAAGGATGTGTGATGTCACGGTGGTTGTTTAATATATTTATAGATGGGTTTGTAAGAGAAGTAAATGCGAGGGTCTTGGCAAGAGGCGTGGAGTTAAAAGATAAAGAATCACACACAAAGTGGGAGTTGTCACAGTTGCTCTTTGCTGATGACACTGTGCTCTTGGGAGATTCTGAAGAGAAGTTGCAGAGATTGGTGGATGAATTTGGTAGGGTGTGCAAAAGAAGAAAATTAAAAGTGAATGCAGGAAAGAGTAAGGTTATGAGGATAACAAAAAGATTAGGTGATGAAAGATTGGATATCAGATTGGAGGGAGAGAGTATGGAGGAGGTGAATGTATTCAGATATTTGGGAGTGGACGTGTCAGCGGATGGGTCTATGAAAGTTGAGGTGAATTATAGAATTGATGAGGGGAAAAGGGTGAGTGGTGCGCTTAGGAGTCTGTGGAGACAAAGAACTTTGTCCTTGGAGGCAAAGAGGGGAATGTATGAGAGTATAGTTTTATCAACGCTCTTATATGGGTGCGAAGCATGGGTGATGAATGTTGCAGAGAGGAGAAGGCTGGAGGCAGTGGAGATGTCATGTCTGAGGGCTATGTGTGGTGTGAATATAATGCAGAGAATTCATAGTTTGGAAGTTAGGAGGAGGTGCGGGATTACCAAAGTGTTGTCCAGAGGGCTGAGGAAGGGTTGTTGAGGTGGTTCGGACATGTAGAGAGAATGGAGCGAAACAGAATGACTTCAAGATTATATCAGTCTGTAGTGGAAGGAAGACGTGGTAGGGGTCGGCCTAGGAAAGGTTGGAGGGAGGGGGTAAAGGAGGTTTTGTGTGCGAGGGGCTTGGACTTCCAGCAGGCATGCGTGAGCGTGTTTGATAGGAGTGAATGGAGACAAATGGTTTTTAATACTTGACGTGCTGTTAGAGTGTGAGGAAAGTAACATTTATGAAGGGGTTCAGGGAAACCGGCAGGCCGGACTTGAGTCCTGGAGATGGGAAGTACAGTGCCTGCACACTGAAGGAGGGGTGTTAATGTTGCAGTTTAAAAACTGTAGTGTAAAGCACCCTTCTGGCAAGACAGTGATGGAGTGAATGATGGTGAAAGTTTTTCTTTTTCGGGCCACCCTGCCTTGGTGGAATCGGCCAGTGTGATAATATATATATATATATATATATATATATATATATATATATATATATATATATATATATATATATATATATATATATATATATATATATATTTATATATACATATATATTATATATATATATATATATATATATATATATATATATATATATATATATATATATATATATATATATATATATATATATATATATATGTCGTGCCGAATATGTAAAACTGGTCAATTAGCAAGAACTCATTTAAAATTAAGCTCTTTCTGAAATTTTCTCTTATACGTTTAAAAATGTTTTTTTCATT
Organism: Cherax quadricarinatus; assembly: GCF_026875155.1. Classification (NCBI taxonomy): domain Eukaryota; kingdom Metazoa; phylum Arthropoda; class Malacostraca; order Decapoda; family Parastacidae; genus Cherax; species Cherax quadricarinatus. The sequence continues at coordinate 12,032,469 of NC_069399.1, read as the reverse complement.
AATGTTAATGTAAAAATTTTAAATTTTGCAACAAAAGAATCTTAGAAAACTTACCTAACCTTATTATAACAAGAGCAATTTATTTTAGCCTAACCCAACTAAATATATTTTAAATACGTTTAAGATAATTTAATACTAAACAAACACAATCAAATATATTTTTTTTCGTTAGGTTCAGAATGATTTTGGCGAAATTATTGCATACACAAATTTTCACTTGTCCTATATGGCAAGATGATCGTTGCTGTTTAAGCCAAGATCGCAAGTTCTGCCTATTCGGCACGACATATATATATATATGTCGTGCCGAATATGTAAAACTGGTCAATTAGCAAAAACTCATTTAAAATTAAGTCCTTTCTAAAATTTTCCTTAATACGTTTAAAGATATATTTTTATTCATTAATGTTAAATTAAAAATTTATAATTTTGCGTCAAAAGAATCTTAGAAAACTTGCCTAACCTTATTATAACAAGAGCAATTTATTTTAGTCTAACCGAACTAAATATACTTTAGATTTGTTTACAATAATTTAATGCTAAACAAACACAGTGAAACATATTTTTTTCGTTAGGTTCAGAATGATTTTGGCGAAATTATTGCATACACAAATTTTCGCTTGTCCTATATGGCAAGATGAGCGTTGCTATTTAAGCCAAGATCGCAAGTTCTGCCTATTCGGCACGACATATATATATATATATATATATATATATATATATATATATATATATATATATATATAATATATATATATATTATATATATATATATATATATATATGTATATATATGTATATATATATACACTGATCTCTGGCTGAAGGAGACTCGAACCTACGAACATTAGGACAAGGTACGCAGTGCTTTACCAATCTACTCACACTGGACAATACCTTGGCGTGTAGCTTGCGCTACACGTTTGATCCAAGGCAGCCAGCTTTCAGGGAGAAGGCTTACAGCTTTTTATCTCATCCCCTGCATGCATCAGCCTTACTATGCGAATTCCTTGCATTGTAAGGTATTGTCCAGTGTGGGTAGATTAGAAAAGCACTGCGTACCTTGTCCTAACGTTCGTAGGTTCGAGTCTCCTTGAGCCAGAGATCAGTGTTTGTGTATATTTCGCCTGCTCTCGCAAATTCCTTGCATATATATATATATATATATATATATATATTATATATATATATATATATATATATATATAATATATATATATATATATATATATATATTAAAAAATATAGGTAAGTACCACCTCTATGGCTGGAATGGGGACCCTTATCCTCAGAGACGACAATAAACGTACCTCGGGGAATACTCAAGGTTCTCCCCTGAGCTGTTTGAATATTTTTTTCTCCTACCACCCCTATATTAGATATTCTATGTGAACATTTATTAATAAACAGAATACATTTACAGAAAAATCATAAACATGAATACAATGTCACAGTGTATCAAAGATCATGAATTTCCTCCAGCTCCTCCGAGGCTGGACGCGAGCCAAGTATGCAGCAAGCATTTTCCCTCTGGATGACTACGCAGAGGCGCTGGAACATGAAAGTGGCTGCCCTTGGGTCTCTGGTGGTGTCGATGAGTCTGGAACCCAATTATTTGAGGAAACGTGTGGCATTTTTTCCCCATTATCCCAAGGACTCTGATCCCACTGGGACAAATTGATGCTGTTGTCTTATGTCCCTGTACTTGCTGATCTTGTACTCCTCCCTGTGGTCAGCAGCTCCTCCCTGTCGCCCCACAGTGTGAGGGATATAGATGTCAGCTAGTGTGGACACACTGGTATAGTCCCACGCTAAGTGCTTGCCATTCTTCCAAGGATAGATGGTGATCCCGTCGAGGCGGTTTGCTGGGTTGTAGGTATTGTTGACTGCTAGTGATCGGGGATCCCTCTCGGCTGGGTATCCAGATGTAGAAAGGGTTCTCTTAATGATGTCGTTGACCTCATTGTGTCTTACATGCCAGCCCATGGTTTTGGAACAGTTAAGACCATGTAGACCGTATTGGTCTGCTTGCGCTTCGTCGCAAATACATGTATATTCTGTGTGAATTGGGGAAGCAAGGCGCAGAACCACTGCAATACGGAGGGTCTTAGGGTCGAGTCGCGTTCCCATTGCCGATATGGGAACTGTTTGGAGGAAGTCCTCGGAGTGATGTGCGCTCACAGCCTGGAGACAGGCAATCTCCCTATCTGATGTTGCAACCCTGAGCATGAGATTAAGACACATGTGCAACATCTGGGTATCTTTATTGTAGACGTTTCGCCATCCAGTGGTTTTATCAATACAAATTCTAGGACATAACTTGAAGACAGTAGAACTATGTATAGAAGATGAGGTAATCAGTCCCTCAACCTAGGAGTAGGTGCGAAGAGCACCATAGTCGTGGAGATTCTGAAGCAGAAGAAAGGATCCTGGCGCTTATATAGTAACGTCAGGTGTAGCAGACGAGGGCATAATCACTGGTAGGCGGGATTCCCCAGTGGAAGTAGGTCCTTCCCAAAGAGATGGGTTAGTTGTAGTAGTAGTTGTCGTAGTCGTGAAGGTTATGTACATGTCCTCAGAATTAAGATTCCATGATGTTGCAGTGTCTGACAAGTTGTGTACGAATGGTATATAATACCGACAAGATGAGATTAAGACACATGTGCAACATCTGGGTATCTTTATTGTAGACGCTTCGCCATCCAGTGGCTTTATCAATACAAATTCTAGGACATAACTTGAAGACAGTAGAACTATGTACAGAAGATGAGGTAATCAGTCCCTCAACCTAGGAGTAGGTGCGAAGAGCACCATAGTCGTGGAGATTCTGAAGCAGAAGAAAGGATCCTGGCGCTTATATAGTAACGTCAGGTGTAGCAGACGAGGGCATAATCACTATATAAGCGCCAGGATCCTTTCTTCTGCTTCAGAATCTCCACAACTATGGTGCTCTTCGCACCTACTCCTAGGTTGAGGGACTGATTACCTCATCTTCTGTACATAGTTCTACTGTCTTCAAGTTATGTCCTAGAATTTGTATTGATAAAGCCACTGGATGGCGAAACGTCTACAATAAAAATACCCAGATGTTGCACATGTGTCTTAATCTCATCTTGTCGGTATTATATACCATTCGTACACAACTTGTCAGACACTGCAACATCATGGAATCTTAATTCTGAGGACATGTACATAACCTTCACGACTACGACAACTACTACTACAACTAACCCATCTCTTTGGGAAGGACCTACTTCCACTGGGGAATCCGGCCTACCAGTGATTATGCCCTCGTCTGCTACACCTGACGTTACTATATAAGCGCCAGGATCCTTTCTTCTGCTTCAGAATCTCCACGACTATGGTGCTCTTCGCACCTACTCCTAGGTTGAGGGACTGATTACCTCATCTTCTGTACATAGTTCTACTGTCTTCAAGTTATGTCCTAGAATTTGTATTGATAAAGCCACTGGATGGCGAAACGTCTACAATAAAGATACCCAGATGTTGCACATGTGTCTTAATCTCATCTTGTCGGTATTATATACCATTCGTACACAACCCTGAGCATGTTGACAAGCACCTTTTCAGCGATCGGGCTATCCCAAGTTGACTGTTTGTGAACCAGTGCTGCACTATGGTTTGGTGCTGGGCCAGCAAGAGTCTCCCATTCAGTGATGGCACCTACTGAGTCACTGAGGGTATCAGGAAGAATTTGTTTTATCAACTCGTTTGATGCTATGGAAGAGGACAGGAAAGCTGGTAGAGCAATCTGGGAGGATCTGCGTACTCCTAGCCCTCCGAGTCTGACCGGAAGTGAGGCTTGCAACCACTGTCCATCTTCAAGGGAAGGATTCAATACACTCTCTAGCATGGTCTTAAGGAGAGAGTCATATTCCTTGAGTTTTGGACTGCTGAAGGCTGGGGAGCATCTCAGAAAGTAGGTAAGTTTTGGGATAGACAGGCACCTGGTGAGTAGGTAGAAGGCATCATGTGTATCAATGTCTTTCATCCTGCTTTCCATCGTCCGGTGGTCTGAGACTTTTTTTTCTAGGATCAGATCGATGGCATTGGACCCAAGAGGAGCACCAAGGAGAGTGCTATTGGCTGGATCAATGGCTCGTGCTCCTGGTAAAACGGCGCTAATATTCTGGATCATCTGTTGATTGGTAGAAACTATTTCACATTTGGTGGGGTTTAAAGAAAGGCCCAGGCTTTCTCCCATGTCTTCTAGGGGAGATTCTGTTGTGCCAGCTAGGGTACCGTCGTCCAGGAACCAGATATTGAGCTCGCTGGAGAGTGCCTCCGTGACTTCCTTGATGACCAAACAAAATAGAAAGGGGGCGAGAGGGTCCCCCTGTTGCACGCCCTCACATGAGTCAATTTCATGGTCCCCAAACAATAGTTTGTAAGTCACACTATAACACGATACTATGAAGGGATAAAGGGAAGGGAAGTTTCTATAAATTGAAAATATAGTAAAATATAGTAAAATATAGTAAAATTCCAAGCATTTTCGGTGATTTCTCACATTATCAAGGAACTGTAAAATAAAAAAATCAACAGAAGACTTAAAAGTAACGAGAATACACCTAAGAGTTACCTTGCAGAACTTGATATTTTATGTTGATGTAAGGGAAACACAGCTTATACTGAATGTGAATAAAATAATTCATTTCCTTTTCTAGATGTTTTAATTATTAACGGGAACCATGATTTTAAATTTAAAATTTACAGACAACCAACAAATTCCTGTTTCTATGTATATTATTCTTCTTCACATCAAGCTAAAGTTAAACTGTAATTCCATCAATGTTTCTGGGAGCTTTACTTATTTGCAGCCCAGAATTTATAGATAAAGAAATCTCGAAAAAAATGAAATAGAGAGTAATCTAAACTACCCATGATACTTAACTGAAAAATGTTTTAAAATTGTTAGAAATGCTTTCCATAGTTAAAAAGGGACAACCAATCTTATTTACCTAACAATATGTTGGTTCTCCCTTACCATGAAAACTTGGTTGATATGCATTCTCTACTTAAGAATTATAATATTAAAGTTGTATTTAAAAATCATGATACACTTATATAACTTTTTAATAAAAAAAATCCCACAGAAATACTTGTGAAAGTTTTGAGCTAAGATTAAGGCAACATAAATATAGCATTAGAAGTGGACAAGATTCTAATGCTCTGTTCATGTGAGAGATTTTAACCATCCAATTGATTTTCAAAAGGCTGAGAAAGTTGAATATAACAAGTCTGTGGTCGATAGGGATATAAGAACATCAGAAAATAAGAATGGAGGAACACTGCAGAAGGCCTACTGACCCATACAAGACAGGTCCTTATCAAAACGACCCAAGAATTAACTCCCGTACCCAATGACACCAATCAAACCCAGCCCCTCCCACTCATATATTTGTCCAGTCTCTTCTTAAAGCTACCCAAGGTCCTAGCCTCTATCACCCCACTGGGAAGATTGTTCCACGCATCTACAACTCTGTTAGAAAATCAGTACTTGCCTATGTCCTTTCTAAATCTAAATTCATCCAACTTAAATCCATTATTTCTGGTTCTTATCTGGTTCGACATCTTCAGTACTTTATTAATATCTCCCTTGTTTATGCCCGTCATCCACTTATACACTTCAGTGATATCGCCCCTCATTCTACGCCTCTCCAGAGAGTGGAGATTTAAGGCTTTAAGTCTTTCTTCATACGGGAGGTTCCTTACACAGTAAATCATTTTAGTCATTCTTCTCTGTATGCTCTCTAATGAGTCTATATCCATCCTGTAGTAAGGGGACCAAAACTTAGCAGCATAATCTAAATGAGGCCTCGCTAGTGATGTATAGAGCTGTAAAATAACTTTTGAACTTCTGTTACTTACACTCCTTGAGATAAATCCAAGTAATCTGTTGGCCTTGTTGCGGTGGCAATATAAACACAAATGCAGTATAATGTGATCCTTTATTGACTACGTTTCGCCCACACAGTGGGCTTTTTCAAGCCACAAACAGAACTATCTGGGGTGGAAGGAACGCGAGTATTTATAGCCTTGTTGCGCACACTAAGGCACTGCTGTCTTGTCTTTAAATTTCTGCTTACAATGACTCCCAAGTCTTTTTCACATTCTGTATGATCAAGCTCTACTTCACCTAGATTATAGCTTCGAGGGTTATTTTCATTACCAAGAGCAAGTACCTTACACTTATCGACATTGTACTTCATCTGCCACTTTTCAGACCAAGACATTAATTTGTCCAAATCGTCCTGGAGTTCATTGATATCCTCCTCAGAGTGAATTATACGGCCTCTCTTTGTATCATCAGCAAACTTACTCATGTCACTCGTAATCCCTTCATCAAGGTCATTAATGTAAATTATGAACAAGATAGGGCCTAAAACTGATCCTTGTGGAACGCCACTAGTGACTAATCCCCATTCAGATTTCTATTGGTAAGCCATGCCTCTATACTATGAGCTGCCACTTTTCTAAAGAGTCTCTTGTGAGGTACTCTATCGAAGGCTTTACTTAAACCCAAATAAACAATATCATATTCCTTATCACTGTCAACTGCCTCAAATGTTCTATTGAAGAACGTCAGTAGGTTTGTCAGGCAGGAACGATCTCTCGTGAATCCATGCTGAGATTCAATTATCAAGTTGTGCTCTTCAAGGTGACTTCTGATAATGTCAGCAATAATTGATTCTAATAACTTGCCCACTATAGATGTCAGGGTTATTGGACGGTAATTTGAAGGAGTGGACTTATCCCATGATTTGAATATAGGAACCACATTAGCCATCTTCCACAACTCTGGCACAACACCGGTAAGGATGGACGCGTTAAACACACTCGTTAATGGCTGACTAAGCTCCATCTTGCATTCCTTAAGTACCCTGGAAAACAACTCATCGGGTCCCGGGGACTTATTTTGTTTCAGTTTGTCTATCTGTTTAATAACCATGTCCCTCGTGACAGTAATATTAGTTAATTTAAATTCATCAGGAACCAAATAATTGTTAATTACTGGAATCTCATTTACATCTTCCTGTGTAAAAACTGACAAAAAGTAGTCATTAAATAAGGAACACATTTCCAGTTCGTTATCTGTCAGCTGTCCATTCCCAATTTTCAGAGGTCCTGCTTTTTCCTTCACCTTCGTCCTATACACTTGAAAGAACCCCTTTGGATTAGTCTTTGATTCATTAACAACTCTAACTTCATAGTCACGTTTAGCCTTTCTAATCCCCTTTTTTACTTCTCTTTTAAGCTGGACATATTGGTCTGTAAGATTAACCTCTGCTCTTCTGATGCGCCTATAAATTCCCTTTTTCTCTCCTAATAGATGCTTTAGCCTCCTGTTAATCCATTTCGAATCGTTATTATTAGACTTAATTTCTCTCTGGGGAATGTATATACTCAGAGCATGTTGCACATTATTAAGGAAAAAAATCATAAATGCACATCCCTTCATAATCTTGAATTTGATCATCGTCAATAAAATCATTAGCTAGATAACCCCAATCGAGATTTGACAGGTGTTCCCTAAGTCCATTGTAATCGGCAGAACGAATATCTGGGATTTTTACCATATTATCATTATTCTTGTATTCCCAGTTAATGCTGAAAGTGATGGATTTGTGATCGCTTGCCCCAAGCTCTTCATTGATCTCCAGATTGTTTACGAGTGTTTCCTTATTTAACAAGACTAGGTCAAGCAAATTATTACCTCTGGTAGGCTCTGTTACACACTGCTTCAGAAAACAGTCTTGAACTGTTTCCATAAAGTCACTGGACTTTAGATTACCGGTCAAAGAATTCCAGTCTATTTGACTAAAGTTAAAATCCCCTACAATCACTATGTTATTGTGTCTAAAAGCCCTAACAATTTCGTCCCAAAGAAGTCTCCCTCTATCGTGATCCAAGCCTGGAGGTCGGTATATTACCCCTAGAATTAGCTTTTCTTGACCTTCTACAAACTCTATCCAAACAGATTCTCTTGCTGTTCCATCTATTTTTATACCTGTTTTTATGCAACAGTTAATATTTTTTCGAACATATTATGCAACTCCTCCCCCCTTCTCACAACCTCTATCCACATGGAACAACTTAAACCCTTGAATCTTACACTCAGCAATCATGTCCCGACTCTTTAAATCATACCACGTTTCAGTTAATGCAATGACGTCGAAGTTCCCAGCACATGCTATCAAACGTAGTTCATTAATCTTATTTCTTGCACTTCGACTGTTTGCATAAAATACCAATATATGTTTTTTCTTCTGCACATTTTTCCTATTCATCTTTGTTTTTACACAATTTCTGAAATTATCATTACCTAAGGTTACTCCATGACAGTTACTATTAAGATTCTTAATATCAGAGCATAAGTCAATATATCCATTCTCATTTTTTATCATTTCTAAACCCATACCTCTAACTAATCCTAGTTTAAAGTCCTAGCAATCCCCTCAACTGAGCTAGCAAGAAAACCCACACCTGCCCTGGATAAGTGAACCCCATCCCTGGCATACATGTCATTTCGGCCATAGAAGTTGTCCCAGTTGTCAATGAATGGTACTGCATTATCCTTACAGTGTTTATCCAGCCAGCAATTAATACCAATTGCTCTGGACAACCATTCATTTCCAACACCCCTTCTTGGCAAAATGCCACGTATAACAGGGCGTCCCCCCTTCTTCCTAATTTTGTCTATTGCTGTCTTGAACCTTCTAAGTCCTCGCTTCTGCGCTTGCCTACATCATTCCCTCAAGCACTGAGGCAGATGATGGGATTGATCCCATTACCGTTCATGATGTTGTCAAGACGGCTAACAATGTCCTCCATTCCAGCACCAGGAAAGCAAACTCTCTGTCTCCTACTCCTGCCCTTCAAGCAAAAAGCCCTATCCATATATCTAACCTGGCTATCCCCAACAACAACAATATTCTTACCTTCCTTGGTGTCGTTTGTAGTGGCGTTCCTAGTAGTCGACTCACATTCGTCGGGTAGCACCGAGAATGCATTGGATGTTTCCACAACAGTTTCCACAGCCGTCTCTTTCTTCTTCGTCGTCTCTATCTTTCCATTCGTCTTCTTGATCGTCAACTTCGTCTCATGCTGTCCAGCCACTGTCCACGTTCCCTTCTTGACCTGAGGACTCGAAACAAGAGGACTACTATGAATCCTCTTGTTTTCCTCAGTCATTCGCCGTATCTCCATCTTCGTTACCCTCAATTCTTCCTTAAGCTGCTGGTAAAGTTGCTCGATTGAGGGCATCTTGGTTCAGTCTACGGGGAGCACACAAGACACTTCTTCACAGAGTTACCTGGAGTTTACCTGGAGAGAGTTCCGGGGATCAACGCCCCCGCGGCTCGGTCTGTGACCAGGCCTCCTTAGGTCAGTGTCCCAGGATGCGACCCACACCAGTCGACTAACACCCAGGTACCCATTTTACTGATGGGGAACATAGACAACAGGTGGAAAGAAACACGTCCAATGTTTCTACTCTGGCTGGGAATCGAACCCAGGCCCTCACCGTGTGAAGCGAGAGCGTTAACCACCAGGCCACCAGAGCCACAAGTACAGGTCACCACTGAGTTAAGTACATGTCACCACTGAAATCATGTTTCATAAAAATTTCTTTTGAACATAATATGAACATTGCTTTTGGATTATACAGATTGGATTCATTTGCAATTAATAAAATTTGGGAAGAATTTAAGATATACTCGACAGGTTAAATTCATAATGCTTGGTTAGAATACAAGCTGTGTTGCACTTAGATCATCATAAAAATTTGACAGGCCTCACGTAACTGATTTGACAGACCTGATTTGACTGGCTTACTGACTGGCCTACTGACTTGACTGACCAACTTGACTTACTGGCGTGACAGACTGATTTATTGAATGACTTTATTGATTTACTGAATGATTTACTTGACTGACTGACTGACCTACTGACTAGATTACTAAAGTATGATGCCTCGAAAGCCTTATCATTCACCGCTACCAGATATAAAATTATAATTGATATAAATGGTAGCAAGCGGTCTTCGGAGCCCTCTATCTACAGTATCCGTCTCTCTACAACTTGTCTTGTCTCATCGCATTCAGACACAGGTACATTCCGGATCCAGGCCAAAATTCGTCGACTCCACAGTGCCCTGCGACCCCACAGTGTCCCACGATGTTCTCAAGTCACGTTTCAGTATTACCTGTAAGTTGCTGTTGTTTTGTTCAGCAAAGCACGGCTGTTTTCAGCAAGTCAGAGGTGAGTTTTGGTGGTGTTTTGCGTCCAATGCGATCGAATCCCTCCTGGATTCCACGTGTGTTGAGTGAGGAGGGAAGACTTGGTGGTCCCGGCTATAGCATACGCACCTCACCCCACCGCCTCATGCTGCTACCACCATACACCACTCAACATTACTCACTCCCTCTCTGTTGTTTTCTCTGTGCATTCAGTGTGAATTCTCCCAGAGCTGTGTATCCGAGATCACTCTAAGCCATATGGATGAAGCCATGTGTGGATAATGCCAAGTGGGTTACCATGCCAGATGTTCAAAGCCACCTTGCGACATAACATGCTCCCGACGTCACTGCTGCCTGACATAACCCCCGATGTCACCTCGCGACATCACTGTGCAGCCTGTCGCAACCTAGAGACGTCAAGCATAATGTCACCTCGCAATGGCACCTCGACGTCTCTCCAGGATACAACCTCGCGATGTCACCAAGAACGTCTGCACGACGTCACCTCGCGACGTTACCTACGATTTCTGCCTGACGTCACCCTGGACGTCTGCTCTGATATCACCTCGCCATGTCACCCCACGACATCACTTACAACGTCACACCAGACATCACCACATGATGTCACACTGACAGTGTTATGGTTTCATAGTGAGCAATTTGTATTCAGTATTTTCCAGAACGACTGAGATATGTCACATGTTAATTCCTCGCAGTCAGTATTCCTTTACTAGTGTTCTCACATGTTCATGAATGTCGTATTGTCGATTTTTTGCACAGAAAAGCATCATTTGCAAATGCAAGGCATGCAGTAACCACATCTGCAGTGCTGGAGTGCAAGTTTATGTGTGTCCCAATGTTAATTGGTCTGAGCCCAGATGTGTGTGTAGATCCCATCTGAGCCCAGACCATTGGAAACACACCAAACCATACCCCGGCCGGGATTGAACCCGCGGTCAGAGAATCTCAAAACTCCAGCCCGTCGCGTTAGCCACTAGACCAGCTAGCCACAATAAGAGTTTTGAGACTCTCTGACCGCGGGTTCAATCCCGGCCGGGGTATGGTTTGTTTGCAGTCGTGTCATTACGATTTCGTGAGTCATTGGAAACACCCTTGTGTTACATGTTACAACGATATGACCATTTTGCAGCTGACATTAGTCAATCCAGGTATCAGATTACAAGCGTCTGAGAACCCATGTACAGAAAGTTCTCATGCTCGCCACTCCTAAATCCCATGCCTTAGTCGTCCTACTACTCCTTGCTGAGATTCATATCACTCCACCTACTGACCATCAGAGTAGAGTTACAGGTAAAAAACAGTCTGGGGACCCTCAGTTTAATCCTTACTCTGACTTCAACTCTGACTGAGAGGATGACATCTTTAAGCCGCAGCCTCCCTCTGTCGGCAGACGACTCATGTCACGGCTTCCGTGAGCAGCCTTTACAAAATAAGATGTCACTTTAATTGTTAGCCAGTTATGGTGCAAGCTTCTACGACTCCCACATATGACAGAATCGTCCCTTCTGTGACTCACCTCACTCAAGGGCACCAGCAGGTTGTGCCCCAGGTTGAGTGAACCCTGCAGTGACTACTTCACGATGACTGTTTCACAGTTCTATATGACACCATACTCAGATACGCTAGAGCTCAACTGCAGTGATGTCTCTTGATGTGATGTACTCACCTAATTGTACTCACCTAATTGTGGTTTCAGGGGTCGATACTCAGCTCCTGGCCCCGCCTCTTCACCGACCGCTACTAGGTCCTCTCTCCCCCTGCTCCATGAGCTTTATCATACCTCGTCTTAAAACTATGTATAGTTCCTGCCTCCACTACATCGCTTGACAGACTATTCCACTTCCTAACTACTTTATGACTGAAGAAATACTTCCTAACATCCCTTTGACTCATCTGAGTCTTCAGCTTCCAATTGTGACCCCTTGTTTCTGTGTCTCATCTCTGGAACATCCTGTCTCTGTCCACCTTGTCTATTCCACGCAGTATTTTGTATGTCTTATCATGTCTCCCCTGACCCTCCTATCCTCCAGTGTCGTCACACCGATTTCTCTTAACCTTTCTTCATAGGACATTCCCCTTAGCTCTGGAACTAGCCTTTGCACTTTCTCTAATTTCTTGACGTGTTTGACCAGGTGTGGGTTCCAAACTGGTGCTGCGTATTCCAGTATGGGCCTGACGTACACAGTGTATAAAGTCTTGAATGATTCCTTACTGAGCTACCAGAACGCTATTCTTAGGTTTGCCAAGCGCACATATGCTGCAGCAGTTATCTGGTTAATGTGTGCTTCTGGCGATGTACTCGGCATTAAACTCACTCCTAGGTCTTTCTCCTTGAGGGAGGTTTGTAGCCTTTGGCCTCCTAGCCTATACTCTGTCTGCAGTCTTCTTTGCCCTCCTCCGACCTTCATGACTTTGCATTTGGCGGGGTTAAATTCTAGGAGCCAGTTTCTGGAACACACATCCAGCCTGTCCAAGTCTCTTTGTAGACCTGTCTGGTCCGCATCTGATTTAATTCTCCTCATTAACTTCACGTCATCTGCAAACAGGGACACTTCTGAGTCTATCCCTTCCGTCATGTCGTTCACATATACCAAGAATAGCATTGGTCCCAGGACTGATCCCTGTGGGACCCCACTCGTCACTGGCGACCACTGTGATACCTCATCACGGACCATGACTCGCTGTTGCCTCCCTATTAGGTATTCTCTGATCCAATCCAGTGCCCTTCCTGTTATACGTGCCTGTTCCTCTAGCTTCTGTACTAATCTCTTGTGAGGAACTGTGTCGAAGGCCTTCTTGCAGTCCAAGAAAATGCAATCAACCCACCCCTCCCTCTCATTTCTTACTTCAGTTACCTTGTCATAAAACTCTAGTAGGTTTGTGGCACAGGATTTGCCTTCCACGAATCCGTGCTGGCTGCCGTTTATAATCTTGTTCTGCTCCAGGTGCTCCACCACTCTCCTCCTGATAATCTTTACCAAGACTTTGCATATTTTACATGTCAGTGACACGTCTATAATTTAGTGCTTTCTTCCATACTTCAGGTAGTTGCCCAGTTTCAAGGGAAGTGTTGAAGATTATGGTTAGTGGCGCACGTAGTGTCCCTGCTCCCTCTCTTAGGACCCGCAGAGAGATGTTGTCCAGTCCCACCGCCTTTGAGGTATCAAGGTCACTTAGTAGCTTCTCCACCTCCTCCTCAGTTGTGTGTAATTCATCCAACACTTGTTGGTATATCCCTTGTTGCTGTACGCCACTGTTTTGTCTTCCCGTTGTCCCTTCAGCCTCCACTGTAAATACTTCCTGAAATCTCATGTTGAGCTCCTCACATACCTCCTGGTCGTTTCTTGTGAGCTCCCCACCTCTTTCCTCAGCCTGATTACCTGGTCCTTGACTGTTGTCTTCCTCCTGATGTAGCTGTAGAGTAATTTTGGGATCAGCCTTGACTTTCGATGCTATGTCATTTTCATACTGCCGCTGCACCTCCCTCCTTATCTGTGCATAGTCGTTTCTGGCTCGTCGACTAATCTCTTTATTCTCCTGAGTCCTTTGTCTTCTGTACTTTTTCCATTCTCTAGAGCACTTAGTTTTTGCCTCCCTGCACCTTCGGGTAAACCAAGGGCTCGTTCTGTCCTTCCCATTATTTCTGTTACCCTTGGGAACAAACCTTTTCTCTGCCTCCTTGCATTTTGTTGTTACAAAGTCCATCATTTCATTTACTGATTTTCCTACCTACTCCTGTTCCCACTGAACCTCCTGCAGGAAGGTCCTCATTCCTGTGTAGTCCCCCCTTCATAGTTTAGCTTTTCCCTTTCTACTCCTGTTACCCTCTCCACTTTTAGCTCCACGATGTATTCAAAGCTCATAACTACGTGGTCACTAGCTCCAAGGAGCCTTTCATATGTGATGCTCTCAATGTCTGCAGTATCTGTCTAGGAAGGCATGCAGTGATACCCACTGAGGTTCGCTGCCTTGGACCATGATGTTTTAGCACACCTGCTTTATTTTTCTTCCCTCCATGTAGGAAGTTTTTTTTATGTCCATGTCCACAAGCATATATATGTTTATAATTTGTGCTCTGTGCCCTGTTCATGCGAGAGAGTTTTTTTTCATTCATGGTCGAGGGTAGGTGGCCAAGTGTTGTATACCCAGTTGGGGTTTATATTTCGCGTTGTGACGCCTTTGTATATTGCAACACATGTGCTGCTATCTCACGGCCATACAGGCCTACCAAGCTAAGCTCACGAGATATGGTATCGCTCTAGCTCTCCCACCAGACAGCCTAGAGACGACAAGCTTGCTCCTGTCTCCCCAGTAAGCTGTGGGCCTGGTTGGCCTCCGTGGCACTTAAACACACTGCCTATGTACAAGAACCAATAAAGTAAGATGCCTCTGAAGACTTATCATTCACCACTATCAAATATAAAAACAATTAAAATTGAAAGGATGTCTTACTGACTTGACTGACAAACTTAACTTATTTACTGAGTGACCTGACTGACTGACTTGAATGAGTGACCTACTGACTTGAATGAGTGACCTACTGACTTGAATGAGTGACCTACTGACTTGAATGAGTGACCTACTGATTTAAATGACTACTGACTTAACCAACTGACCAACTGACTCTCTTGATTAGACTGACTTACTGACTGGGCTACCATCAACCTCAGCCCAGATGGGCTTCACCATGCCTCTCCACTCCTTCCTTCATAATCATCGACCAACAACAGCAACAAAAATTTAA
This sequence comes from Cherax quadricarinatus, assembly GCF_026875155.1. Lineage (NCBI taxonomy): Eukaryota > Metazoa > Arthropoda > Malacostraca > Decapoda > Parastacidae > Cherax > Cherax quadricarinatus. The sequence continues at coordinate 12,017,442 of NC_069399.1, read as the reverse complement.
GGTAAGAAAAATATTTTTTTCTGTTTCATTGTTAGCCTTAAGTGACAGAAAAAAAATACATTGTAACAATAATGAACAACAATTGCATTATTTTTTTTTTTAAGATTGGTAAACAAAAACAGAAATTATTTGGCTTTTATGAGGGTCCAAGGAACGTAACCCTATTTTCCCCATAAGTTCTTCAGCTCCTTTGACATCTATTCGTCTGATACTGGATTTTCAGGAACCTAACTACCATCTTAATCGACGGTGTACTTTATATATGATGTGCCGAATAGGTAAAAGTTGCTATTTTGGCTTAAACAACAATGCTCTTCTTGCAAATAAGACAAGCAAAAATTTGTGTATGCAATAATTTCGCAAAAAATCATTCTCAACCTATCGATAAGAATACATTTCATTGTGTTTGTTTATTATTAAATTATTGTAAACTTATCTAAAATATTATTTAGTTTGATTAGGCTAAATTAATTTGCGCTTGTTATAATAAGGTTAGGTAAGTTTCCTAAGGGTCTTTTGGTACAAAATTATTAATTTTACATTAACATAAATGAAGATTATATATTGAAACGTATAAAAGAAAATTTTAGAAAGGACTTAATTTTAAATGAGTTCTTGGTAAGCGACCAATTTTACCTATTCGGCACGACAAATATATATGAAATAATCGCGAACAAGTGATACAAAAATGCATAACAACCATTGGTGGAGTTGAATGATAACTCCAAAGACTTTCGTGTTGAAAGCAACACATCATCAAGAGCTTGCAATGTTACAGAAATGAGTAAGAAGTCCAGGAGGATCTGCTCAGCTTGCTACAGCCTTTCCTTTGATGGGATATTCCAAGACTTCCTACTCATTTCTGCAACATTGCAAGCTCTTGACGATGTGTTGTTTGCAGCACGAAAGGCATTGAGTTATCATTCAACATCCAGGAACTTAAACAGTCGATAAGGACTAAGGAAATAAATAAAATATTAGTGTACTTCATTCAGATTCAGTTCATGCTTTGTGATATTCAAACTTAAGGAAATTACAAGCCAGCTAGCAAGTGTACAATAGTAAGAGCGCTAATGACCACTAACTGGGACCCACCTCTTTATTTTTATAATTTTATTCTCTCTGACATAACAAGATAATGCATCTTCAATTTATCTTCTAAGCTGGTGAATCTTAGTTGAAAGTTTGAATTATGTTTCGGATGTGTATATTCTAATTTGTATTTTTATTGAAGAAATTGTGTTATTAGTTTCCGTGACATGAATTGAGAATTACTCATCTGATTAACTTCAGAACTTGAACACTAATATGAAACTGCATGAAAATACTGTATATTCAACATCATCTGTAATTCAAATTATTACACCACTAGCCTGTACAATTATACCACACACTGCACAATTATGCCACACACTGTACAATTCCCATTGTGCGCACATAGTTAACACCAGTGATGAAAAAATCGCAGCATTATACAATGTAAAAAAATATACGAAGATGACGTAATTACACAGAGATACGCAAAGCCAAAAAAAAAAGAAAAACATGAAAGTGATAAAACTGTCAATATAAGAAATTTAAACCACTGACAATTAAAAGCATTCATGTGCAATATAAAACAGTTGTCGCGCTTATCCATGGTGGTCTAGGTAGAGAAGACTTCCTTCTGTCTTCTGCCTCTCCATGGTGGTCTAGTAGAGAAAGGACTCCTTTCTGTCTTCTGGCCTCTCCATGGTGGTCTAGGTAGAGAAGGACTTCCTTTCTGTCTTCTGGCCTCTCCATGGTGGTCTAGGTAGAGAAGGACTTCCTTTCTGTCTGGTGGCCTCTCCATGGTGGTCTAGGTAGAGAAGGACTTCCTTTCTGTCTTCTGGCCTCTCCATGGTGGTCTAGGTAGAGAAGGACTTCTTTTCTGTCTGGTGGCCTCTCCATGGTGGTCTAGGTAGAGAAAGACTTCTTTTCTGTCTGGTGGCCTCTCCATGGTGGTCTAGGTAGAGAAAGACTTCTTTTCTGTCTGGTGGCCTCTCCATGGTGGTCTAGGTAGAGAAAGACTTCTTTTCTGTCTGGTGGCCTCTCTATGGTGGTCTAGGTAGAGAAGAACTTCTTTTCTGTCTGCTGGCCTCTCCATGGTGGTCTAGGTAGAGAAGAACTTCTTTTCTGCCTGCTGGCCTCTTCATGGTGGTCTACGTAGAGTAGGACTTCCTTTCTGTCTGGTGGCCTCTCCATGGTGGTCTAGGTAGAGAAGGACTTCCTTTCTGTCTGCTGTCCTCTCCATGGTGGTCTAGGTAGAGAAGGACTTCTTTTCTGTCTGGTGGCCTCTCCATGATGGCCTAGGTAGAGAAGAACTTCTTTTCTGTCTGGTAGCCTCTCCATGGTGGTCTAGGTAGAGAAAGACTTCTTTTCTGACTGCTGGCCTCTCCATGGTAGTCTAGGTAGAGAAGGACTTCTTTTCTGTCTGGTGCCCTCTCCATGGTAGTCTAGGTAGAGAAGGACTTCCTTTCTGTCTGGTGGCCTCTCCATGGTGGTCTAGGTAGAGAAGGACTTCCTTTCTGTCTGCTGTCCTCTCCATGGTAGTCTAGGTAGAGAAGAACTTCTTTTCTGTCTGGTAGCCTCTCCATTGTGGTCTAGGTAGAGAAAGACTTCTTTTCTGACTGCTGGCCTCTCCATGGTAGTCTAGGTAGAGAAGGACTTCTTTTCTGTCTGGTGGCCTCTCCATGGTGGTCTTGGTAGAGAAGGACTTCTTTTCTGCCTGGTAGCCTCTCCATGGTAGTCTAGGTAGAGGAAGACTTATTTTCTGTCTGGTGGTCTCTCCATTGTAGTCTAGGCAGAGGAAGACTTTCTTCTGCCTGGACTATGTTTCCAGGCTGCCCGGTTGGACGCATCATCTAATTGTGGTTGAAGGGTCGAGTCGCAGCTTCTGGCCCCACTCTCTCCCTGCTCTCTCCCTACTCCATGAGATTTATTACACTTCTTCTTAAATCTATGTATGGATCCTGCCTCCACTACATCAGTTTCCAGACTGTTCCACTTCATGACAACTCTATGACTGAAGAAATACTTCCTAACATCCCTGTGACTAGATCTGATTCTTCAGCATACAATTGTCATCCCTTGTTGCTGTGTCTCATCTCCAAAATATCCCTCTCCTATCCACCTTGACAATTCTTCTCAGCATTTTATATGTTGTTATCATGTCTCCCTTCTCCCTCCTGTCCTTCAGTGTCGTCAGGATGATTTCCCTTAACCTCTCCTCGTAGGACATGCTCCTTAACTCCGTGACTAGTCTCGTTGCAATCCTCTGAATTTTCTCTAAAATATTGATGTGCTTCACCAGGTGTGGTTCAAGAGGGGCCGGACATACAAGGTGTACAGGCTCTTGAAGGATTCCTTACTTAGGTGCCGGAATGTTATTCTTACGTTTGTCAGGAGCCATATGCTGCAGCAGTTATTTAACTGTCGTGCACTTCAAGAGATGTGCTCGGTATTATACTCACCCCAAAATTCTTTTCCTTGTGGTAGGTTTGCAGTCTCTGGCCCCCCTAGACTGTGCTCTGTCTGCTGTCTTCTTTGCCCTTCCCCGATCTTAATTACTTTGCACTTGTTGGGGCTAACCTCCAGGAGCCAGTTGCTGGACCAGGCTTGCAGCCTGTCCAGATCCCTATGGAGTTCTGTCTGATCCTCATCAAATGAATTCTCTTCACCAGCTTCACATTATCTGCAAACATGGACACTTCTGGGTCTATCCCTTCCATCATGCTATTCTCATTTACCAGAAACAGCACTGGTCTTAGGACTGACCTCTGGTGAACCCCACTCGTCGTACGCACCCACTCTGACACTTCGTCACGTACCATGACTCTTTATTGCCTCCATGTCAGATATTCTCCGATCTATATCAGTGGCTGATCCTTTAGCAGTCCCATTTCCCTCTTTGTTGCTATACTTCATTTACTTTGTCGTAAAACTCCTGAAGGTTTGTGAAACAGGACTTCCCTTCCCTGAAACCGTGCTGGTTGTCGTGTATAAGCTTGTTCCTTTCTAGGTGCTCCACCAGTCTTCTCTTTACAATCTTCTCTATGATTTTGCCTACTATACATTTCAGTGACACTGGTCTCCTTAATTAAAAACTGGGACTACATTTGCTGTCTTCCACACTTCCGGTAGTCGCATTGTGACCCAATCAAACTTTATTTTTTAATTACATTGCCTAACAGAATACTCCAATCTACTGAATGCTCAGCAGCACAGTAAATGACCATATGACCTGTCTTTGTAATACTCATTTGTGCTAAATTGTTATCTGTTTACAATAATGTATTTACCACTTAATATATCATTGCTTAGTTAAACTCAAGTTAATTTTAAGCCTGCTCATAATGCTCTGCATACAAGGGGCTTTGGCATGTTGCACTGTAATAACTTTGTACTTCACTGTATCATGTTCAAATTAATAATAAATAAATAAAAATAAATAGATGTGATGAAGAATGTTGTTAATGGAACACACAGCGCCTCTGTTCCCTCTCTTAGGATGCACGGACAGATGTTGTCGGGTCTCACCGCCTCTTAGCAGCCTCCTCACCTCCTCCTTGGTTGTGTGTATTGTGTCCAGCACTTGTTGGTGTACTCCATCAATCTGACTTTCCGGAGTCCATTCTGTCTCCACTTTAAATACTTCCCTGAACATTTCGATGAGCTTTTCACATATATCTTGGTCGTTTCTTGTGAACTCCTCTGTTTTCTTCCTCAGCCTAATTACCTTGTCCTGACAGTTGTTCACCTCCTGATGATGCTGTACAACAGTTTCTGGACAGACTTGGCGTCTGATGTTATGTTGCTTTCATATTGCTGCTGAGCCTCCCTCCTTTTCTGTGCATATTTGTTTCTGGCTCTTTGACTAATCTCCTTATTTTCCTGGTTCCTTTGTTTATTATACTTTTTCCATTCTCTAGCGCACTTTGTTTTGGCCTCTTATTACGAACACAGGTAAAGAATGGCCTGCAAACTGGTCGTAATTTTTTTTTTTAAGCAAAACAAACTCAGTAGTACTATTTAACTAGTATTTTCTTCACCAGATAAATATACAACTATGTACACTTATGTACACTATGTACAGGAGTTGAATATAAGTGTACCATGGTGACAAAGAATGGTAAACAGAAACCAGAGAGAGAAAGCACCGTACTCAACCAGCTGCTAGACGAGTCTGACAAATGCTGACCACGAGTGATACCACATTGCCTCAGCACTTGGCAGTCCCGGCTATGACTGGACAATGATCCATGGTACTGATTTAACGATGGGAACTCTTACTGTGAAACCCTTAGCACCTGATTCGCTGGTTGGGAAGCAGCCTATATGGGAGTGTGCACATATGCTGAATAAATTGGTACACACTCTCTGCTTGCCACACCTCTCTACACTTTTCGGCGAACCAAGGGCTCGTTCTGGTCTTCCCATTATTCTGCTACCCTTGGGAACGAATCTCTCCTTTGAATCATTGTCTTTTGTCGTGACGTATTCCATCATTTCATTTACTGTTTTTGCCACCAGCTCTTTTTCTCACTGTACCTCATGCCTGTGTAGTTCCCTCTTTTATAGTTTGGCTTCTCCCATCCTACTCATGCTGCTTCACTCTCCACTTTTAACTCTACAATGTAATCGAAGTTCAGGACCTCGTGATCGCTAGCTCAGAGGGGCCTTTCATATGTGATTCCCTTAACGACAGAACTAATCAAGGTAAATATGCTGGTTTATCCTCTCCTCTCTCTCTGGTAGTGTCCCTGACATGCTGATACATATGGTTTTCCAGTACCACCTCCATCATCTTAGGTCTCCACGTTTCAGATCCCCCATGTGGCTCCAGATTTTCCCAGTTAATCTCCTTGTGGTCGAAATCACCTTAAACTTTGTCCTACCTATGTGAACCCTTCTGCTCGTTTCAATTAGTGTATCCACCATTGCTCTGTTGCTCTCGTCATATTTTTCTCATAATCTCCTGCTGTTCTCTGGTGGGTTGTATATCACTGCAATCACCACCTTGGGAAACCCAGTCTGAACTGTTCCTTCTATGTAGTCCCTTGATTCCATTATGTCCATTCCGTCCATTTCCTCAAATCTCCACTGGTTTTTGATGAGTAGTGCAACTCCTCTTCCCCCTCTGTTCCTTCTATCTTTCCTCAGGAACTGATATAAAGATGGGAATATTGCATTTGTTGTCAACCCAATGAGCTTCATTTCCGTGACAGCTATGATGCCTGAGGATGTCTCCATTATTCTTTTATGCAAATTTTTACATTTACATGTTATTCTGTTATTGTTGGTGCACCAGACCTTCAACTTCTCTTCTAATACTGTGGTCTGGGGGGTTACCTGGAGGTTTCCTGGAGGTTATTCCGGGGATCAACGCCCCCCGCGGCCCGGTCCATGACCAGGCCTCCTGATGGATCAGGGCCTGATCAACTAGGCTGTTACTGCTGGCCGCACGCAGTCCAACGTACGAGCAACAGCCCGGCTGATCCGGCACTGACTTTAGGTATCTGTCCAGCTCTCTCTTGAAGGCAGCCAGGGGTTTATTGGCAATTCCCTTATGCTTGATGGGAGGCTGTTGAACAGTTTTGGGCCCTGGACACTTATGGTGTTTTCTCTTAGTGTACCAATGGCGCCCCTACTTTTTATTGGGGGCATTTTGCATCGCCTGCCCAGTCTTTTACTTTCGTTGGGGATTGGGAGTTGGAGACCTTAGAGGATAGTGTGTGGGGCCTCTGTGAAGGTGGAGTTTGTGGTGGGGCTCGGGGCTGTCGAAATGGAGTGTGGGTTGTTTTGGGTTAGTTTGCATGGTTCCAGTGTAGTGGTGTCATGGTTGAGTGTCTTCTGTAGGTGGTTCTGAGGGAGGTTTTGTTTGCACTTTCTCCTGAGTCTGGTTTCCCCTGCTCATCTTCATCCATGTCTCTCTTTCCTCTGCATTGCATCATTATTCCGCCTCAGTTTTTGTCTTTCTTCTCGTGTTCTATCTCAGTCGAGCTACACCTGCTGGGAATTTGGGGAGCCGCTTAGTTATGATTTCTTCTGCACGACCCTGTTTCACACTGTTTCTGATTTGAAATTTTTTAACTGGGTCATGTCTTCTCCTATCTCATGATAATTTCAATCCCATTTTCCTTCCCCTGTCGTCTTCGTAAGTTGCTCCTCCGGCCTCTGAAAGCCTATGAACAAAAATTAACCTCTTCCTTTCATCCTCGCATTGCATTTCCCTTCGTATCTTAATTGTTGCTTTCCTTAACACTTTCTGCACCTGTTGATGATCTGATAATGTTTGTGTGTGCGTATGTGTGTGTGTGTGTGTACTCACCTATTTGTACTCACCTATTTGTGGTTGCAGGGGTCGAGTCACAGCTCCTGGCCCCGCCTCTTTGCTGATTGCTACTAGGTCCTCTCTCTCCCTGCCCCATGAGCTCTATCATACCTCGCCTTAAAACTATGTATGGTTCCCGCCTCCACTACTTCACTTTCTAGGCTATTCCACGGCCTGACTACTCTATGACTGAAGAAATACTTCCTAACATCCCTTTGATTCATCTGAGTCTTCAACTTCCAATTGTGACCTCTTGTGTCTGTGTCCCTTCTCTGGAACATCCCGTCTTTGTCCACCTTGTCTATTATGTGCAGTATTTTATATGTCGTTATCATGTCTCCCCTGACCCTCCTGTCCTCCAGTGTCGTCAGGCCGATTTCCCTCAACCTTTCTTCGTAGGACAATCCCCGTAGCTCTGGGACTAGTCTTGTTGCAAACCTTTGCACTTTCTCTAATTTCTTGACGTGCTTGACTAAGTGTGGATTCCAAACTGGTGCTGCATACTCCAGTATGGGCCTGACGTAAATGGTATACAGAGTCTTAAACGAATCCTTACTGAGGTATCGGAACGCTATCCGTAGGTTTGCCAGGCGCCCGTATGCTGCAGCAGTTATCTGATGTGCGCCTCAGGAGATATGCTCGGTGTTATACTCACCCCCAGATCTTTTTCCTTGAGTGAGGTTTGCAGTCTTTGGCCATCTAAACTATATTGTGTCTGCGGTCTTCTTTGCCCTTCCCCAATCTTCATGACTTTGCATTTCGCTGGGTTAAATTCAAGGAGCCAGTTGCTGGACCAGGCTTGTAGCCTGTCCAGGTCTCTTTGTAGTCCTGCCTGATCCTCATCCGATTTGATTCTTCTCATTAACTTCGCATCATCTGCAAACAAGGACACTTCTGAGTCTATCCCTTCCGTTATGTCGTTCACATATACCAAGAACAGCACAGGTCCTAGGACTGACCCCTGTGGAACCCTGCTTGTCACAGGCGCCCACTCTGACGCCTCGTCGCGTACCATGACTCGTTGTTGCCTCCCTGTAAGGTATTCTCTTATCCATTGCAGTGCCATTCCTGTTATGTGTGCTTGATCCTCTAGCTTTTGCAGTAACCTCTTGTGAGGAACTGTGTCGAAGGCCTTCTTGCAGTCCAAAAATATGCAGTCGATCCACTCCTCTCTCTCTCTTGTCTTACTTCTGTCACCTTGTCATAAAACTCTAATAGCTTTGTGACACAGGATTTTCCTTCCCTGAAACCGTGCTGGTTGTCTATTATACACTTGTTTCTTTCCAGGTGCTCCACCACTCTCCTCCTGATGATCTTCTCCATGACCTTGCATACTATACACTTTAGTGATACAGGTCTGTAGTTTAGTGCCTCATGTCTGTCTCCCTTTTTAAAAATTGGGACTACATTTGCCATTTTCCATATCTCGGGGAGTTGCCCAGTTTCAAATGATGTGTTGAAGATCTTTGTTAATGGCTCACACAATATCTCTGCTCCCTCTTTAAGGACCCATGGAGAGATGTTGTTTGGTCCCACCGCCTTTGAGGTGTCAAGTTCGCATAGCAGCTTCTTCACCTCCTCCTTGGTTATATGTACCTCATCCAGCACTTGCTGGTGTGCCCCCCTGTTCTGATTTCCTGGAGTCCTACTGGTTTCCACTGTAAATACCTCTTTAAATCTTGTGTTGAGCTCCTGACATACCTCTCGGTCGTTTCTTGTGAATTCCCCATCACCCTTCCTCAGTCTGATTACCTGGTCCTTGACTGTTGTTTTCCTCCTGATGTGGCTGTACAACAGCTTCGGGTCAGTCTTTACTTTTGATGCTATATCATTTTCATATTGTCTCTGAGCCTCCCTTCTTATCTGTGCATACTCGTTTCTGGCTCTTCAGCTAATCTCTTTATTTTCCTGAGTTCTCTGTCTTCTGTACCTTTTCCAATCTCTAGTACACCTAGTTTTTTGCCTCCCTACACCTTCTTGTGAACCAAGGACTCGTTCTGTTCTTCCCATTATTTCTGTTTCCCTTGGGAACAAATCTCTCCTCTGCCTCCTTGCATTTTGTTGCCACATAGTCCATCATTTCTTGTACTGGTTTTCCTGTCAGTTCCCTCTCCCACTGAATGTCTTGAAGGAAGTTCCTCATGCCTGAGTAGTTCCTCATTTTGTAGTTTGGTTTTTCCCAGCCTATTCCTGCTACTCTCTCCACTTGGAGCTCAACTATGTAGTCGAAGCACAGACCCACATGATCACTAGCTCTCAGGGGCCTTTCATATATGATACCCTCGATGTCCGAACTACTCAAGGTGAATACAAGGTCCAGTCTTGCTGGTTCTTCCTCTCCTCTCTCTCTGGTAGTGTCTCTAACATGTTGATGCATGAGGTTTTCCAATACCACATCCATCATCTTCGCTCTCCATGTTTTGGGACCCCATGGGGCTCCAGGTTTTCCCAGTCAATCTCCTTGTGATTGAAATCACCCATAACTAGTAACTTTGCTCCCCCATGTGTGCTCTCCTGGCCACCTCGGCTAGTGTGTCGATCATTGCTCTGTTGCTCTCATCATATTCTTCTCTTGGCCTCCTGCAGTTCTGTGGTGGGTTGTACATTACTGCAATTATCACCTTATGTCCCTCAGACTGGATTGTTCCTACTAAGTAGTCCCTTTCGCCCGTGCCATCCATTCCTTCCATTTTCTCAAACCCCCACTGGTTTTTAATGAGCAGTGCAACTCCTCCTCCCCCTCTCCTCCCTCTGTCTATCCTGAGGATTTGATATCCGGATGGAAAGATTGAATCTGTTATTATTCTGGTGAGTTTTGTTTCTGTGAGTGCTATTATGTCTGGGGATGTCTCCTTGATTCTTTCGTGCCACTCCTCATACTTGTTTGTTATTCCATCTGCATTTGTATACCACACCTTCAACTTCTTTTCTAAGACTGTGGTCTGGGAGGTGTATTGGGGTTGGGGAAGTGGGAGACCTGGTAAGGAACTATGGGTTGTTGCTGTGGGGGTGGAGTTTGTAATGTAGTGTGTGGGGGCATTGGATGTGGCATGGGTGTTTTGATTTAGAGTGTTTGGTTGCACATGGGTTGACCTGGTTGGGAGGCTTCTATAGGAAGTTGTGAGGGAGGCTGTATTTGATCTTCTTTCTGGGTCTAGGATCTCCTGTCTGTCTTCTCCATCCCCTCTCTTTCCTCGTTTCGCATTTGTACCATCTCTCTCAGATTCTGCCTTTCTTCTTGTGTTCTGTTGCGGTCGAGATACACCTTTCTGTATACCGCATATGTTTCCCCTTCAACTTCCTGGAGCCCATACGCAAAGACTGACCTCACCCTTTCATTCTCCCACTGCATATCCCTGTGTATCCCCTCATTTAATTTGGTTTCCTCCACTGCAGCTTTCCTTTCTTCAGTTTTACTAGCTAATGTACTTGGGCTCAGTGGCCTGTTATTTTTCCCTTCTCTACTTTTCTTGGGCTCTGTTGTTGTCTGGTTGGGCCTCCACATAAAGCTTAGCTCTTTCATTTACTACGATCTCCTCTGATAGAGCTTCTCCATGCAGTTGTGTCCCCTTCTTTCCCTACAGTCCCCTTATTTGTGGCTGAGGTAGCAGTCTCTGTTGTCAATCCCAAAATGTTCTTTAGTTCTTTAGGCTGTTTCAGATTTTTCAGTTCCTCTTCTAAACTCTGTATCCTAGCCTCTGCTGCTTTGACATGCACCTCCCACTTCCTGCTTTCCATATCTATCCTCTCTTCCATTCTCATGCTAAGTTCTTCTAGTTTCTTTTCCCATTCATGATCCCTTTTTATGAGCTCTGCTGCCCAATCTTCCTTTGCAGCTTCCTCCTCCTGTCCCTTGTTTTTTCTTGTTTCTCTCTGGCAACCCATTTTTGTTTTATCCCGATTGCCTCAAAGTGGGAAACCTATGTAGTTCTGTATGTTATGAGTGTGTGTGTGTGTGTGTGTGTGTTGTGTTTGTGTGTGTGTGTGTGTGTGCGTGTGTGTGTGTGTGTGTGTGTGTGGTGTGTACTCACCTAGTTGTACTCACCTAGTTGAGGTTGAAGGGGTCGAGTCCAAGCTCCTGGCCCCGCCTCTTCACTGGTCGCTACTAGGTCACTCCCCATGAACCATGAACGTTATCATACCTCTGCTTAAAGCTATGTATGGATCCTGCCTCCACTACATCGCTTCCCAAACTATTCCACTTCCTGACTACTCTGTGGCTGATGAAATACTTCCTAACATCTCTGTGATTCATCTGTGTCTTCAACTTCCAACTGTGTCCCCTTGTTGTTGTGTCCCATCTCTGGAACATCCTGTCTTTGTCCCCTTGTTGTTGTGTCCAATCTCTGGAACATCCTGTCTTTGTTCACCTTGTCAATTCCTCTCACTATTTTGTATGTCGTTATCATGTCCTCCCTATCTCTCCTGTCCTCCAGTGTTGTCAGGTTGATTTCCCTTAACCTCTCCTCATAGGACATAACTCTTAGCTCTGGAACTAGTCTTGTTGCAAACTTTTGCACTTTCTTTAGTTTCTTTACGTGCTTGGCTAGGTGTGGGTTCCAAACTGGTGCCGCATACTCCAATATGGGTCTAACGTACACGGTGTACAGGGTCCTGAACGATTCCTTATTAAGATGTCGGAATGCTGTTCTGAGGTTTGCGAGGCGCCCGTATGCTGCAGCAGTTATTCGGTTGATGTGCGCTTCAGGAGATGTGCCTGGTGTTATACTCACCCCAAGATCTTTAAAATCCCTTGCGTGAGGTTTGTAGTCTCTGGTCCCCTAGACTGTCCTCCGTCTGCAGTATTCTTCGACCATCCCCAATCTTCATGACTTTGCACTTGGTGGGATTGAACTCCAGGAGCCAATTGCTGGACCAGGTCTGCAGCCTGTCCAGATCCCTTTGTAGTTCTGCCTGGTTTTCGATCGAATGAATTCTTCTCATCAACTTCACGTCATCTGCAAACAGTGTCACTTTGGAGTCTATTCCTTCCATCATGTCGTTCACAAATACCAGAAACAGCACTGGTCCTAGGACTGACCTTTGTAGGACCCCGCTGGTCACAGGTGCCCAGTCTGGCACCTCGCCACGTACCATGACTCGCTGCTGTCTTCCTGACAAGTATTCCCTGATCCATTGTAGTGCCTTCTTTGTTATCCCTGCTTGGTTCTCCAGTTTTTGCACTAATCTCTTGTGTGGAACTGTGTCATACGCTTTCTTGCAGTCCAGGAAAATGCAATCCACCCACCCCTCTCTCTCTCTTGTTTTACTGCTGTTACCATGTCATAGAACTCCAGCAGGTTTGTGACACAGGATTTCCCATCCCTGACACCATGTTGGCTGCTGTTGATGAGATCATTCCTTTCTAGGTGTTCCACCACTCTTCTTCTGATAATCTTCTCCATGACTTTGCATACTATACATGTCAGTGACACTGGTCTGTAGCTTAGTGCTTCATGTCTGTCTCCTTTTTTAAAGCTTGGGACTACATTTGCTGTCTTCCATGCCTCAGGCAATCTCCCTGTTTCGAAAGATGTATTGAATATTGTTGTTAGTGGTGCACATAGCGCCTCTGCTCCCTCTCTCAGGACCTAAGGAGAGATGTTATCCGGCCCCATTGCTTCTGAGGTATCTAGCTCATTCAGAAGCCTCTTCACTTCTTCCTTGGTTGTGTGTACTGTGTCCAGCACTTGCTGGTGTGCCCCACCTCTCCGTCTTTCTGTAGCCTCTTCTGTCTCCTCCGTGAACACTTAAGATAAGATTAAGAGATAAGATTTCGTTCGGATTTTTAACCCCGGAGGGTTAGCCACCCAGGATAACCCAAGAAAGTCAGTGCGTCATCGAGGACTGTCTAACTTATTTCCATTGGGGTCCTTAATCTTGTCCCCCAGGATGCGACCCACACCAGTCGACTAACACCCAGGTACCTATTTACTGCTAGGTGAACAGGACAACAGGTGTAAGGAAACGTGTCGAATGTTTCCACCCGCCGGGAATCGAACCCGGGCCCTCCGTGTGTGAAGCGGGAGCTTTAGCCACATACTTCATGGTCATTTCTTGTTGTCTCTCCTCCTTCCTTCCTTAGCCTGATTACCTGGTCCTTGACTGTTGTTTTCCTCCTGATGTGGCTGTATAACAGTTTCAGGCCAAATTTGGCTTTCGCTGCTATGTCGTTTTCATATTGTCTTTGGGCCTCCCTTCTTATCTCTGCATATTCATTTCTGGCTCTACGACTGCTCTCCTTATTCTCCTGGGTACTTTGCCTTCTATATTTCTTCCATTCCCTAGCACACTTGGTTTTTGCCTCCCTGCACCTTTGGGTGAACCATGGGCTCATCCTGGCTTTTTCATTAGTCCTGTTACCCTATGGTGTGTGTGTGTGTGTGTGTGTGTGTGTGTGTGTGTGTGTGTGTGTGTGTGTGTGCGCGCGCATGCGCATCTGTATGTGTATGTGTGTGTGTGTGCATGTGTGTGTGTGTGTGTGTGTGTGTGTGTGTGTGTGTGTGTTGTGTGTGTGTGTATGTGAGTGTGTGTGTGTGTGTGTGTGTGTGTGTGTGTGTGTGTGTGTGTGTGTGTGTGTGTGTATGCGTGTGTGTGGTGTGGGTGGGTGGGCATGCCTGTGTGCTCACCTACTTGTATTTGCAGGGTTCGAGTCACAGTTGCTAGCCGCGCCTCTTCAGTGGCCGCTACTAGGTCACTCTTCCCTCTCCATGAGCTTTATCATACCTCTTCTTAAAGCTATGTATGGATCCTGCCTCCACTACATCACTACCCAGACTATTCCACTTCCTGACAACTCTGTAACTGAAGATATACTTCCTAACATCCCTGTGGTTCATCTGAGTCTTCAACTTCCCATCTTTGGAACATCCTGTCTCTGTCCACCTTGTCGATTCCTCTCAGTATTTTTATGTCGTTATCATAACCCCCTCATCTTTCCTGTCTTCCAGTGTGTGTGTGTGTGTACTCACCTATTTGTGGTTGCAGGGGTCGATTCATAGCTCCTAGCCCCGCCTCTTCACTGGTCGATACTAATTCACTCTCTCCCTGCTCCATGATATTTGTCATACCTCTTCTTAAAGCTATTTATGGAACTTGCTTCCACTACTTCACTCTCTAGATTATTCCAGTTCCTGACAGCTCTAAGACTAACATCCTAACATCCCTATGACTCATCTGGGTTTTCATTTTCCAATTGTGTCCCCTTGTTTCTGTATCCCATCTCTGAAACATTCGATCCTTGTCCACCTTGTCAATGCCTCTTAGTATTTCATACGTTGTTATCATGTCCCCTCTATCCCTCCTATCCTCTAGTGTCATCATGTTGAGTTCCCTTAACCTCTCCTCATAAGACATACCCCTCAGTTCCGGGACTAATCGCGTTGCAAATTTTTGCACTTTCTCCAATTTCTTGACTTGTTTGACCAAGTGAGGGTTCCATACTGGCGCTGCATATTCCAGTATAGGCCTTACCTACACTGTGTACAATGTCGTGAATGACTCCTTACTCAGATGTCTATATGCCAATCTCAGGTTTGCCAATCTCCCATATGCTGCAGCAGTTATTTGATTGATGTGTGCCTCAGGGGACAAGTTCGTTATAATGCTTACCCCAAGATCCTTTTCTTTAACTGACGTTTGCAGCTGTTGGTTTCCTAACTTGTACTCCGTCTGCGGTCTTCTGTGTCCTTCCCCAATCTTCATGACCTTACACTTACTGGGGTTAAACTCCAGGAGCCATTTGTCGGACCATACTTGTAGTTTGTCCAGATCCCCTTGTAATCTTAGCTGATCCTCTCCCACTTGTATTCTCCTCATCAGTTTCACATCATCAGCGAACAGTGACACTTCTGAATCTATTCCTTCCACCATGTCATTTACATATACAAGAAACAGCACCGGGCCTAGGACTGAACCTTGTGGAACCCTACTCTACACATTCGCCCACTCCGACACTTCAGCACGTACCAACACACGTTGTTTCCTTTCTGTCACGTATTCCCTGATCTATTGCAGTACTTTCCCCTTTATTCCTGCGTGCTCCTCTAATTTTTGCACCAGTCTCTTGTGTCAAAAGCCTTCTTGCAATCTAAAAAGATGCAATCTACCCATCCCTCTCTCTCCTGTCTTACTTCTGTTACCTTATCGTAGAACTCAAGTAAATTTGTGACACAAGATTTCCCATCTCTGAAGCCATGGTGATTGTCATGTATGAGCCCAATCTTTTCAATGTGTTCCACTACTTTTCTCCTGATAATCTTTTCCATGACTTTACATACTATACAAGTCAGTGACACTGGTCTGTAGTTTAATGCTGCCTGTCTGTCCCCTTTCTTAAAAATTGGAACTACATGTGCTATCTTCCACGCCTCAGGCAACTGCCCTGTTTCGATAGATTTACTGAAGATTGCTGCTAATGGCACACACAGTTCCTCTGCTCCCTCTCGGTATCCATGGAGATATGTTATCTGGGCCCACCGCCTTTGAGGTATCGAGTTCGTCTAGCAGTTTCTTCACCTCTACCTTGGTTATGTGTATTGTGTTCAGCGCCTGCTGGTGCATCCTACCTCCACAGTTTGCTGGAAGCATTCCTGACTCTATTGTGAATACTTCTCTAAATCTTTTGTTTAGTTCATCACATGTGTGATGAATGGTTTAAAAACCGACAAGTTGAAGATTGAGACACTTATGCAGCATATGGGAATCTTTATTCAGGAAACGTTTCGCCACACAGTGGCTTCATCAGTCCAATACAAAGAGGAAGGCGTAAGGAGAGGAGGAGAATGAGATAATCAGTCCCTCAACCTGGAGTCGATGTGTTCAGTCCATCAATCTTGTAGAACACATGAACACATCGACTCCAGGTTGAGGGACTGATTACCTCATTCTCCTCCTCTCCTTACGCCTTCCTCTTTGTATTGGACTGATGAAGCCACTGTGTGGCGAAACGTTTCCTGAATAAAGATTCCCATATGCTGCATAAGTGTCTCAATCTTCAGTTCATCACATACTTCTTGGTCACTCTTCGTGAGCTCCCCTCCTTCTTTCCTCAGCCTGATTACCTGGTCCTTGACTGTTGTTTTTCTCCTAATGTGACTGTATAACAACTTCGGTTCAGATTTGGCTTTTGATGCTATGTCGTTCTCGTATTGCCTCTGGGCCTCTCTCCTTATCCTTGCATATTCGTTTCTGGTTCTTCTGCTCAGCTCCTTGTTTTCTTGAGTCCTTTGCCTTCTATACCTTTTCCATGCTCTTGCACACTTGGCTTTAGCCTCTTTACACCTCCAGTTAAACCATGGACTCACTCTTGTCTTACCATTTTTTCTGTTGCCCTTTGGTATGAACCTTTCCTCTGCCTCCCTGCTCTTCGTGGTTGCTATTTCCATCATTTCAATTACTGTCTTTCCATCTAGTTCTCTTTCCCACTGCACTTCATGCAGGAAACTTCTCATTCCTAAGTAGTCCCCTTTCTTGAAGTTTGGTTTCTCTCTTTGTTCTCGTGCTGCTGCATTCTCCACTGTTAACTCAATAAGATATTCAAAATTCAGGACATCATGATCACTAGCGCCAAGGGGTCTTTCGTGGGCGATATCCCTTATGTCTGAACTATTCAAGGTGAATATGAGATCCAGCCTTGCTGCAACATCCTCTCCTCTCTCTCTGGTTGTATCCCTAACATGTTGATGCATAAAGTTCTCCAATACAGTCTCCAACATCTTCGCCCTCCATGTTTCTGGTCCCCCATGTGGTTCTAGGTTTTCCCAGTCATTCTCTTTATGATTGAAATCCCCCATTATAAGCAATTTTGTCCTACCCATATGAGCCCTCCTGGCCACTTCAGCTAGTGTATCCACAATTGCCCTATTGTGCACATCATACTCTTCTTTTGTTCTCCTGCTGTTAAGTGGTGGGTTATACATCACTGCTATCATCACCTTTGGACCACCAGTCTGAAGTGTTCCTACAATGAAGTCGTCTGTTTCCCTTCTTTCCATTCCTACCATCTCCTCAAAACTCCACTGGTTTTTTATGAGCAATGCTACTCCTCCCCCTCCTCTGTTCTCTCTGTCTTTCCTCATAATCTGATATCCAGATGGAAAAATTGCATCTGTTATCATCCCTGAAAGTTTTGTCTCTGTTAGTGCTATGATGTCAGGTGATGCATCAATGATACTTTCTTGCCACTCTTCGCCCATATTTGTTATTCCATCTGCATTGGTGTACCATACCTTTAGCATCCTTTCCATTACTGTATTTTGGGAAATGGAAGCAAAAGGTGCAGGCTGGGAGGGTGGGAGGCTGGGAACATTATGGGAGGCGGTGGTGGCTATGGAGTGAGGTTCGTTTCTGTTTACTGTGTTTGGTTGATATGTGGTGACAGGGGTTGAGAGGTTTCTGTAAGCATTTGTGGTTGATGTTCCCCCAAAGGCTGAGCTTTCCTGGCTGTAGTTACCTGTCCTGTCTCTCTTTCCTTCCACTGGTTCTGTCTTGCTCTCACTTTCAGTTGTTCCCTTTCCTTTCGTGTTCTGTCTCGATTGAGGAACACTTTTTGATAATCTGGAGAGTCATTTAACAGTGGTTTCTGTTGTAGTATCCTGTTCCATACCACATCTGTCTTGAATATCAATCTGATTGGTCGATTTTTTTTCCTCGAATACCCCATAGTCTGTGAAAATTTTCTACCTGAGACATGTCCCTCTCTCCTGTTATTGCAATGACGTTCTTAATCTCTGTTTTCTCCCAATGCTTTCTTTCATCATAGGTCTACCCTTCAGTCTCCTGAAGCCAATGAATAATTATTGACCTCTCCCTCTCCTCTTCCATTTCTTTTCCTCTGTATCTCTGGATCTGATTTAAGCATCTCCTTTGCTGTTTCCCTAATCATCTCCCAGACACCATGATGGCCTGATACTACTACTGCTGCAAAAGACTGCTTAGTTCCATCCCCTCCTTCAGTCCCCTCTTTGCATGCTGATGTTCCCATTCCATTCATCTTGCTCCTTTCGGACCACATCTTTAGATCCTGCTTCAGCACATCCATTTCTTCCTCCAATCTCTGTATCTTTGCCTCAGCTACTACAGCTCGTGATTCCCACTTCTTGGTCTCTGCAGATATTTGCTCTAACATGTTATTACAAAGCTCGTTTAACCTTTTCTCCCATTATTGTTCCATTTTGTTCTTGAGCCGTTCTACCCATTCTTCCTTTTCCGACCAGCCATCATCGGTTCCCTTGCCTTTACGTCCTCCCTTTTGAGAGCCCATTTTGTTTTTATCCTGTTGGGATGTTCTACTGCTTCAGCTTATCGTAAAAATGTGTGTGTGTGGTGGGGGGTTTATGAGCTAATGTGTGTGTGTGTGTGTGTGTGTGTGTGTGTGTGTGTGTGTGTGGGTGTGTGTGTGTGTGTGTGTGTGTCTGTGTGTGTTTGTGTGTATGTGTGTGTATGTGTGTGTGTATGTGTGTGTGTGTGTGTGTGTGTGTGTATGTGTATGTATATGTGTGTGTGCATGTGTATGTGTGTGTATGCATATGTGTGTGTGTGTGTATGTGTAAGTGTGTATGTGAATGTGTGTATGTGTGTGTATGTGTATGTATGTGTGTGTGTGAATGTGTGTGTGTATGTGTGTGTGTATGTGTGTGTGTGTGTATGTACTCACCTAATTGAGGTTGCAGGGGTCGAGACTCAGCTCCTGGCCCCGTCTCTTCACTGTTCGCTACTGGGTCCTCTTCCTCTCTGCTTCCTGAGCTTTGTCATACCTCTTCTTAAAACTATGTACGGTTCCTGCCTCCACTACTTCACTTGCGAGGCTATTCCACTTCCTGACGACTCTATGACTGAAGAAATACTTCCTAACGTCCCTGTGACTCGTCTGAGTCTTCAGCTTCCAGTTGTGACCCCTTGTTTCTGTGTCCCCTCTCTGGAACATCCTATCTCTGTCCACCTTGTCTATTCCCCGCAGTATCTTGTATGTCGTTATCATGTCTCCCCTGACCCTTCTGTCCTCTAGTGTCGTCAGTCCGATTTCCCTCAACCTTTCCTCGTACGACATTCCCCTGAGCTCTGGGACTAGCCTCGTTGCAAACCTTTCTACTTTCTCTAACTTCTTGACGTGCCTGACCAGGTGTGGGTTCCAGACTGTTACTGCATACTCCAGTATGGGCCTAACATACAGTGTACAGTGTCTTGAACGATTCCTTATTAAGGTATCGGAACGCTATTCTCAGGTTTGCCAGGCGCCCGTATGCTGCAGCAGTTATTTGGTTGATGTGTGCCTCCGGTGACGTGCTCGGTGTTTTGGTCACCCAAAGGTCTTTCTCTCTGAGTGAGGTCTGTAGTCTTTGTCCACCTAGCCTATACTCTGTCTGCGGTCTTCTTTGCCCCTCCCCATTCTTCATGACTTTGCATTTGGCAGGGTTGAATTCGAGAAACCAGTTTCTGCAACACATGTCCAGCCTGTTCAGGTCTCTTTGCAGTCCTGCCTCTCCAGGTCTCTTTGCAGTCCTGCCTCATCCTCATCCGATTTAATTCTTCTCATCAATTTCACATCATCTGCAAATAGGGACACTTCAGAGTCTATTCCTTCCATCATGTCGTTCGCATATATCAAAAATAGCACTGGTCCTAGAACTGACCCCTGTGGGACCCCGCTCGTCACAGGCGCCCACTGTGATACCTCTTCACGTACAATGACCCGTTGTTGCCTCCCTGTAAGGTATTCCCTGATCCATTGCAGTGCCCTCTCTGTTATATGCGCCTGATCCTCCAGCTTCTGCACTAATCTCTTGTGGGGAACTGTGTCAAAGGCCTTCCTGCAGTCTAGGAAAATGCAATCAACCCACCCCTCTCTCTCGTGTCTTACTTCTGTTACCTTGTGATAAAACTCCAGAAGGTTTGTGACACAGGATTTGCCTTCCATGAACCCATGCTGGTTTTCTTTTATAATCTTGTTCCGTTCCAGGTGTTCCACCACTCTCCTCCTGATTATCTTCTCCATGACTTTGCACACAATACATGTCAAAGACACAGGTCTGTAGTTTAGTGCCTCATTTCTGTTTCCTTTCTTAAATATGGGGACTACATTTGCTGTCTTCCATTTCTCAGGTAGTTGCCCAGTTTCAAGGGATGTGTTGAAGATTGTGGTTAGGGGCACGCACAGTATCTCTGCTCCTTCTCTAAGGACCCACGGGGAGATGTTGTCCGGTCCCATCGCCTTTGAGGTATCAAGGTCACTTAGCAGCTTCTTCACCTCCTCCTCGGTTGTTCGTATGTCATCCAACACTTGTTGGTATATTCCCTCTTGATGTTCCCTTCAGTGCTGTCTTCCCAGATCCCTTCCTGTCTCTGCTGTAAAAACTTCCTTAAATCTCCTGTTTAGCTCCTCACATACCTACTGATTATTTCTTGTGAGTTCTCAACCTTCTGTCCTCAGTCTGATCGCCTAGTCTTTGACTGCCTTCCTCCTGATGTGGCTATACAACAGTTTCGCGTCAGTCTTGATTTTCGATGCTATGTTATTTTTATACTGTCGCTGGGTCTCCCTCCTTACCTGTGTATACTCGTTCCTGGCTCTGCGACTGATCTCCCTATTTTCATGTGTTCTCTGCCTTCTCTATTTTTTCCATTCTCTATTGCACTTTGTTTTTGCCTCCTTACGCCGTCGGGTAAACCAGGGGCTCGTTCTGGTCTTCCCATTGTTTCTGTTGCCCTTGGGAATAAACCTTTCCACTGCCTCCTTGCATTTTGTTGTTACATATTCCATCATTTCATTTACTGGCTTTCCTGCCAGTTCTCTGTCCCATGGAACCTCCTGCAGGAAGTTCCTCAACCCTATGTAGTCCCCTCATTTATAGTCAGGCTTTTCCCATTTAACTCCTGTTACTCTCTCTACTTGCAACTCTACTATGTATTCAAAGCACAGAACCACGTGGTCACTAGCTCCTAGGGGACTCTCATATGTGATGTCCTCAATGTCTGAACTGCCCAGGGTGAACACAAGGTCCAATCTTGCTGGTTCATCCTCCCCTCTCATTCTGGTAGTGTCCTTAACATGTTGGTGCATGAGGTTTCCAGCACCACATCCAGCATCTTGGCTCTCCATGTTTCAGGACCCTCATGTGGCTCCAGGTTTTCCCAGTCAATCTCCCTGTGGTTGAAATCCCCCATAACCAGCAACTTTGCTCTGCTGGAGTGAGCTCTTCTTGCCACCTCAGCAAGTGTGTCCACCATTGCTCTGTTGCTCTCTTCATATTCCTCTCTTGGCCTCCTGCAGTTCTGTGGTGGATTATACATCACTGCAATGACCACCTTGTTCTCCCCAGACTGAAGTGTACCTACTATGTAGTCCCTTTCTCCTGTCTCGTCTATGCCTCCCATTTTCTCGAATTTCCATCTGTTTTTTATGTGCAGAGCAACCCCTCCTCCCCCTCTGCTCCTTCTATCTTTCCTCATGATCTGGTATCCTGGTGGGAAGATTGCATCTGTTATTGTCTCTGTGAGTTTTGTTTCTGTAACTGTTGTAATATCTGGGGACTTCTCATTGATTCTTTCTTGCCATTCCTCATGTTTATTCGTTAATCGATCCGCATTTGTGTATCAAACCTTCAACTTCTGTTCTAATACTGTAACTGTGGTTCTGGGGGAATACTGGGGTTGGGAGAGCAGGAGCCCTCGTGTGGGCCTGTGGGGGGTTGCAGTGGAGGTGGAGGAAGAGCTCCCATAGGGGGTACTGTAGGGGTAGGGTTCGTGGTGCAGGGGGTGGGAACAGAGGGATCGGTGTGTGATGGTTGGTTTGGATTGTTCATTTGCCTTGGGGTTGTCGTGGCTGGAGTCCTTCTGCAGGTGTTTCTGGGGGGTGTTCTTGTCCTTCCACCTGTTCCTGGGTTATTCTGCTCTCCTTTTTCATTTCCTCCCATTCCTCCTTTCGTTTTCGCACTCGCTCTTTCAATATCATCCTTTCCTCCTGTGTTCTGTCTCGATCTAGGTACACACTCATGAACTCCTGTTTGCCTCTCAGCCATGCTTTCTCCTGCAGGATCATGGTTCGGGTTGATTCCGCCTTGAAAATTACTTTGAGAGGCCGATTCCTTTTCTTTGTGAACCACCCGATTCTCCGAAAATTTGCCACCTGGGTCATGTCTCTCTCGCCTATCACCTTCATGATACCTTCAATCGCTTTTTTCTCCTCCTGCTTTCTTTATTCATAAGTTTCCCCTTTAGCTTCGTCTAGCCCATAGACAAAAACTGATCTCTCCCTTTCCACCTCCCACTGTGACTCCCATTGCATCCTCTGAGGTGTTTTAGATCCTTCCCGTGGAGCGTTCCTTCCTTCAGTCCCTTCCCTAGCTGTGGCCCCTATGCTCATTGGTTTGTCCTTCCTGCTCACCTGTTCCTGGCCCCCACAAGTGTCTGGTAAGGTCCCTGCACATGTCCTAGTTCCTTCAATGTCTTCCAACCTCTCATTCTGTCCTAGTGTGCTCCCTGTCTTTGTTTTGGCCGCATGTGGGTTTGACAGGACCTCTGCATGCAGTTTAGCTTCCATGCTCTCTTCAGACCCCTTGTCTCTATGTGTGTGTGTGTGTGTGTGTGTGTGTGTGTGTGTGTGTGTGTGTGTGTGTGTGTGTGTGTGTGTGTGTGGGTGTGTAGGTGTGTATGTGTGTGTGTGCATGTGCGTGCACACACTAGGCTACTCTACTCTTCTGAAGATTATAAAATTTTTTCACAATCTATTCCTTATTAATGTACACTAATATATACTATATAATATTTACTGTGTACAATGTGTTTGTGTGTTTACTAGCTTGTCGTACTTTGAAAAATAGGGGATGGGGTCACGTTAGGTGCCGACGGGGACAGACGAAGCCGACGGAGGGCAGTCCCAGTCATGGAAGTGACTGAGAGACACAAATCTCTGGTCATGCGTGGTAAATTACTAGTCGTGTAACTTACATACCAGTCGTGTGCAGGCACTCTCAGTAACAGTAATAAGCAGCTGTAATGGATTCACTCTAGACAATAAGCCTACATGGCCTGGTATGTCTCAGGTATCCTTCGCCCCTAACACTACCAAGTGAGTACTGGTGAATGCATTCAGGTGTATTCACATGTATAGAGGTGGCACACCCATGACCAGAGATTACAATATCAGCTGCATTTCACAACCACACTACCTGCTGTGAGGTATAAGGTCAGTACCCAATTGATTGAAGTACCCCCTGAAGTGGCAGAGCAGGCTGCTGACAGGACTCGCAGCTCTAACGAGGGACCACTAACTCGACTCAGCCATGACCTAGACACACTGTCTTAATTCCCGACATAATGAATGTCATGTGTAAATATGACCTACTCTAAGATATTTCTTTCTAGCCAGAAGGAATAGGGAACTTTGAATTTGGCTTCCGACCACTTAGCAGGATTATTGCAAACTCATGTGTGGACGAATATTGCAGTTTATCCTTGAGCTGTCGCTATTGAATACTAATGCTGCGTTATTCTAACATCTAGAGGTTTGTCAGTCTGTCACACATAAGATAAGTTGTACCCATGGCATCAAGTCCTATACACACCGCCATCTGTACTGCAGAAAATTCTTGAACAGTATACTCTTAATAAGATTGCCTGTCATCAAGGCTCAGCACAGAAGACTGATGTGAAGGACTCAGGTTAAACCTTTGAAAGAGTATTTTTTCTTTTCTCTTATATTACAATTTTCTTTATTTTTTCATCGAGATATTTGTATTTTGTTCTGACCATGTACCCAAGTGAAACATTCATCATTATGTACACTATTTACCTATAAATTTTATGAAATTGTTATTAATGTATCAATGCTGAACTTGGACAGGTCATTCATCATCTTGGGAATGGAAGACAGTTAGGGTTGATCCGGGCATATATGAGGTTTATGTAAATAGATATTTTTTAGCTACATTCTCCTAATAATTTTTTGAGGAGTTGTATTTTTTGTTTTCTTAATAGTGTAATGTAAACAGAAATCTAAAATTTTTATTCAGCAACCTTTCTCTATTCAGCCTCGCTCATGGGTAAGACCCTGGTCTCGTCTGGCTGACCTACAGTCAAAGCTGTCTTGGAGGGTGTAATTAATGGACGCAATTTTCTGTGTGTCCCCTCCTGTAATTCCACTCCCCTGGACAGTCTGTACCTCAGACTAGCTAGACAAGACCAAGTTTCCATCCAGCAAGGTCACTGGTGGTGGCGAAAACCTCTGATTTTGGTGAAGTTGGGAAGGGAGTCCTCCTGAGAAGACACAACTGAACTTCTGGAGACACTGATCCAGGGAAGGCAGCGAAATCGCTGACCTTAGGTATGTGGGAAAGGTAAGACATTCTAGAGCAAATGGATGGATTCCTGAATACATGAACCTGGGGAAGACAAGAATACTGGTTGGTGAGGCAGAACTTGAGGAAGTTGGGAAGGAAGAATATCTGAGGGGGCTCTTGGAAACATGAACCTTTGGATGGGTGAGGCTGGAAGGCAGAGATGAGAACACTGAGAGAGGCGAGGCTGACTTTAGGGAAGTGGGGATGGGGAGACATCCTAGGGCCCAAGCATGGATTCCTTGTGCGCCTGAACCTTGGGAAGGAGAGGATGCTAGTTGATGAGGCTGACTTCAGGGAAGTGGGGATGGGGAGAATATCTGATGGACTCCTAGACACATACCTGGGAAAATTGTAAAAAAAAAAAATGCAGTAAGTGGGTGAGTGGACATTAATGCTGAACCTCTGGCCTCCACTTGGCAGGGTCTGGTAACCCTGATGTTGTCATTAGTCGCAAATAATAATAATAAACATATTAATAATATATTTTTTTAATTTCAGTTTCTTGAAGAAAAGGAGGGAGCTACCTGGAGTTTACCTGGAGAGAGCTCCGGGACTCAACACCCCCGCTGCCCGGTCTGTGACCAGGCCTCATGGTGGATCAGGGCCTAATCAATCAGGCTGTTACTGCTCGCCACAAGCAATACAACGTACGAACCACAGCCCGGCTGGTCAGGTACCGACTTTAGGTGCCTGTCCAATGCCTGCTTGAAGACAGCCAGGGGTCTATCGGTAATCCCCCTTATATATGCTGAGAGGGAGATGAACAGTCTTGGGCCCCTGACACTTATTATGCTGTCTCTTTTGATGTGCTAGTGGCACCCCTGCTTTTCACTGGGGGGATGTTGCATCGTCTGCCGAGTCTTTTGCTTTCGTATGGAGTGATTTTCATGTGCGAGTTTGGTACTAATCCCTCTAGGATTTTCCAGGTATATATAATCATGTATCTCTCCCGCCTGCATTCCAGGGAGCATAGGTTCAGGAACTTCCAG
Organism: Cherax quadricarinatus; assembly: GCF_026875155.1. Taxonomy (NCBI): domain Eukaryota; kingdom Metazoa; phylum Arthropoda; class Malacostraca; order Decapoda; family Parastacidae; genus Cherax; species Cherax quadricarinatus. Next base: position 11,991,766 of record NC_069399.1, on the reverse strand, counting down.
CGCATCCAGTAATTGAGGTGTTTTATCTCCGTTATGTGCGCCGTGAAGGTTCTCTGTACATTTTCTAGGTCAGCAATTTCACCTGCCTTCAAAGGTGCTGTTAGTGTGCAGCAATATTCCAGCCTAGATAGAACAAGCGACCTGAAGAGTGTCATCATGGGATTGGCATCCCTAGTTTTGAAGGTTCTCATTATCCATCCTGTCATTTTTCTTGCAGATGCGATTGATACAATGTTATGGTCCTTGAAGGTGAGATCTTCCAACAGGATCGCTCCCAGGTCTTTGTCGTTGGCTTTTCTCTCTATTGTTTGGTTGGAATTTGTTTTATACTCGGATGAAATTTTAATTTCCTCACGTTTGCCATATCTGAATAATTGAAATTTCTCATCGTTGAGCTTCATATTGTTTTCTGCAGACTATTGAAACATTTGGTTGATGTCCACCTGGAGCCTTGCAGTGTCTTCAGTGGAGGACACTGTCATGCAGATTCGGGTGTCATCTGCAAAGAAAGACACGGCACAGTGGCTTATATCCCTGTCTATGTCCGATATGAGGATGAGGAACAAGATGGGAATGAGTACTGTGCCTTGCGGAACAGAGCTTTTCACCGTAGCCACTTCAGACTTTACTCTGTTGACTACTACTCTTTGTGTTCTATTTGTCAGAAAATTATAGATCCATCTACCAACTTTTCCTGTTATTCCTTTACCATGCATTTTGTGCGCCATTACACCATGGTCACACTTGTCGAAGGCTTTTGCAAAGTCTGTGTATATTACATCTGCATTCTGTTTGTCTTCTAGTGCATCCAGGACCTTGTAGTGATCCGGTAGTTGGGACAGACAGGAGCGACCTGCTCTAAACCCACGCTGCCCTGGGTTGTGTAATTAATGGGTATCTAGACGGGTGGTGATCTTGCTCCTTAGAAACCTATCGAAGATTTTTATGATATGGGACGTTAGCACTATCAGTCTGTAGTTCTTTGCTATTGCTTTACTGGCCCCTTTGTGGTGTGGGGCTATGTCTGTTGTTTTTAGTAACTGTGTGACAACCCTAGTGTTCATGCTCCTTCTCCATAGGATGTTTAAAGCACATGATAGGGGCTTCTTGCAGTTCTTGACGAACACGGAGTTCCATGAGTCTGGGTATGGGGCAGTGTGCATGGGCATGTCATTTATCGCTTGTTCGAAGTCATTTGGCGTCAGGACAATATCAGATAGGCATCTGTCTCTCTCTCATAAAAAAAATCGTTTAGATTTTCGACTCTCAATCTGGTTAGCAGCTCGCTAAAAACCGAGTTATATTGGGACTTTAGTAGCTCACTCATTTCCTTGCTGTTATCTGTGTAGGACCCATCCCTTTTAAGTAGGGGCCCAATACTGGATGTTGTTCTAGACTTTGATTTGTCATAAGAAAAGAAATACTTTGGGTTTCTTGCAATTTCATTTATGGCTTTTAGTTCTTCTCGCGCTTTTTGACTCCTGTAGGATTCCTTTAGGTTTAGTTCGATGTTTGCTATTTCTCTGACCAGAGTCTCCCTACATATTGCAGATATATTGGCCTCTTTTAACCGCTCTGCTATTCTTTGTCTTCGCCTGTAAAGGGAGCACCTTTCTCTTTCTAGTATACGTCTTCTAATCCTTTTTCTTAAAGGAATATGCCTTGAGCATGTATCAAGTCCAACAGAGTTAATTTGTTCTAGATATAGGGTAGGATCCATGTTGCTTAGTCTATTTTCCCAGTTTATGTAATTTAGGATTTGGTTTAGTTGGTCCCACCTTATGTTTTTGTTACTGAAGTTGAATTTGGTGAATGCTCCTTCGTGACTGATCATATTTTGTTGGTCTGGGGCTCCCCGTATGCATGTCTGGACTTCTGTTATGTTGTGATCTGAGTATATTGTTTTAGATGTGATGACATTTCGCATCAGATCATCATTGTTAGTAAAGATGAGGTCCAGCATGTTCTCCAATCTTGTAGGCTCTATTATTTGCTGGTTTAAGGTGAATTTGGAGCAGAGATTTAAAAGCTCATGTGTGTGCTAGTTTTCATTTGAGCTGCCTCCTGGTGTTATCTCTGCTACAACACTATTTGCTATATTCCTCCATTTTAGGTGCCTTGGGTTGAAATCCCCAAGAGCAAGACGCTGGGGGCAGGAGCTGGAAGATTTTCCAGACAGTGGCCAATTTTCAAAAGCTGTTCCTGGAATTGTTGGGACGTTGCATCCGGAGGCTTGTATACAACCACAATGACTAAGTTTTGATTCTCGATCTTTACTGCTAAAACTTCAACTATATCATTTGAGGCATTTAGTAGTTTTGAGCATATAAGTGACTTTGTGATATACCCCCTTTCCTTCCGCCTGTTCACTCTGTCACATTTGTATAGGTTGTAACCCAGGCTCCATATTTCGTTGTTCAAGTGATCCTTTATGTGGGTCTCTGTGAAAACCGCAAACATTGCACTTGACTCTGTAAGCAGTCCACGGATGAAAGGTATTTTGCTATTTGTTGCTGGCTTTAGACCCTGTGTAATTGCAAAGATAAATGTCGTCGGATTGGTGGTATGGGGGATGGATATTTTTTCCTTTCTGGCACTAACATCTGTTGTGTTGGAGTGGAGGCCATCGACTGTGATTCCACTCCAGAAATGATTGGAGATGGTGTACGATTTCTGTCATTTCCTACCAGCTTTTTTTCCTTCCTGGTGCTAAAAAAAAACCTCTCTCTCTGGACTGGCTGTGGCTACCCAGGTTGTCCCATGGTCTGGAGGTTCTGTGTCTTCATGTACCCTTTAGGTGGTGTGCCTGGCAACATAAGTTATAGCACTGTCTTTCCTGAACTGGAGAGTGGTACATATCAGGATGGAAAAGCTTACAGGAAGGGAGGTTGCATTTTCCTGTTGTCATATGGGCACGGCGTTTTCTGGGGTGGTCAAAGTTCCATGTCCCTTCTGTTTTTCCAGATATTCCATGCCAGCAGATTCCAAGTGCATAGTAATTGCTTAGACCTGGTTTCTATTTGCCTTGTTTTTTTGTGACTGTATTCACAACTGTATTTCCTACTGGTGAGTGTTCTCCTGTCTCATTTCTAACTTCAGCACCAGTGCTAACAATGGAGCCTTCATCAGTTATATCTGGTAGTTTATCTTCACTATTTCTCTGGGTTTCTCATTGTTTACTATCTCCTGTGGTGTTGCTAGTCTGTAACATTGGTTTCTTCATGACCTCGACCTTGTCTACACCTCATTTCCCCCTAGAGCTCCTGTCCCCTTCCAGGCCACCCTCGTTTATTTATCTATTCTCACAGTTACTGTCTACCAGGACATCATTTGTACCAGGGGCAACAGCATCCTCTGGCCCAGACTTTTTATTTTCCCAACTGTTATAGAATGCTGTCATGTTTTTTTTATGAAGGCCGTTTTGATGCTATCATCTCTTATTATTATTATGATTTTATTCCACAATTTGGACTCATTTGGGCATACCCAAAAACACTTCCCTGGTTTAATATCTCTTGTAAATGATTCCTGAATACCTGTGAGAAGAAGCAGGTAATATTAGTTGCAAATAATCACAGTAAACAAAATAAGATTAAAAAAAATTCAGTTTATCAGCAAAAAATCAGTATTAAATAAATTTCTTTCTCCAATGTAAATATACAGTGAACACAACTAGGAGTAGTGCTATTAAGATTTTAAAAAATGGAAATGTGTTTAGGAGAGCTTATGAAATCAGAAGGGTAGCTGCTGATGACTGAAAATTTCCAAAGCAAGAAAATGAAAGGCACAAATACGACAAGCATGAAGAAACGAATAAAAATTCTTTTCTTGGCAGAAAGGGCACACGGAGGGCCCGGGTTCGATTCCCGGCGGGTGGAAACATTTCGACACGTTTCCTTACACCTATTGTCCTGTTCACCTAGCAGCAAATAGGTACCTGGGTGTTAGTCGACTGGTGTGGGTCGCATCCTGGGGGACAAGATTAAGGACCCCAATGGAAATAAGTTAGACAGTCCTCGATGACGCACTGACTTTCTTGGGTTATCCTGGGTGGCTAACCCCCCGGGGTTAAAAATCCGAACAAAATCTTATCTTATCTTATCTTATCTGATAAGACTAGTAGTGGATGTACTTCCAAATAACAAGCTTTTCCCTTATTACTTTTCTTAAGCTCCTCTGTCAACAAAAGTGTTCTTTTTTTCTCTCCCTTTCTTTGTGCCTTCCGCATCTGTGATTTTCAATTTCTTCACTATGAAATTTCCACTTCTAACTTCATAAACTCTGTCAACTCGCATGCTAAATGAAATTTCCTCTCGCCTAACTATACTTCACTTGTGAAATCTTAACATACTCCCTCCATTCTCTAGATATCAAACATGTTTTCTGTCAAAACAATATTGTTCATCGCTTCCAATCACTGATGCTTCCAGTGTCTGCTACATTTTCCGCTCTTCCTGTTCTCTCCAGTTCTTTGCTGAAAATGGATTCTCTCTTTCTGGCGGACTTAAGAAGCAGAAAAGAAGTGTTTGTCTTGGCAGCACTAACAATGCTCTTTTCTGACTTTGTTTCTGTAGATGTCTACAATTACCAATACACCTGTGACTTGATCGAACCTTTGCCTTCTGTTTTTCTCTTTACCAGTGGGTGAAGGAAGGATTTGGCCCATAGTGGGAGGGGAAGTTACTTCTACTCCCTAGGGTCAGTTGACCTCCAACAGTGGTGCTTTTTTTTAACACTTACACCAGTTACTTATTCTTATACTACTTCTGCCTCTACTCTCTATTAATATACGTCTTGTTTTGCCAATATAATTACTGATGCCGCTTCTTCATTACTAATACTACAACTATAGCTCCGGCTACTCCGCCTCCTCTCTCTCCATGTTCTCTTCTCGCCTTATCTGACTGTCTGGCTCAGTTGTGATTTAACGACTGTATAGGATGGACTGTGAGTCATTGTACTGTTCCTCTCCTAAGTGCGTGTCTTTGGTCAATTGTTCCAGCCACAGTATTGTGAATTATTATTATTATTATTATTATTATTATTATTATTATTATTATTATTATTATTATTATTATTATTATTATTATTATTATTATTAAATACAATTAAATACAAAATATTATTAAATACAAAAATATTATATAATAAAGAGGCATCAGAGAATTATGTTGAATCTGGGGAAGGTGAGGACACTGTTCTTCTTAGAGAGTGGACACGTCTCTTCCAGAAAAAAACTGATAAAAATAGATAAATAAAAGAAGTATTGGTATGTAATAGTGTTGCTAACTAAGCAGTATGGTAACAGGAAACAATAACAGTGTCATTCATTAGGTAAAGATAATGACCAGGAAGATGACAGACGGTGAAAGAGATGAGAACAGTTTGAGGACGATTACAACAGAGAGCGATAGATGAAAGACTGGTGATTGAAAAAGAGTGCATAGTGAGGAAGATGATATCAGGATTAGCGAAATGACAAAATGATTGACGGAAATGGCAACGTGATGAGGAGATGACAGCACGATTAGGGAAAATTAACACAGGCACACACACACACACACACACACACACACACACACACACACACACACACACACACACACACCACACACACACACACACACACACACACACACACGCACACACATACATACACATACACACACACACACACACACACACACACACACCACTGTGGTGGAATAAAAAATCAAGTGCTAGACACAATACATACAACCGAGGAGGAGGTGAAGTGCCTACTGAGGGAACTAGATACCACAAAGGCGATGGTGCCGGACAACATCTCTCCGTAGGTCTTGCGAGTGAGAGCAGGGGCGTTCTGTGTACCACTAACAACAATCAACACATCTTACGAAAAAGGGTGACTACCGGAGGTAAGGAAGACAGCAAACGTAGTCCTAATTTTTATGAAAGGAGACAGACACACAGCATTAAACTACAGACCAGTGTCACTGACTGCATTGTATACAAAGTCATAATGAAGATTATCAGCGATTATCAACGACAACCAGCACGGATTCAGGGACGGTAAATCCTGAGCGACAAACCTACTGAAGTTCTATGACAAGGTGACAGCAGTAAGACAAGAGAGGGATAGATGAGTAGATACCGTTTTTTTGGTCTGTAAAATGGTTTTTAATACAGTTCCACACAAGAGATCAGTCAGGTATAACATGGAAGGCACTGCAATGGATCAGAGAATACCTGACAGGAAGACATCAGCGAGTCATGGTACTTGACGAGATAACAGTGTGGGCGCCTGTGACGAGCGGGGTTCCACAGGGGTCAGTCCAAGGACCGGTGCTGTTTCTGGTATATGTGAATGACATGACAGAAGGAATAGATTAAGAAGTGAACCTGTTTGCAGACGATCTGAATCTAATGAGGAGAATTCAAGCGGAGGAGGACCAGGGAGAACTACAAAGGGATCTGGACAGGCTGCAGGCCTTGTCCAGAAACTGTCTCCTCGAATTCAGCCCCACCAAGTGCAAAGTCATGAAGACTGGGGAAGGGCAAAGTAGACTGCAAAAAAATTACAGTCTAGGGGGCGAAAGACTGCAAACCTTCCTGAAGAAAAAGGATCGTCGGATAAGTATAATGCCCAGTACATCTTTTGAGGCACACTTCAACCAAATAACTGCTGCAGCATATGCTGCATTTATAGGCACCTAGCAAACCTAAGAATAGCATTCAGCCATCTCAGTAAGGAATCGTTCAGGCCTGTACTCCATGTACTTCAGGCTCATATTGGAGTACGCAACACCGGCTTAGAACCTACACCTGTAAAGTAAAAGGACACAAGTGCAACTAATGTGACATTTTATTGTGGCAACGTTTCGCTCTCCAGGAGCTTTGTCAAGCTTGACAAAGCTCCTGGAGAGCGAAACGTTGCCACAATAAAATGTCATATTAGTTGCACTTGTGTCCTTTTACTTTACATATTGTCGGTAATTCTACCAACATTATTACAACCTGGCAAAGCACGTCAGGAAATTAGAGAAAGTGTAAAGGTTTGCTGCGAGACTAGTCCCAGAACCGAAGAGCATGTTCTACGAGGATAACTTAAGGGAAATCGACCTAACAACACTGTGTACGTGTGTACTCACCTAACTGTACTCACCTAATTGTGGTTGCAGGGGTCGAGACTCAGCTCCTGGCTCCGCCTCTTCACCGACCGCCCATAGGTCCTCTCTCCCCCTGCTCCATGAGCTTTATCATACCTCGTCTTAAAACTATGTATAGTTCCTGCCTCCACTACATCGCTTGCCAGACTATTACACTTCCTAACTACTCTATGACTGAAGAAATACTTCCTAACATCCCTTTGACTCATCTGAATTGCACTTTCTCTAATTTCTTGACGTGTTTGACCAGATGTGGGTTCCAAACTGGTGCTGCGTACTACAGTATGGGCCTGACGTACACAGTGTATAAAGTCTTGAACGATTCCTTACTGAGGTACCGGAATGCTATTCTCAGGTTTGCCAGGCGCCCATATGCCGCAACAGTTATTTGGTTAATGTGTGCTTCTGGCGATGTACTCGGCATTAAACTCACTCCTAGGTCTTTCTCCTTGAGTGAGGTTTGCAGCCTTTGGCTGCGGTCTTCTTTGCCCTCTGACCTTCATGACTTTGCATTTGGAGGAGTTAAATTCTAGGAGCCACTTTCTGGATCACACATCCATCCTGTCTGGTCCGCGTCTGATTTAATTCTCCTCATTAACTTTACGTCATCTGCAAACAGGGACACTGCTGAGTCTATCCCATCCCTCATGTCGTTCACATATACCAAGAATAGCACTGGTCCCAGGACTGACCACTGTGGGACCCCTCTCGTCACTGGGGCCTGCCGTGATACTTTATCACGGACCATGACTCGCTGTTGCTTCCCTGTTAGACATTCTCTGATCCATTGCAGTGCCCTTCCTGTTACACGAGCCTGTACTCACCTAGTTGTACTCACCTAGTTGAGGTTGCGGGGGTCGAGTCCGAGCTCCTGGCCCCGCCTCTTCACTGATCGCTACTAGGTCACTCTCCCTGAGCCGTGAGCTTTATCATACCTCTGCTTAAAGCTATGTATGGATATTGCCTCCACTACATCGCTTCCCAAACTATTCCACTTACTGACTACTCTGTGGCTGAAGAAATACTTCCTAACATCCCTGTGATTCATCTGTGTCTTCAGCTTCCAACTGTGTCCCCTTGTTACTGTGTCCAATCTCTGGAACATCCTGTCTTTGTCCACCTTGTCAATTCCTCTCAGTATTTTGTATGTCGTTATCATGTCCCCCCTATCTCTCCTGTCCTCCAGTGTCGTCAGGTTGATTTCCCTTAACCTCTCCTCGTAGGACATACCTCTTAGCTCTGGGACTAGTCTTGTTGCAAACCTTTGCACTTTCTCTAGTTTCTTCACGTGCTTGGCTAGGTGTGGGTTCCAAACTGGTGCCGCATACTCCAATATGGGCCTAACATACACGGTGTACAGGGTCCTGAATGATTCCTTATTAAGATGTCGGAATGCTGTTCTGAGGTTTGCTAGGCGCCCATATGCTGCAGCCGTTATTTGGTTGATGTGCGCTTCACGAGATGGCCGGTGTTATACTCACCCCAATTCTTTTTCGCTTGAGTGAGGTTTGTTAGCCTCCCCTGCTGTACTCGTCTGGGCTTTTTGCCCTTCCCATATCTTCATGCTTGCACTTGGGGGATTGAACTGCCGGAGCCATGAGGCGCGTGCAGCTGGCCAGATTTATTAGTTGTAGGTGGACCCTATATTTTGTATTCCAAGTCAGTTGATGCAAACAGGGACAGGGCAAGGTCTATCCTTCGTCTGTCGGTTCAAATACCAGAAACAGCACGGGCTAGGACTGACCCCTGCGGGACCCGCTGGTCAGGTGCCCAAATGACATATCCTCGGAGGGTACCTATCGCTGTGGGGACACTGGCAATCCTGAGGTACCAGTTAGGCCTCCCTGTTATCCCTGCTTGGTCTCGAGTTTTTGCAACCAATCTGTGTGGAACTGTGTAAAGCCTTTTACAGTCCAAGATATGCAATACACCCCTCTCTTGTCTTACTGCATAGTCCAGCATTGGGTGATAGGGTAATAGGTTTAGTACAAATTTCCATGAAACCAGTTGGTGTGTTGAGAGATCTTTCCTTTCTAGGTGTTCCCATCTTTCCTGATAATCTTCCTGATTTTGCATATATACATGTCAGTGAACATTGTCTGTAGTTTAATGCTTCATGTCTGTACCTTTTTTAAGATTGGGGAATACATTTGCTGTTTCCATGCCTCAGGCAATCTCCCTGTTTCGATAGATGTATTGAATATGTGTTGTGTGTGTGTGTGTGTGTTGTTGTTGTGTGGTAGTGTGTTTTGTTGTGTGTGTGTGTGTTGTTGGTGTGTGTGTGGTGGTGTGTGATGTGTGTGTGTGGTGTGTTGTTCTGATGTGTGTTGGTGTGTGTGTGTGTGTGTGGATGTTGGATGTGTGTGTGTGTGATTGTGGTGTTGTGTTGTGTGTGTGTGTGTGTATCTACCTAATTGTGCTCACCTAATTGTGATTGCAGGGGTCGAGACTCAGCTCCTGGCACCATCTCTTTACTGATCGCTACTAGGTCCTTTCTCTCTCTGCTTCCTGAGCTTTGTCATACCTCGTCTTAAAGCTATGTATGATCACAATTGGAAGCTGAAGACTAAGACGAGTCACAGAAATGTTAGGAAGTATTTCTTCAGTCTTAGAGTCGTGAGGAAGTGAAATAGCCTAGCAAGTGATGTAGTGGAGGCAGGAACCATACATAGCTTTAAGACGAGGTATGACAAAGCTCAGGAAGCAGAGAGAGGAGAGAGAGAGAGAGAGAGAGAGAGAGAGAGAGGAGAGAGAGAGAGAGAGAGAGAGGAGAGAGAGAGAGAGAGGAGAGAGAGAGAGAGGAGAGAGAGAAAGAGAGAGAGAGAGAGGACCTAGAAGCGATCAGTGAAGAGGCGGGGCCAGGAGCTGAGTCTCGACCCCTGCAACCACAAATAGGTGAGTACAAATAGGTGAGTACACACACACACACACACACACAGTAGAGCTACAAGTGGAGGGAGAAGCAGGAAGGCCAGGACGAATGAAGCCAAACTACAAGAAAGGGGACTACACAGGAATGAGGAACTTCCTGAACGGGGTTCAGTGGGACAGAGAACTGGCAGGGAAGCCAGTTAATGAGATGATGGAATATGTAGCAACAAAATGCAAGGAGGCTGAGGAGAGCTTTGTACCCAAGGGTAACAGGAATAATGAAAAAGCCAGGATGAGCCCATGGTTTACCCAAAGGTGCAGGGAGGCAAAAACCAAGTGTGCTAGGGAATGGAAGAAATATAAAAGGCAAAGGACCCAGGAGAATAAGAGAGCGGGTCGTTGAGCCAGAAACGAATATGCACAGATAAGGAGGCCAAAAGACAATATGAAAAGGGACATAGCAGCGGAAGCCAAATCTGCCCCCGAAAACTGTTGTACAGCCACATCAGGAGGAAAAACAACAGTCCAAGGACCAGGTAATCAGGCTAAGGAAGGAAGGAGGAGAGACAACAAGGGAATGACCGTGAAGTATGTGAGGAACCTCAACAAGAGATTCAAAGAAGGGTTCACAGAGGAGACAGAAGGGGCTCCAGAAAGACGGAGAGGTGGGGCACACCACCATGTGTGGACACAGTGCACACAACGAGGAAGAAGTGAAGAGGTTTCTGAGTGAGCTAGATACCTCAAAGGCAATGGGGCCAGATACATCTCCCCAGGGGTATTGAGAGAGGGAGCGAGGCGCTATGTGCACCCTAACAACAATATTCAATACATCTATCGAAACAGGGAGATTCCCTGAGGCATGGAAGACAGCAAATGTAGTCCCAATCTTTAAAAAAGGAGACAGACATGAAGCATTAAACTACAGACCAGTGTCACTGACATGTATAGTATGCAAAATCATGGAGAAGATTATCAGGAGAAGAGTGGTGGAACACCTAGAAAGGAATGATCTCATCAACAGCAGCCAATATGGTTTCAGGGACGGGAAATCCTGTGTCACAAACCTACTGGAGTTCTATGACATGGTGACAGCAGTAAGACAAGAGAGAGAGGGGTGGGTGGATTGCATATTCTTGGACTGCAAGAAGGCGTTTGACACAGTTCCACACAAGGAGGACCAAGCAGGGATAACAGGGAAGGCACTACAATGGATCAGGGAATACTTGTCAGGAAGACAGCAGCGAGTCATGGTACGTGGCGAGGTTGTCAGAGTGGGCACCTGTGACCAGCGAGGTTTCCACAGGGTCAGTCCTAGTACCAGTGCTGTTTTGGTATTTGTGAAGACATGATGGAAGGAATGACTCTGGGGTTTGTCCCTTTTTGCAGATGACGTGAAGTTGATGGGGAAGAATTCCTCGATCGAAGACCAGGCAGAACTACAAAGGGATCGGGGACAGGCTGCGGCCCTGGTCCAGCAATTGGCTCTGGAGTTCAATCCCACCAAGTTGCAAAGTCATGAAGATTGGGGAAGGGCAAAGAAGACCGCAGCCGCGTACAGTCTAGGGGGCCAGAGGGGCTACAAACCCCACTCAAGGAAAAAGATCTTGGGGTGAGTATAACACCAGGCACATCTCCTGAAAGCGCCCCATCAATCAAATAACTGCTGCAGCATATGGGCCTAGCAAACCTCAGAACAAGCATTCCGACATCTTAATAAGGAATCGTTCAGGCCTGTACACCGTGTACGTTAGCCCATATTGGAGTATGCGGCACCCGTTTGGAACCCACACGTTAGCCCAAACACGTAAAGAAACTAGAGAAGTGCAAAGGTTTGCAACAAGACTAGTCCCAGGAGCTAAGAGGTATGTCCTACGAGGAGAGGGTTTAAGGGAAATCAACCTGACGGCACTGGGGACCGGAGAGATAGGGGGGACATGATAACGACATACAAAATACTGAGAGGAATTGACAAGGTGGGCAAAGACAGGATGTTCCTGAGATTGGACACAGTAACAAGGGGACACAGTTGGAAGTTGAAGACACAGATGAATCACAGGGAAGTTAGGAAGTATTTCTTCAGCCACAGAGTAGTCAGTAAGTGGAATAGTTTGGGAAGCGATGTAGTGGAGGCAGGATCCATACATAGCTTTAAGCAGAGGTATGATAAAGCTCACGGTTCATGGAGAGTGACCTAGTAGCGATCAGTGAATAGGCGGGGCGAGGAACTCGGACTCGACCCCCGCAACCTCAACTAGGTGAGTACAACTAGGTGAGTACACACACACATACACACACAGCTGGTGGACCTTGTTCATAGGTTAGATAAATACATAAGTGGGTGTGGGTGAGTGTGAGTTGGACCTGACTAGCTTGTGCTACTTGGTCAGTTGTCATGTTCCTTCCTTAAGTGAATAGGGCCTCACCTAACTACGTTAGGGTGTTGGCTTAAGCCGATAGGATAATTGGATGCCTCGCATGGGCCAGTAGGCCTGCTGTAGTGCTCCTTCTTTCTTATGTTCTTATTACTGTTCTAGCTTTTCACTGTAGAGTACTGTTCGTGCGTAACTGTATCATTTAAAGTAGGTATTCTTACCATGTTACACTTCTGTTTTGGATATTGCTGTACCGTTCTTATTTGTTACTGTAGTTTATGCATATTTCTGTACTGTTCTTTTGTTTTATAGTAGTGTATTTTTGTTGTGTTACTTCTTTGTTTTTGTGTTTTGCTGTTGTTGTTTGTTATTGTTTTCTTCTTACTTGTCATTATCTTGTTCTTACCTTTTACTTTATCCTTCTTTCATGTTACAGCACCATTCTTGTATGTTGATGTTCTGCTCTTATATCTTGCTCTACTCTCCTACAAAATCTTCCACAAAAGTATTTCCCACATTTGCGTTTATGAGTCACATAACAATTCTCTTGACTCAAAATTCCCAAGAGTATCATTTAACACTTAGAAGCATTACTATCACTCTCTCCTCCACACTAATCTCCCCCTAGACAATGTTAATACAAATGACACTATAAACAACACACCCCTTCCTTGATCTGTTGAGAAAAACAATTTCAACAGCCTTTCTTATAATCTGGCAAATTCGTCTTATTGGTAATGTCGTCGATCCTTTTGTATTATTCACTTACCTGGAGTTTACCTGGAGAGAGTTCCGGGGGTCAACACCCCCGCGGCCCGGTCTGTGACCAGACCTCCTTAGGTCAGTGTCCCAGGATGCGACCCACACCAGTCGACTAACACCCAGGTACCCATTTTACTGATGGGGAACATAGACAACAGGTGGAAAGAAACACGTCCAATGTTTCTACTCTGGCTGGGAATCGAACCCAGGCCCTCACCGTGTGAAGCGAGAGCGTTAACCACCAGGCAACCATTTTGCTTTACTGAATATTTGCAACACTAGCAACAAAAATAATGTGTTTTGCAATTCTCTTCTTTTATTTATCGTATTTAACGCTTCATCAATTCTCATGATGCACACAGCCCTTTCCCTTGCTAAATTAAGTCAATTCATTATTATATTTCTCTTTTCTATCACACCGTCAATCACAATTCTAACTTATACAGTGGCTGGTATACTCACCAGAAAATAGAGAAACACAAATGGTTTAATTTATTTAAAAATATTTTTTAATTCAACGCAACACTGTCAAAGAGTTCTGAATTGTACCTGAAGCAAAGGGAGGGACAAAAACTAGACTATTATAATGTGACGTGACTCTAGAGATGCCATTAAAACCATAAATTATTTTACTACCGCAACAATGTTTCAGTAGTTACAACAATTTTAAACTTTCTTTCCAAAAAGACTGGAGTCACTAAGGGTTCAGTACCTATAGCAGTTTGGAAGATGATTTTCCAACAAGACTGCAGTCGCTATGGATACAATAGCTATGACGGTTTTAAAGATATCTTGCTTAAATATGTTTTTATTCTCAATAAGAAATGATCAAATTATATGACATAATTTATATAATACCTGATCATATTTCAATCAGTCTGTGTCAAATATAGATAATCAGTATTACTCCAACACTGAATTAATCACATAAAAGCTACATCATACAGAGTTCATAAGACTCGCACTATTATGAAGCTGTGTATCTCACTAGCACAGTACCACAAGTCCACACTGTGCATCTTGGTACAGACACCAACTAATCAAAGAGAGTCCACATAAAACAGTGTGTAGACACAATCTGAAAACCTCAGTAATATACTTTAGTATAGACTGAGTTTCCAAACCTGGGAAGATATTTAATCTTTCACTAAGAATGGCAGAGCGACCCTCTCCATGAAACTGTGTGCTGACACTTCTTCGAAGTGAATGCTGACACTCTCCCTGAAACTGAGTTCTGACACTCTCCCTAGAATTGAATGCTGACACTCTCCCTGGAACTGAGTGCTGACAGTAAACATTTCAACAATGCCAATAATATTCAAATCTGTGTTGCAAAATGAGCATTGTTTCGAAATAATAACTTTAAAGAAAGGACCCTCATTTGGTGAAGGTCTCTTAATCCAAGGAGTTGGAACTATCCTTCCGTTTCTCTGAACAAGCCTAAGTTCCTCTCATTTCCCGAGCTCTCTGTGACACTTACTATATATAACAGTTTTCTAAGATAAACATTGTAATTTCATAAAGATTATATTAATCTTTTTGTATAATGTTGATTCTTCGCATCATTCTCGAAAAAATTAGGACAATATAAAATATACATAATTTGTCTCAGTCGAGAGGAAAGTAGAAAAATGAAAAAAGAAGGCTCTGCCAAGAGTCCCTTTAGAGACTGACTGTTGCTCCTCAGAGCCATTTTCTTCAACTATTGAATTTTACTACTTAAGTCAGTAGTGCCACTGGCACCCAGGTGGTCTGTTTTAAATGATCGGCACTCACGTCCTTGTTAGCAGAAAACTGGATGCTTCTATTCACAATAAAAGAAACATACAAGAACGGCTTAGAGGCTCAGACAAATTGACAAAGTCAGTTGCAGGATCAAACTCACGAGTGCGTTCTATAAGCCATTTAAACTGCAAGGTTTATTCTAAGTTAGTTAACTACAAAGGGAATATTAATGGTGTGAGATTAACAATAGCTGAAGGCTTAGATGCTTTTGTAAGGTGCAGAACAGATGAAAGTGTAACGTCAAATACAACTGAAGGTGTATTATCAACCACAAGTGAAGATGTAACGTAAACTACAGGTGACAGCAAAATGTTAAATACAAGTGAAGGCTTAAAATGCACACGACGAGCTATCTTTCTTCTCTGAATTATACGAGAAGTCAATTACAGGACACTTGGGGAAAAAATAATTTCAGAGGAATGTAAGAATAAACTATGAAAGGAAAAGTGGTGAATTTGTAACCTGGATCTGAGAAGAGTCAAGACTCCGAGAGTCGATCTGATGATGTACACATGTCTCTTCTTAATGATAAGTGGTAGGTTGTACTAACAGTGCAATTTATTAGTTAAAGATAGTGAAGAGAGTGATCACCTACATAGTATGTTTAAAAAAAAAGATAGAGAGGGTGAGTGTGGTAAAAAATCTAAGGGAGGAAGCTGTTGTCCAACATAGTTAAGAAAGTAATTTCCCTAAGAGTGATTACGGTTTTATCCAAGAAATATACTGAAGAGCAGAGGTCTCCAAACTGCGTCCCGTAGCACATTGAAATATTTAGAAATAATAAAACTAATAAACAGTCATTTTCAGTCACTTAAAGTTAAGGATTTTGATGCTTGTAACAATTTATATGCCAAATTTGTTCAAATTTTAGTTCTAACCTTTCCATTTTTCAAATATACCCTTCAGTTATGGAAGTAAAAAGAAGCAGAGCAGAGCAGAGTGAGTGTTGCCTGTGTAATGAAGAATGGAGCATAAAATACTTTTTTGTACAAGCAGTTGATAAAGTCTTGTGTATCATATGCCGCAAAACTGTTGCAGTTTTGAAGCAGTATAATGTACACAGGCGCTATGAGACCAAATATAAACCAACTTATTCACAGTTCTCAGAAACAACATTCGAACATAAATGGAATCAATGCAATGAGGACTTCTGCCCCAACAATTCTTTTTTTTTTTTTTTTTACGCAGAAGAGAGATGATAAGCTTTAACCAGGGCCAATTATAAAGTAGCTCATACGTTAGCCACAAGAATGGAGCCATTCACCAATGGAGCTCTGATCAAAGAGTGTATGATGGAAGCAGTGGGAGAGTTATGCCCAGAAAAGACAAATTTGATCAAAATCCTCAGTCTTGCGCCGATTACTGTTGCTCGTAGAAGTGATATGAGAAGCAATATATTTCATCAAATTACAGATAAAACGGCAAAATTTTAGTTTTATTCTTCTCATTTGGCTTCAGTGTTGAAACATTCCCAAGTCAGTTTTAAATAGAAATTATTGATTTCCAATGAGGAGACAAGCTGAAAGAAAATAATCAAAAATGATATCTCATACAATTTTATAAAACTTTCCAGCCTGAATAGTGTCCAAATTAGAAGCGAGTTGCGTGTGGATTCGTATCACATTCTGGTACAACATGACTTTGTGAACAAAGAATTTAAAAATGAAGCATGACGAGTTCAAATATTGCACACATTTATCTGATGAGCATTTGAAGTTCATTCTAGTAATTGACTCCTCAAGCTTTACACCTCAGGTCAGCAATATTGTGAAATTAATATACTAGTACCATCATTCCCATTAGTAATGTGCAAATTAATTGTGTGCCAGCTTTTCTCATCTGCAGTTCAATAATTGCTTTATTGAATTATGTTTAATAATTTTAATCCTTGTATATCATTTCACAGTGTAAGCATAGTAGTGTTTCTTCATAACTGTCACATTTCTCATATCATGCCGATTACAAAAGCATCCAAATAAAACTTATTAATTTATTCATTTAAATTATATATTAATTTGCTTATTTTTATTTAAAAAAACAATTTTTTTTCTTTGGCCCTTGAAAATGTGTAAGTTATACGATGTTGTTTTTGTAGAGAAAAGTTTGTAGACCCATGGTTTAAATCATCCTCAAGTTACATAACTTACACAACGTAGCATCAAGAGATTGTTTGCTATGGCGACGAACTATAAGATTTAAGCTGACCAAAAGACATTTTCCAGTTATTGAACTTAATCCAACAAAATTTGTGCCTATACAGCCTAAATCTGTGAAATGATTCATTCATTTCACAACGATGCATCAGCCATAATAATAATAATAATAATAATAATAATAATAATAATAATAATAATAATAATAATATAATCACATAATCACTCCTCATCCATCATCTATCTATAATCATAATCAATAATAATAATAATAATAATAATAATATATAATAATAATAATAATAATAATAATAATAATAATAATAATAATAATAATAATAATAATAATAATGACACAAGGTCAACATATTCAGTTTTTAAAATAGTTTCTGGCAACAAAGTTCTTAAGAGACCAAGACATATGTCTTTGCTCACAAACAATATCATACACTTCCACATGAAGAAACCAGAGGTGAACAGAGTTCTCGCAGACAGAGGGAAGAAGAGGAGGTGTTGCCTCTTTGTTATCCATCCAGAGATAAGGTGACGCTGTCGCAGCAGTCATGAGGTCAGACATGCTCCCAGCTTGTCACATGCAACAGAATGCATCACAACTCTCAAACTAGCAAACAAGAGTGTAGCAGCAGGAGCACAAAAAAATCAAATTCTTGCTGGCCAACAAAAATATATGGAGTGAACCAACCTACCTATCTAAAAGCAAATTAATAGGGCAAAAAATAATATAGAGGAAGTTTATGATATTTTTTTTTAATTTTACTCGGGAAAATAACATTAGCAATTTAATTTTTGTTTAAAATATGTAAATAATCATAATTGTAAAATTTTATTTTCTGCGATGAACAATGAGTAAAAAATACTAGAGCAATTTGTTAACCCCCCAAAAACTGAGTAAGAACTGAAAGGAAAAAGGACTTATGTAATGTTCTTTTTTTAAAATTATTTTTAA
Source organism: Cherax quadricarinatus (assembly GCF_026875155.1). Lineage (NCBI taxonomy): Eukaryota > Metazoa > Arthropoda > Malacostraca > Decapoda > Parastacidae > Cherax > Cherax quadricarinatus. The sequence continues at coordinate 11,973,705 of NC_069399.1, read as the reverse complement.
AATCATCATCCCTAAAAAAAAAACTAAAGTAAAATTTAAGAACTTCGAAATTTTGAAGAGAAAAAGGAAAAAGGGAAAGGGGGTCCCAAAGGTAAATCTAATCGCCTTCAGACACTGGAAAAAAGGCCCAGTGATGAGATGCGCACATAGGACAACTTGCAATATAGGTGAGTACACAGGTAGGGACACTGAGGAGTGTGTGGGTGCAATTTTTAAAGATTTGAGAAGTATAGAATGCAAAAATACAAAGAGTCAAACTTATTCTCTCATCGACAAAACACGAGATCGGAAACTGAGAAGGAATCCACGCTTGACGGGGGCGGAGAGATATTGTGTGTACCTAGATCGGGACAGAAGAGTACAGGTGAGTAAAAAAGCAGATAGAGAATGAGATATATTCTGTGACAGGAAAGAGAACCAGTGAATGCATCGACAGTTGCAAAAGCCCCACGTCCAAGAAGACAGCAAGCATCCATCTTATGAGGCCTGCAGATCTTGGATGAAAAAATCTTTCAAGTTCTCACCCACCCCACTTCCCACTCAAACACAAAAAGTAATGCAAATCTTGCTCTATCACATCCTCCACACCTACACTAGCCTTGTTTACAAGCCTCTGGATGCAACATCCCGGCAATTCCAGGAACAGCTGTTAAAATTGACCACTGTCTGGAAAATCTTCCAGCTCCTGCACCCAACATCTTGCTCCTGGGGGATTTCAACTTAAGGCACCTAAAATGGAGGAATATAACAAATAATATTGTTGCAGTAATAACACCAGGAGGCAGCTCTGATGAAAACTCACACTCACACGAGCTTTTAAATCTCTGCACAAAATTCAATTTAAACCAGCAAATAATAGAGCCTACTACACTGGAGAATACACTAGACCACATCTTCACTAACAATGATGATCTGATAAGAAATGTCACCATATCAAAAACAATATACTCAGATCACAACATAATTGGGGTTTTCAGACATGTATGCGTGGAGCCCCAGCCCGACATAATGAGACTAGTCACGAGGGGCATTCACCAAAATTCAACTTCAATAACAAAAACATAAAGTGGGACCAAGAAAACCCAATTCCTAACGATATAAGCTGGGAAGATATACTAAGCAACACAGACCCCAACTTATGCCTAGAACAGATTAAATCGGTGGCACTCGATGTATGCACAAGCTTATTCCTCTAAGAAAAAGGAGGGGTAGATGTTAAATAGGTAGAGACAGGCCTCCCTTTACAGGCGACGGAAAAGAATAACAGAGCGGCTAAAAGAGGTCAATATATCTGAAATGCGTAGGGAGACACTGGTCAGAGAAATAGCAAGCATCGAATTAAGCTAAAAGAATACTTTAGGAGTCGGAATCGCGGGAAGAACTAAAAGCCATAAATGAAATCGAAAGAAACCCAAAAAAAATTTTTCCTTCCCAAACCCAAAAATAAAAATCGAGAACAACGCCCCAGTTTTGGGGTATTAAAAAAGATGGGGTCCTAAAACAGTTTAAACAGCAAAAAAAATGATTTGAGTTTACTCAAGTCCCGGGATGACTCATTTTTTTAAGCAACCCGGAAAAACCAAAACGGGAGAGTCAAAGGGTAAAAAGGGAATTTTTTTTTTAAAAGAGCCACAAAATTTTGTTTAAACACAACCTATCCGATGAAACCCCTAAACCCAAATGACTTCGAGCAGGCGAAAAAGGGACATGCCCCATGAAACTCCCCCCAAGGGCCAACTCAGGGAAACTCTGGGGTTCATCAAGAATGCAAGAACCCCCTTTTCACAAACCCTTTTTCATCCTATGGAGGGGGGACATGGACAGGGGGGGCCCGCCCCTCAGTTATTTAAAAAAAACCCAGCCATAGCCCCACCCCAAAAAGGGGGGCAGTAAAGCAACAGAAAAGAACTTCAGCCCAATAGAAAATAACACCCCTATCAAAAAAATCTTGAAAAGGGCCCTAAAAAGCAAGATCACCACCCATCTGGGGAAACCCATCAGTTACACAACCCGGGGCAACAGGGGTTTTTTAGAACAGGTCGCTCCTGTCTGCCCTAAACTATTGGATCCAGACAAGGTCCTAAATGCACAAAAGGGCCAAAAAAGAAGGGCAGATGTAATAATACGCCCCCCCCCCAAAAGCCTTCGAAAAGTTTTGGCCCTTTGCGAAATTAGGAACTAAAATGCGTGTAAGGTATAACGGGGAAAAGGGTCGGTCGTGGATTTTATAATTTCCTCACAAACAGAACCCCAGGAGTAGTCGTCAACAAAAGAAAAAAGCCCAGGCACTACGGTAAAAAAGCTCTGTTCCAAAAGGGCACAGTACTGGGCCCCCATTTTGTTCCTCATCCTCATATCCGACATGGGAAAAGGGATGTCAGCCCGGCCCCTTTGTCTTCCTTTGCAGAGACCCCCGTTTGCATGACAAAAGTTTCCTTTTGGCGACCTGAAAGGGGCCCCAGGCGGAATCAACCAAATCTTTCAGTGGCTGCGAAAAAAATATAAGTTCAACGATGAAAAAATTTAAAATTACTCGATATGGTAAACATGGGGAAATTTAAATCTTCTTTAAAGGTACAAAACAAATTTGGCACAAAATAGGCAAAACCCCAACGTAAAAATTTGGGGTGTTTCATGTGGGGGGATCTCCCCCTCAAGGCCCATAAAAATTGTATCAATGCATCTGCTAAAAAATACGGGAAAGGGAAAATGAAAACCCTTCAAAACTGGGGGGAGGCCAACCCATGTTTTACACCTTCGGGGCCCTTTGGGTTCAAATCTAGGCTGGAATATTCGCACACTAACACACCTTTCAGGCGGGGGAAAAATTTGGGCCGACCTAAAAATGTACAGAAACTTTCACGGCGCCCCAAAAAGGGGAGATAAACACCTCAATTACTGGGAGCGCTTTGGGTTCCAAAAACCTGTATTCCCTGAAGCAGGGGGGAGAGTTTACTGTTTAAATAAACACCGGGAAAATCCAAAGAGGGACTAGTCCCGGAACTTGCACACGAAAATCATCATACGAAAGCAAAAGATTTGGGCCAGACGTTTGCCCATCCCCCAATAAAAAAGCGGGGGTGTCACTAGCACTTTAAAGGGAAAACCATACAAAAAAGTGTCGGGGGCCCGGGGATGTTCAAGCCCCCCAGCACACAAAAGGGGGGATTACCAACAGCCCCCGGGCGGTCTTCAACCCGGGGACTGGAAAAGCACCAAAAATTCAGTTCCTGATCCCGCCGGGCTTTGGGTCTTTCGTTGGTTTGCGTGCAGCCACAAACAACCCGCCTTGGGTTTATCAGGGGGTCTGATTTTACCAGGAGGCCTGGTCACAGACCGGGCCGCGGGGGCGTTGACCCCCGGAACTCTCTCCAGGTAAACTCCAGGTAAACACCCGCTAACGCAGGACCCTTTCTCGTAACCACACTCCATCTCAATCCTCAACCTCCTTTCCTCATTTTTCCTCTGTTCTCCATCTTCTCCGTCCTCCCTCAACCACACCAATGCCCATATCCAATTCCAGTGCATGATCCACATCGACGAACTCTGAAAGAGGTATATCTAAACGAGTGTCTAACAAAAAAAAAAACGGCAGAACCTCCTGTATAGAATCAGAAAACTTAAGCAGGAGAATACTGACAAAATCCAACAATGCTTCGAAATGGACGGAAAAATTCTAGTGAAGAAAACAAATGTAGGCCAACTGTACACTATCACAAATGAGAATGAACTATCACGATTCCTTCGGCATACTAATCTCACAAAGACTGTAGATGAATAGTTCAGAGAACCGACACGTTGATAAATTAGATATATGCTGTATTCTATTCAAGATTTGATGGACTGACCACATCGACTCAAGGTTGAGGGACTGATTACCTCATTCTTCTCCTGTTCTTCACGATTCTCCTTTGTATGGACTGACGAAGCTACTGTGTGGCGAAACGTTTCCTCGCAGAGACTGATTAAACAATGTCCAAACCAAAAGCCTACGTGTAGTGTGTTATGCTCCATTATTGCACAAATTTCGCAGTACTATCTCTTAGTAATTAAAATCAACTACCTCAGTATATATGATTTTATTGGTGAGAATTAGCCACCTCATGCTATGTGTTTTTATTAAATTATTACTTGCTTAAAATTTTTTTAATAAATACTGTCTCTCCATTTTTCAACCCTATTTTTTAATACTATTAATTACTATTACATGTTAAAAATTTGTTTAATGCCATAGTTACTATCAGTCCATTTTTTGTATATTTTCTACATATTATTAATTACCATTACTAGCTAAAAACTTGTTTTAATACCACATTTACTATCAGTCCATTCTACTTTATACAATTAATCATTTTATTTTCTTAGTATAATTCTTTACTTTTAATTACTTTGTATTGCCTTTATAAGTTCTAATATTACTACCGATGCAGTATTGAATCCTAATAGATGTTAATTAAAATATAATACTCATAACAGAAATTGTTTCTTTTCTTTATATTTTTTAATTAATATTACTTAAATTTTGTTCAGCACCATATTTACTCTCAGTCAATTTCACCTCAGCACAATTTTTACTTTAGTACAATTTTTAATTTACCATTACTTGCTTACTAGGGTGTGCAAAAGAAGAAAATTAAAAGTGAATACAGGAAAGAGTAAGGTTATGAGGATAACAAAAAGATTAGGTGATGAAAGATTGGATATCAGATTGGAGGGAGAGAGTATGGAGGAGGTGAATGTATTCAGATATTTGGGAGTGGACGTGTCAGCGGATGGGTCTATGAAAGATGAGGTGAATCATAGAATTGATGAGGGGAAAAGGGTGAGTGGTGCACTTAGGAGTCTGTGGAGACAAAGAACTTTGTCCTTGGAGGCAAAGAGGGGAATGTATGAGAGTATAGTTTTACCAACGCTCTTATATGGGTGTGAAGCATGGGTGATGAATGTTGCAGCGAGGAGAAGGCTGGAGGCAGTGGAGATGTCATGTCTGAGGGCAATGTGTGGTGTGAATATAATGCAGAGAATTCGTAGTTTGGAAGTTAGGAGGAGGTGCGGGATTACCAAAACTGTTGTCCAGAGGGCTGAGGAAGGGTTGTTGAGGTGGTTCGGACATGTAGAGAGAATGGAGCGAGACAGAATGACTTCAAGAGTGTATCAGTCTGTAGTGGAAGGAAGGCGGGGTAGGGGTCGGCCTAGGAAAGGTTGGAGGGAGGGGGTAAAGGAGGTTTTGTGTGCAAGGGGCTTGGACTTCCAGCAGGTATGCGTGAGCATGTTTGATAGGAGTGAATGGAGACGAATGGTTTTTAATACTTGACGTGCTGTTGGAGTGTGAGCAAAGTAACATTTATGAAGGGGTTCAGGGAAACCGGCAGGCCGGACTTGAGTCCTGGAGATGGGAAGTACAGTGCCTGCACTCTGAAGGAGGGGTGTTAATGTTGCAGTTTAAAAACTGTAGTGTAAAGCACCCTTCTGGCAAGACAGTGATGGTGTGAATGATGGTGAAAGTTTTTCTTTTTCGGGCCACCCTGCCTTGGTGGGAATCGGCCAGTGTGATAATAAAAAAATAATAAATATTGCTTACTATTATAAACTATTATTATAGAACTGATAACCATTGCAATATTATATTGTCAACCTCGTGCCATAATAAGAGTTAGCATAATCTGTTATTATAAACTATTATTTTTTGTTTTCTCCTATTTCTTTATAACTACCATTACCTGCAGACTTTTAATTTAATTATCACTTCCAGTACTAAGCAATTTTATTGTATTCAGTAAACTTCTATTCTAAATTTACAACTTTTGTCAAACTCTAAAAGTATAACCGTTCAATATTAAATCATCAAATCTTTACCACATTAAAAGTAAACTGTACCTCTGTATCTTTTTAAAACTACTTGTAACAATCCATTAGCTAATAAGATAAATTAGTTTATTATTATAATTATTAAGGTTAACATAATACTTTATTCAAAAGTCTAGTTGTAGAGTCATTCGCAATCTTATGATTACAAGTATTGATCCTGATTTCAACCTTTTATTAAATGACTTACACGAATCGAAATACAACTGTAATTATTTTACAGCAGACCAACCAAAGACATTACTCAGAGCCAGCAATAACATAACTATCTTTAATTACAATGTTAGATCTTTAAGCAAAAATTACGATGACCTCACATCATTACTCAATTCCCTTCATACCAGTATGTCAATCATCACACTCACAAAAACCTAGCTAAAGCCTGGCACTACAGGTGTCTATGCCATTCCTGGTTACACAGCCATACATAACTGAAGGACAGACCAGCAAGGGGTTGGAACAGCTACATACTACTCAGATCAACTTGAATGTATCAATAATTCTTGCAAAAGAGATGAACATGGAGAATATATTATAGCTAAATTTAAATCAAAAGATCTGCAAAAACTCCTCACAGTGACAAACATCTACAGAGTACCACAGTCAAGCATTTACCATTTTAGTGAAAAGTTAGGAGATATGGTAACTGATGCACATATGAACGAAGACCACTTGCTGCTCTCAGGAGATTTCAACATAAATCTACTACACTACCAGGACCCACAAGTAACCGAATTCACAAACACTATGAGGAACTGCTTGTTGCTACCAACAATAACAAAACCTACAATAATCTCCGAGACTAGTATCTCCTTATTAAACCACATCTGGACTAACACCATATCCCCTTTAAAATCAGGCATAATCACAGACAACACCACAGACCACTACCCTACTTTTCTCATAACCAGCCTAGGTAAATTGCCCCAAGACACTTCTAAAGCTACCCTCATACTACATAACGAGACAGCTGTTGATAACTTATTAACAGCTATGAATAATGTTGACTGGCATAATGAGCTTGATACATATACAGATACGAATGAATGTTTCAATAATTTTCTTAAAAAAAAAAAAAACATTACCACTATAACAAGCATTGACCGAAAAAAAACTAAACAGATCACAGCTAAGAGACTGAACAGTCCCTGGCTAACACCCAGTATCCTTAAATCCATTAATAAAAAGCATCTATTTTGTTAGTGGGATGAATTGTAAAGGACCTGCCTAGTATGGGCCAACGGGCCTGCTGCAGTGTTCCTCCTTTCTTATGTTCTTATGTTCTTAAAAACAGTACAGAATGAGTCAAATAACTAGAGACCATTCTAAACGTTACTCGTCAATCCTTGCCAGCCTGATAAGAAGGTCAAAAAAATTGTATTATGAAAACAGATTACAGAACATAAAAGGTGATATGTAAAAGACCTCGAAAACCCTATCTGAAATTCTAGGAACTAACAAGATATCCAAAAACAAAACAATCAAATTAACAAAATCCGATGAACCCCTTCTCCCACCAACTGAAACAGCAAGCAAACTCAATGTTTTCTTCTCCACCATATGGAAAGAATCTAGCAAGCAAAATCCCAAGTTCAAACACCCGTCCATCAGACTACCTCACGAGCACCTACCCATAACATTATTCCTAGCCCCAACCAACCCAACAGAAGTCTTGCTCATCATGAACACACTCAAAACAATGCAGAGGACATAAATAACTTACCGCCTTTTATGTACAAAAAAGTATATCATATACTGTCACCAATTATTGCAACACTCTTTAACAAATCCATCGAATCCTCCACCTTCCCAGCAGTTCTCAAAATAGCGAGGGTCACCCAGATCCACAAAGGAGGTGATCAAGCCGACTTGAGTAATTGTAGACCAGTATCTAACCTACCAATGCTCTCTAATATCTTTGAAAAATTTATTCATAGACAGATCTATTCCTATCTCATCTCACACAACATACTAAACCCCTGTCAGTTTGGATTCAGGACAAATAATTGTACAAATGATGCAATTATACATATGCTAGAACTAATATACACTGCTCTCGAGAAGAAAGAAGTCCCGCTGGGAATCTTCATTGATTTATGTGAAGCTTTTGATACAGTTCACCATGATTTGCTGCACATTAAATTAACATACAATGGTTTAAGAGGGCACTCCCTCAACTACTTAAAGTCATACCTTCGTAACAGAAGCCAATATGTGTACGCAAATGGAGCAAACTCTTCCACTCAACCTATCACAGTCGGTGTCCCACAAGGAAGTGTCCTTGGCCCACTCCTCTTTCTCATTTACATCAATGACCTACGAAATGCATCTCAGCTACCCAAACCCATATTATTTGCAGATGACACAACATACGCCTTCTCTCACTAAAAACCCAGTCATACTGGCTAACACTGTTAATGCCGAATTGCAGAAAATAATTACCTGGATGATGAAAAATAAGCTTACCCTCAATACTGAGGTTTGAGGTTTGAGGTTCTGACCAGAGCTTTGGTAAGATGGGAGGGGGGAAGAAGGATGGGTAAGGATGGAATGTGGGAAAGGTTGGGGAGGGAGGAGGGGTAGGTGGGGTTATAAAAGGGTAGTGGCCTATCCACTTCGGTGTAATTTGAATATGCGTGTGTGCAGATTGAGTAATTTATAAAGAGGTTGGTTTTATGAGTAGGGTATACCTCCTGCCCATCAATTTCACACTGCTATATTGTTGTTATACCAGTGTGTCATTGAATTGGAAGGATGCATACTGCGTACAATTGCTTGCCTTTTTTTCGCAAGAGGTTGGTCAGGAGGGCGCAGTTGCAGGCAAAGGTTGCCGGGCATTTGCTGGAGGTTGGTAGCTCACCTGGAGTTGGCCGGCAAGGCAGTGACTGAGGTGGTGTCCTGCTGTATTGTAGTAGTAGGTGCAACGAGGTTAGTTGTGAGGTGTTGGTTGATAGAAGTGGGTCACCCGGAGATGGGGAGCGCTAGTCCGTGTTACTGGACATAGAATGGTTCCGGTGGTATCCATTCTTCGTCTGCGGGGAGGTCGCTTAAGATTTTAGGTCGAGGAAAGTTCTCCTTGTGGATGAAGCGTCGAACTCTTTGTTGGAGGGTCATTCTTTGGGATCTGTGGGAAGGGGTGGTGATGGTATAGTCGGTTGTGTTCACTGGCTGGGGGAGGATTCACTCTGTCAGGCACGTAGAGTTCCTGCATGTCATATAGTTCTCTCTTAGTAAGTTTGTCTAATCGGACATTGATTGCGGGGATTCTCTGTTGTATGTGTAGGTCCTCTGATCTGATTCTGTCTCTGAGTCTGGAGTTCGTGACGAAGCGGAGGGCTTTGTTTTGGACTCTTTGGAGTTTTAGCATGTTGGTTTTGGTTGTGAGCTACATTGGTACACAGGGGTATTCCAACAGAGGTCTGATCATCATCTTGTAGAGGTGTAGTTTGATGTGGGGAGGAGCTGCTTTGAATCGATAAAGTTGGCCAAGGCAGGCTGTCGCTAGGTTTACTTTTTTGGTTGTGTGGGTTGTAGAGTTGAGTAATCTGCCGATCTCGTATCCTAGGATCTTGTTTGGGTTCCTAATAGCAATTCGGGTACCTCTGATGGAAATGCCCCCTTTGTCTTCTATGGTTGATGGTAAGCACCCGATGCTGCTGATGAGGACTTTGTCGGGGTTGGTTGTGATTCTCCATTGCTTCTCCCACCTGGCAGTTCTATTTAGTTCTTCATTCATTTTCTCGATTGCTCTCCTATGCTTGTTTGCACCAGCTGTAGGGGTGGAGGAGACAACATGGATGACATCGTCTGCGACTTGGGTAATGATGGTGTCGGTATGTTCAGGTTGGGGGAGGTCGTTGACGCTAATGTTGAAGAGGGCGGGGCTGAGGCAATACTGACAAAACCTATTTCATTCAGTTTGGAAACAGAGCTGCAAATGTTCCACTAAACATAACGCTAAACGGATCACCCATCACAAGACTCACAGAGAGAAAATTCCTAGGAATGCACCTTAACAGTAGCCTCAAATTCCAGACATCCATACCTCAAATTCCAGACACACATTTTCTAAGAAAATGTCTAAGACAATAGGCATACTATCAAAGACATGGTACTATGTTCCACAATCAGTTCTCCTGGCACTGTATCAGTCTCTAATCTACCCATATCTCACATATGGAATTTATGCCTGGGGATCAACAACATTAAATCACCTAGGACCACTAAAAACTCAGCAAAAGGCTGCAGTGAGAATGAAAACAAATTCCCCCTCCCGACAGCATACTCCACCAATATTCAAAAGTCTAAAACTGCTCACCGTTAAGAACATCCATTCTTATTCAAGTGCCTACTACATACATAAAACACTACACTCAAACATAAACACTCCACTCAAACTTCTCCTCAGCAACCTTAAGAGGACACACTAAAGTAACCAGGTGAACACCAATTTAAGGCTCTTCTCAAAAGCCACATACTCACCCTAAGCTAAATACTCAATACTCAATCTTTAACTTTACCAAAAATCTCTCAATTACTCATTACCCGAAACATTACTGTCTTACACCCAATTTGTAGCATTCTCATACTGTTAACTATTTCAACAACTCACGCTGTTATATTCCCATAATATAATTTCAATATTTACTGTCAACTATAAACATAAAAAGATAAACAACTTAAACTATGACCAATTCCTTTAGTAAAAGCAGTCTCTAAGCCATTAAATTGTGTCTGCCCATAATGCCAAGACATGATACCGGCTCTCTTAGCACTGCAATTCATTATTGTAATTTCATAATCTCAATTAAATCTTTAATAATTCCTGCTCTCGGGAGACTGAAGGATGGTCAAGTGATGCTGTACTTTGCAAAGGACGAAAGGAATATTCATAATTTAATTGAACAGACACACATTGAGGATGAGTAGTGAGTGCTGGCAATTTTCATAAATTCGAGAATAGCAGAAGAGAAAAAGACGATCAGTCTAAGAGACCCATTGAATGAAAATACACGAGATCGGATGTTGAGACGGAAACCAAGGTGGAGGGGACTTCAGGAACCATGTGTACCTTGCAAATTATTGAAGAGTTGAAGGAAAAAGTAAACAGTCAAAAACAGAAAGGAAAACATGTGAACTAAATAAGTGATGAAGAAGTTTCTCATACAAGAGAACACAAAGTTCAACCTCACCATGAGGAAGATCTGCCTCACGAGAAGCAACAAGCACAACCTCACCATGAGGAAGATCTGCCTCACGAGAAGCAACAAGCACAACCTCACCATGAGGAAGATCTGCCTCACGAGAAGCAACAACCACAACCTCACCATGAGGAAGATCTGCCTCACGAGAAGCAACAAGCACACCTCACCATGAGGAAGAGATCTGCCTCACGAGAAGCAACAAGCACAACCTCACCATGAGGAAGATCTGCCTCACGAGAAGCAACAACCACAACCTCACCATGAGGAAGATCTGCCTCACGAGAAGCAACAACCACAACCTCACCATGAGGAAGATCTGCCTCACGAGATGCAACAAGCACAACCTCACCATGAGGAAGATCTGCCTCACGAGAAGCAACAACACAACCTCACCATGAGGAAGATCTGCCTCACGAGATACAACAAGCACAACCTCACCATGAGGAAGATCTGCCTCACGAGATGCAACAAGCACAACCTCACCATGAGGAAGATCTGCCTCACGAGAAGCAACAAACATAACCTCACCATGAGGAAGATCTGCCTCACGAGAAGCAACAACACAACCTCACCATGAGGAAGATCTGCCTCACGAGATGCAACAAGCACAACCTCACCATGAGGAAGATCTGCCTCACGAGAAGCAACAAACACAACCTCACCATGAGGAAGATCTGCCTCACGAGATACAACAAGCACAACCTCACCATGAGGAAGATCTGCCTCACGAGATACAACAAGCACAACCTCACCATGAGGAAGATCTGCCTCACGAGAAGCAACAAACATAACCTCACCATGAGGAAGATCTGCCTCACAAGAAGCAACAAACACAACCTCACCATGAGGAAGATCTGCCTCACGAGAAGCAACAAACACAACCTCACCATGAGGAAGATCTGCCTCACGAGTATCAACAAACAAACCTCACCATGAGGAAGATCTGCCTCACGAGATACAACAAGCACAACCTCACCATGAGGAAGATCTGCCTCACGAGATACAACAAGCACAACCTCACCATGAGGAAGATCTGCCTCACGAGATACAACAAACACAACCTCACCATGAGGAAGATCTGCCTCACGAGAAGCAACAAACATAACCTCACCATGAGGAAAATCTGCCTCACGAGAAGCAACAAACACAACCTCACCATGAGGAAGATCTGCCTCACGAGAAGCAACAAACACAACCTCACCATGAGGAAGATCTGCCTCACGAGATACAACAAGCACAACCTCACCATGAGGAAGATCTGCCTCACGAGATGCAACAAACATAACCTCACCATGAGGGAGATCTGCCTCACGAGAAGCAACAAACACAACCTCACCATGAGGAAGATCTGCCTCACGAGAAGCAACAAACACAACCTCACCATGAGGAAGATCTGCCTCACGAGATACAACAAGCACAACCTCACCATGAGTAAGATCTGCCTCACGAGATGCAACAAACATAACCTCACCATGAGGAAGATCTGCCTCACGAGATGCAACAAACATAACCTCACCATGAGGAAGATCTGCCTCACGAGAAGCAACAAACACAACCTCACCATGAGGAAGATCTGCCTCACGATGAACAACAACACAACCTCACCATGAGTAAGATCTGCCTCACGAGATGCAACAAACATAACCTCACCATGAGGAAGATCTGCCTCACGAGAAGCAACAAACACAACCTCACCATGAGGAAGATCTGCCTCACGAGAAGCAACAAACACAACCTCACCATGAGGAAGATCTGCCTCACGAGATGCAACAAACATAACCTCACCATGAGGAAGATCTGCCTCACGAGAAGCAACAAACACAACCTCACCATGAGGAAGATCTGCCTCACGAGAAGCAACAAACACAACCTCACCATGAGGAAGATCTGCCTCACGAGATACAACAAGCACAACCTCACCATGAGGAAGATCTGCCTCACGAGATGCAACAAACATAACCTCACCATGAGGAAGATCTGCCTCACGAGAAAAGCAACAAAATAACACAACCCCTCACCATGAGGAAGATCTGCCTCACGAGAATGCAACAAACACAACCTCACCATGAGGAAGATCTGCCTCACGAGATACAACAAGCACAACCTCACCATGAGGAAGATCTGCCTCACGAGATACAACAAGCACAACCTCACCATGAGGAAGATCTGCCTCACGAGAAGCAACAAACATAACCTCACCATGAGGAAGATCTGCCTCACGAGATGCAACAAACATAACCTTACCATGAGGAAGATCTGCCTCACGAGAAGCAACAAACACAACCTCACCATGAGGAAGATCTGCCTCACGAGATACAACAAGCACAACCTCACCATGAGGAAGATCTGCCTCACGAGATACAACAAGCACAACCTCACCATGAGGAAGATCTGCCTCACGAGAAGCAACAAGCACAACCTTACCATAAGGAAGATCTGCCTCACGAGATACAACAAGCACAACCTCACCATGAGCAAGATCTGCCTCACGAGATACAACAAGCACAACCTTACCATAAGGAAGATCTGCCTCACGAGATACAACAAGCACAACCTCACCATGAGCAAGATCTGCCTCACGAGATACAACAAGCACAACCTCACCATGAGGAAGATCTGCCTCACGAGATACAACAAGCACAACCTCACCATGAGGAAGATCTGCCTCACGAGATACAACAAGAACAACCTCACCATGAGGAAGATCTGCCTCACGAGATACAAAAAGCACAACCTCACCATGTGGAAGATCTGCCTCACGAGATACAACAAGAACAACCTCACCATGAGGAAGATCTGCCTCACGATATACAACAAGCACAACCTCACCATGTGGAAGATCTGCCTCACGAGATACAACAAGCACATCCTCAACATGAGGAAGATCTGCCTCACGAGATACAACAAGCACAACCTCACCATCAGGAAGAGCTGCCGCACGAGATACAACAAGCACAACCTCACCATGAGGAAGATCTGCCTCACGAGATACAACAAGCACAACCTCACCATGTGGATGATCTGCCTCACGAGATACAACAAGCACAACCTCACCATGTGGAAGATCTGCCTCACGAGATACGACAAGGACAACCTCACCATGAGGAAGATCTGCCTCACGAGATACAACAAGCACAACCTCAACCTGAGGAAGATCTCCCTCACGAGATACAACAAGCACAACCTCACCATGAGGAAGATCTGCCTCACGAGATACAACAAGCACAACCTCACCATGAGGAAGTTCTGCCTCACGAGATACAACAAGCACAACCTCACCATGTGGAAGATCTCCCTCACGAGATACAACAAGGAAAACCTCACCATGAGGAAGATCTGCCTCACGAGATACAACAAGCACAACCTCAACCTGAGGAAGATCTCCCTCACGAGATACAACAAGCACAACCTCACCATGAGGAAGATCTGCCTCACGAGATACAACAAGCACAACCTCACCATGAGGAAGTTCTGCCTCACGAGATACAACAAGCACAACCTCACCATGAGGAAGATCTGCCTCACGAGATAAAATAAGCACAACTTCACCATGAGGAAGATCTGCCTCACGAGATACAACAAGTGCAACCTCACCATGAGGAAGATCTGCCTCACGAGATACAACAAGCACAATCTTGCCATGAGGAAGATCTGCCTCACGAGATGCAACAAGCACAACCTCACCATGAGGAAGATCTGCCTCACGAGCAAGAATTAAGAAGACCCAAACCTCACATGAGGAAGTTGCCAGAACAACAAGCACAACCTTACCATGAGGAAGATCTGCCTCACGAGATACAACAAGCAACCTCACCATGAGGAAGATCTGCCTCACGAGATACAACAAGCACAACTTCACCATGAGGAAGATCTGCCTCACGAGATACAACAAGCACAACCTCACCATGAGGAAGATCTGCCTCACGAGATACAACAAGCACAACCTTACCATGAGGAAGATCTGCCTCACGAGATACAACAAGCACAACCTCACCATGAGGAAGATCTGCCTCACGAGATACAACAAGCACAACCTCACCATGAGGAAGATCTGCCTCACGAGATACAACAAGCACAACCTCACCATGAGGAAGATCTGCCTCACGAGATACAACAAGCACAACCTCACCATAGGAAGACTGCCTCACGAGATACAACAAGCACAACCTCACCATGAGGAAGATCTGCCTCACGAGATACAACAACACAACCTCACCATGAGGAAGATCTGCCTCACGAGATACAACAAGCACAACCTCACCATGAGGAAGATCTGCCTCACGAGATACAACAAGCACAACCTCACCATGAGGAAGATCTGCCTCACGAGATACAACAAGCACAACTCCACCATGTGGAAGATCTGCCTCACGAGATACAACAAGCACAACTCACCATGTGGAAGATCTGCCTCACGAGATACAACAAGCACAACCTCACCATGTGGAAGATCTGCCTCACGAGATACAAACAGAGCACAACCTCACCATGAGGAAGATCTGCCTCACGAGATACAACAAGCACAACCTCACCATGAGGAAGATTCCTCACGAGATACAACAAGCGACAACCTCACCATGAGGAAGATCTGCCTCACGAGATACAACAAGCACAACCTCACCATGAGGAAGATCTGCCTCACGAGATACAACAAGCACAACCTCACCATGAGGAAGATCTGCCTCACGAGATACAACAAGCACACTTCACCATGAGGAAGATCCTGCTCACGAGATACAACAAGCACAACCTCACCATGAGGAAGATCTGCCTCACGAGATACAACAAGCACAACCTCACCATGAGGAAGATCTGCCTCACGAGATGCAACAAGCACAACTTCACCATGAGGAAGATCTGCCTCACGAGATACAACAAGCACAACCTAACCATGAGGAAGATCTGCCTCACGAGATACAACAAGCACAACCTCACCATGAGGAAGATCTGCCTCACGAGATACAACAAGCACAACCTCACCATGTGGAAGATCTGCCTCACGAGATACAACAAGCACAACTTCACCATGAGGAAGATCCGCCTCACAAGATACAACAAGCACAACCTCACCATGAGGAAGATCTGCCTCACGAGATACAACAAGCACAATCTTACCATGAGGAAGATCTGCCTCACGAGATACAACAAGCACAGCCTCACCATGAGGAAGATCTGCCTCACGAGATACAACAAGCACAACCTTACCATGAGGAAGATCTGCCTCACGAGATAAACAAGCACAATTCACATGAGAAGATCTGCCTCACGAGATACAACAAGCACAATCCTACCATGAGGAAGATCTGCCTCACGAGATACAACAAGCACAACCTCACCATGAGGAAGATCTGCCTCACGAGATACAACAAGCACAACCTCACCATGAGGAAGATCTGCCTCACGAGATACAACAAGCACAATCTTACCATGAGGAAGATCTGCCTCACGAGATACAACGAGCACAACCTCACCATGAGGAAGATCTGCCTCACGAGATACAACAAGCACAACTACATCGAGGAATGATCTGCCTCAGAGATTAGATAAGACACAATTACATGAGGAGAATCTGCCTCACGAGATGCCAACAAGCTCTCACCTCACAATAGAGGAAGATGTGCCTACGAGATACAACAGCACAAACTTACCATGAGGGAAGATCTGCCTCAGAGATACAACAGCACAAACCTCACCATGGGAAGATCTGCCTCACGAGATACAACAAGCACATTTGCTTAATGAGTGCATAGAGGTCTGTCCTACGTAGATCACAACGTTAGAAACCTTTCATGAGGAAGTTTTCGCCTCACAGATCACGTTGCAGGCATCTCAGTGAACATCAAAATGGTTACATACCGAAGGTTGTTAGTGTAATGCACCACTAGCCAACAGTTAGACAACTTTATTCCGAAACGTTTCGCCTCCACAGTAGGCTTCTTCAGTCGAATACAGAAAGTAGGATAGTAAGTAGAGATGTGGAACGACAGAGATCATGCTCCAATCACCCTTACAAGCTTCCAAGTGTAAATGACGGTTGTCAGTTTGCAATGACCTCCAAGGTACAACAGTTGCTCTGGTGAGACTAGTTACATTACCTCACTAGTCGGAACTATCTTAAGATCAGCGCAGTGTCGGATTGACTTAATAGTTACTGTCGGAGAATTGAGGTGCAGGGGTAGTAGTCAGTTCTAGTAGAGTATTGAGAGGCGACTGCGAGGTCATGATCCTCTCAGAATCCAACTCTCACTTGAAAGTTGTACACAAGGCTGTCTTTCGTCACACTGAAGATGCCACGTGTTGCGAAAGTGATCTGGACAAGATGAAACATACAAATGGTTACAATACCGACAGGTTGTTAGGTAAGACACATATGCAACAGTTAGACAACTTTATTCCGAAACGTTTCGCCTACACAGTAGGCTTCTTCAGTCGTCAGAAAGTGTATTGTATACATTTGATGTTCATCTTGTCGACACCACACGCATCTTGGTACAGGAAACACCTGGTCAAGCTTTCAGTGAGAAGGGTTGGATCTGAGAGGGACATGACCTCTCAGTTGCCTCTCATATCTATATACTACTACTACCCTGCACCTCTCCTTCGACAGTATTTAAGTCTCCGCACTGTCGCTGACTTCAGATAGTTCCTGACTATGGAACTGAACTTCTCCAGGCGAGGGACTGACAACCTCAAATTCATACGACTTTAAGGGTGATGGATGATTACATGTCTTACCATCTCTACTGTTCCTGCCTACTTTCTATTGATGAAAAGCCTACTGTGTAGGCGAACGTTTCGGAATAAAGTTGTCTAACTGTTGATATGTGTCTTACCTAACAACCTGATCGGTATTGTATCCATTTTGATGTTCATCTTGTCAGACACTGCAACACGTGGATCTGGTACGAAAACACCTTGGACAAGCTTTTCAAGTGAGAAGGGTTGATCTGAGAGGACATGACTCTCAGTTGCCTCTCACTACTACTACTACTACTACTTACCTGCACCTTCTTCGACATAGTATTTAATCTCCGCACTGTCGCTTGATCTTCAGATAGTTCTGACTATGGAACTGAACTTTCCCGGCCGAGGGATGACAACCCCAAATTCTACGACTTTAAGGGTGATGGGGTTGGGTTAACTATCTCGTTCCTCTCAAATGATCTGTACTACTTAAAGCCTACTGTGTAGGCGAACGTTTCGGAATAAAGTTGTCTAACTGTTGCATGTGCTTACCTAACAACTGTCGGTATTGGATACCATTTTGATGTTATCTTGTCAGCCTGCAACGTGGATCTTGGGACGAAAACCCTTGGAAAGCTTTTCATGTGAGAAGGGTTGGATCTAGAGGGACATGACCTCTCGTTGCTTCCACTACTACTACTATTTCACCCTGACCTCTCTTCGACAGTATTTAGTTCCGCACGTGCTTGATTTCAGATAGTTCCTGACTTGGAATGAACCTCCAGGCCCAGGGGCTGACAACCTCAATTTCGACTTTAAGGGTGATGGATGATTACATCGTCTTCACATCTCTATGTTCTCCTACTTTCGTATTCGACTTGAAGACTATGTGTGGCGAAACGTTTCGAATTAGTTGTTAACTGTTCATATGTGTCTTACTAAAACTGCGGTATTGTATACCATTTTGATGTCATCTTGTCAGACACTGCAACAGTGGCATCTTGGTACAGAAAACCTTGGACAGCTTTTTAAGTGAGAAGGGTTGGATCTGAGAGGGACATGACCTCTCAGTTGCCTCTCACTACTACTACTACTATACTACTACCCTGCACCTCTCCTTCCGACAGTATTTAAGTCTCCGCACTGTCGCTTGATCTTCAGATAGTTCCTGACTATGGAACTGAACTTCTCCAGGCCGAGGGACTGACAACCTCAAATTCTACGACTTTAAGGGTGATGGACTGATTACATCGTCTTCCATCTCTACTGTTCCTGCCTACTTTCTGTACGACTGAAGAAGCCCACTGTGTAGGCGAAACGTTTCGGAATAAGTTGTCTAACTGTTGCATATGTGTCTTACCTAACAACCTGTCGGTATTGTATACCATTTTGATGTTCATCTTGTCAGACACTGCAACACGTGGCATCTTGGTACAGAAAACACCTTGGACAAGCTTTTCAAGTGAGAAGGGTTGGATCTGAGAGGGACATGACCTCTCAGTTGCCTCTCACTACTACTACTACTACTACTACTACCCTGCACCTCTCCTTCCGACAGTATTTAAGTCTCCGCACTGTCGCTTGATCTTCAGATAGTTCCTGACTATGGAACTGAACTTCTCCAGGCCGAGGGACTGACAACCTCAAATTCTACGACTTTAAGGGTGATGGACTGATTACATCGTCTTCACATCTCTACTGTTCCTGCCTACTTTCTGTATTCGACTGAAGAAGCCTACTGTGTAGGCGAAACGTTTCGGAATAAAGTTGTCTAACTGTTGCATATGTGTCTTACCTAACAAGCACAATCTTACCATGAGGAAGATCTGCCTCACAAGATGGAACAAGCACAACCTCACCATGAGGAAGATCTGCCTCACGAGATACAACAAGCACAACCTTACCATGAGGAAGATCTGCCTCACGAGATACAACAAGCACAACCTTACCATGAGGAAGATCTGCCTTACGAGATACAACAAGCACAACCTCACCATGAGGAAGATCTGCCTCACGAGAGACAACAAGCAGAACTTCACCATTAGGAAGATCTGCCTCACGAGATACATCAAGCACAACCTCACCATGAGGAAGATCTGCCTCACGAGATACAAGCACAACCTCACCATGTGGAAGATCTGCCTCACGAGATACAAGAAGCACAACCTCACCATGAGGAAGATCTGCCTCACGAGATACAACAAACACAACCTCACCATGAGGAAGATCTGCCTCACGAGACACAACAAGCACAACCTCACCATGAGGAAGATCTGCCTCACGAGATAAAACAAGCACAACCTCACCATGTGGAAGATCTGCCTCACGAGATACAACAAGCACAACCTCACCATGAGGAAGATCTGCCTCACGAATTACAACAAGCACAACCTCACCATGAGGAAGATTTGCGTCACGAGATACAACAAGCACAACCTCACCATGAGGAAGATCTGCCTCACGAGATACAAAAAGCACAATCTCACCTTGAGGAAGATCTGCCTCACGAGATTCAACAAGCACAACCTCACCATGAGGGAGATCTGCCTCACGAGATACAACAAGCACAACCTCACCATGAGGAAGATATGCCTCACGAGATACAACAAGCACAACCTCACCATGTGGAAGATCTGCCTCACGAGATACAACAAGCACAACCTCACCATGTAGAAGATCTGCCTCACGAGATACAACAAGCATAACCTCACCATGAGGAAGATCTGCCTCACGATATACAACAAGCACAACCTCACCATGAGGAAGATCTGCCTCACGAGATACAATAAGCACAATCTCACCTTGAGGAAGATCTGCCTCACGAGATACAACAAGCACAACCTCACCATGTAGAAGATCTGCCTCACGAGATACAACAAGCACAACCTCACCATGAGGAAGATATGCCTCACGAGATACAACAAGCACAACCTCACCATGTGGAAGATCTGCCTCACGAGATACAACAAGCACAACCTCACCATGTAGAAGATCTGCCTCACGAGATACAACAAGCATAACCTCACCATGGGGAAGATCTGCCTCACGATATACAACAAGCACAACCTCACCATGAGGAAGATCTGCTCACGAATACAACAAGCACAACCTCACCATGAGGAAGATCTGCCTCACGATATACAACAAGCACAACCTCACCATGAGGAAGATCTGCCTCACGATATACAACAAGCACAACCTCACCATGAGGAAGATCTGCCTCACGAGATACAATAAGCACAATCTCACCTTGAGGAAGATCTGCCTCACGAGATACAACAAGCACAACCTCACCATGTGGAAGATCTGCCTCACGAGATACAACAAGCACAACCTCACCATGAGGAAGATATGCCTCACGAGATACAACAAGCACAACCTCACCATGTGGAAGATCTTCCTCACGAGATACAACAAGCACAACTTCATCATGAGGAAGATCTGCCTCACGAGATACAACAAGCATAACCTCACCATGAGGAAGATCTGCCTCACGATATACAACAAGCACAACCTCACCATGAGGAAGATCTACCTCACGAGATAAATCAAGCACAACCTCACTATGAGGAAGATCTTCCTCACGACATACAACAAGGTCAAGTCCACCATGTGAAAGCTCTGCCTCACGAGATACAACAAGCACAACCTCACTATGAGGAAGATCTGCCTCACGAGGTACAACAACCACAACCTCACCGTGAGGAAGATCTGCCTCACGAGGTACAACAACCACAACCTCACCGTGAGGAAGATCTGCCTCACGAGGTACAACAACCACAACCTCACCGTGAGGAAGATCTGCCTCACGAGGTACAACAACCACAACCTCACCGTGAGGAAGATCTGCCTCACGAGGTACAACAAACCACAACCTCACCGTGAGGAAGATCTGCCTCACGAGGTACAACAACCACAACCTCACCGTGAGGAAGATCTGCCTCACGAGGTACAACAACCACAACCTCACCGTGAGGAAGATCTGCCTCACGAGGTACAACAACCACAACCTCACCGTGAGGAAGATCTGCCTCACGAGATACAACAAGCACAACCTCACCATGTGAAAGATCTGCCTCACGAGATGCAACAAGCACAACCTCACCATGAGGAAGATCTGCCTCACGAGATACAAAAAGCACAACCTCACCATGAGGAAGATCTGCCTCACGAGATACAACAAGCACAACCTCACCATGAGGAAGATCTGCCTCACGAGATACAACAAGCACAACCTCACCATGAGGAAGATCTGCCTCACGAGATACAACAAGCACAACCTCACCATGAGGAAGATCTGCCTCACGAGATACAACAAGCACAACCTCACCATGAGGAAGATCTGCCTCACGAGATACAACAAGCACAACCTCACCATGTGGAAGATCTGCCTCACGAGATACAACAAGCACAACCTACATGAGGAAGATCTGCCTCACGAGATACAACAAGCACAACCTCACCATGTGGAAGATCTGCCTCACGAGATACAACAAGCACAACCTCTCCATGAGGAAGATCTCACTCACGAGATGCAACAAGCACAACCTCACCATGAGGAAGATCTGCCTCACGAGATACATCAAGCACAACCTCACCATGAGGAAGATCTTCCTCACGAGATTCAACAAGCACAACTCCACCATGTGGAAGCTCTGCCTCACGAGATACTACAAGCACAACCTCACCATGTGGAACATCTGCCTAACGAGATACAACAAGCACAACCTCACCATGAGGAAGATCTGCCTCACGAGATACAACAAGCACAACCTCACCATGTGGAAGATCTGCCTCTCGAGATACAACAAGCACAACCTCACCATGAGGATGATCTGCCTCACGAGACACAACAAGCACAACCTCACCATGAGGAAGATCTGCCTCACGAGATACAACAAGCACAACCTCACCATGAGGAAGATCTGCCTCTCGATATTCAACAAGCACAACCTCACCATGAGGAAGATCTCCCTCACGAGATACATCAAGCGCAACCTCACCATGAGGAAGATCTGCCTCACGAGATACAACAAGCACAACCTCACCATGAGGAAGATCTGCCTCACGAGATGCAACAAGCACAACCTCACCATGAGGAAGATCTGCCTCACGAGATACAACAAGCACAACCTAACCATGAGGAAGATCTGCCTCACGAGATACAACAAGCACAACCTCACCATGTGGAAGATCTGCCTCACGAGATACAAAAAGAACAACCTCACCATGAGGAAGATCTGCCTCACCAGATACAACAAGCACAACCTCACCATGAGGAAGATCTTCCTCACGAGATACAACAAGCACAACCTCACCATGAGGAAGATCTGCCTCACGAGATAAAACAAGCACAGCCTCACCATGAGGAAGATCTGCCTCACGAGATACAACAAGCACAACCTCACCATGAGGAAGATCTGCCTCACGAGATAAAACAAGCACAGCCTCACTATGAGAAAGATCTGCCTCACGAGATACAACAAGTACAACCTTGCCATGAGGAAGATCTACCTCACGAGATACAACAAGCACAACCTTGCCATGAGAAAGATCTGCCTCACGAGGTACAACAAGCACAACCTCACCATGAGGATTATCTGCCTCACGAGATGCAACAAGCACAACCTCTCCATAAGAATGCCCTGCCTCACGAGATACAACAAGCACAACCTTACCATGAGGAAGATCTGCCTCACGAGATACAACAAGCACAACCTTACCATGAGGATTATCTGCCTCACGAGATGCAACAAGCACAACCTCACCATGAGGAAGATCTGCCTCACGAGATGCAACAAGCACAACCTTTCCATGAGGAAGATCTGCCTCACGAGATACAACAAGCACAACCTCACCATGAGGAAGATCTGCCTCGCGGGATACAACAAGCGCAACCTCACATTGAGGAAGATCTGCCTCACGAGATACAACAAGCACAACCTCACCATGAGGAAGATCTGCCTCACGAGATACAACAAGCACAACCTCACCATGAGGAAAATCTGCCTCACGAGATACAACAAGCACAACCTCACCATGAGGAAAATCTTCCTCACGAGATACAACAAGCACAACCTCACCATGTGGAAGATCTGCCTCACGAGATACAACAAGCACAACCTCACCATGAGGAAGATCTGCCTCACGAGATAAAACAAGCACAGCCTCACTATGAGAAAGATCTGCCTCACGAGATACAACAAGTACAACCTTGCCATGAGGAAGATCTACCTCACGAGATACAACAAGCACAACCTTGCCATGAGGAAGATCTACCTCACGAGATACAACAAGCACAACCTCACCATGTGGAAGATCTGCCTCACAAGATACAACAAGCACAACCTCACCATGAGGAAGATCTGCCTCACGAGATACAACAAGCACAACCTCACCATGAGGAAGATCTTCCTCACGAGATACAACAAGCACAACCTCACTATGAGAAAGATCTGCCTCACGAGATACAACAAGTACAACTCCACCATGAGGAAGATCTTCCTCACGAGATACAACAAGCACAACCTCATCATGAGGAAGATCTTCCTCAAGAGATACAACAAGCACAACCTCACCATGAGGAAGATCTTCCTCACGAGATACAACAAGCACAACCTCACATGAGGAAGATCTGCTCACGAGATACAACAAGCACAACCTCACCATGAGGAAAATCTGCCTCACGAGATACAACAAGCACAACCTCACCATGAGGAAGATCTGCCTCACGAGATGCAACAAGCACAACCTCACCATGAGGAAGATCTGCCTCACGAGATGCAACAAGCACAACCTTTCCATGAGGAAGATCTGCCTCACGAGATACAACAAGCACAACCTCACCATGAGGAAGATCTTCCTCACGAGATACAACAAGCACAACCTCACTATGAGAAAGATCTGCCTCACGAGATACAACAAGCACAACCTCACATTGAGGAAGATCTGCCTCACGAGATACAACAAGCACAACCTCACCATGAGGAAGATCTTCCTCACGAGATACAACAAGCACAACCTCACTATGAGAAAGATCTGCCTCACGAGATACAACAAGCACAACCTCACTATGAGAAAGATCTGCCTCACGAGATACAACAAGCACAACCTCACCATGAGGAAGATCTGCCTCACGAGATGCAACAAGCACAACCTCACCATGAGGAAGATCTGCCTCACGAGATGCAACAAGCACAACCTTTCCATGAGGAAGATCTGCCTCACGAGATAAAACAAGCACAGCCTCACTATGAGAAAGATCTGCCTCACGAGATACAACAAGCACAACCTCACCATGAGGAAGATCTTCCTCACGAGATACAACAAGCACAACCTCACTATGAGAAAGATCTGCCTCACGAGATACAACAAGCACAACCTCACTATGAGAAAGATCTGCCTCACGAGATACAACAAGTACAACCTCACTATGAGAAAGATCTGCCTCACGAGATGCAACAAGCACAACCTTTCCATGAGAAAGATCTGCCTCACGAGATACAACAAGCACAACCTCACCATGAGGAAGATCTGCCTCACGAAATACAACAAGCGCAATCTTTCCATGAGGAAGATCTGCCTCACGAGATGCAACAAGCACAACCTCACCATGAGGAAGATCTGCCTCGCGAGATGCAACAAGCACAACCTTTCCATGAGGAAGATCTGCCTCACGAGATACAACAAGCAAAAACCTCACCATGGGGAAAAGATCTGCCTCGCGAGATTACAACAAGCGCAACCTCACATTGAGGAAGATCTGCCTCACGAGATACAACAAGCAAAAACCTCACCATGAGGAAGATCTGCCTCACGAGATACAACAAGCACAACCTCACCATGAGGAAAATCTGCCTCACGAGATACAACAAGCACAACCTCACCATGAGGAAGATCTGCCTCACGAGATGCAACAAGCACAACCTCACCATGAGGAAGATCTGCCTCACGAGATGCAACAAGCACAACCTCACCATGAGGAAGATCTGCCTCACGAGATGCAACAAGCACAACCTTTCCATGAGGAAGATCTGCCTCACGAGATACAACAAGCACAACCTCACCATGAGGAAGATCTGCCTCGCGAGATACAACAAGCGCAACCTCACATTGAGGAAGATCTGCCTCACGAGATACAACAAGCACAACCTCACCATGAGGAAGATCTGCCTCACGAGATACAACAAGCACAACCTCACCATGAGGAAGATCTGCCTCACGAGATACAACAAGCACAACCTCACCATGAGGAAGTTCTGCCTCACGAGATACAACAAGCACAACCTCACCATGAGGAAGATCTGCCTCACGAGATACAACAAGCAGAACCTCACCATGTGGAAGATCTGCCTCACGAGATACAACAAGCACAACCTCACCATGAGGAAGATCTGCCTCACGAGATACAACAAGCACAACCTCACCATGAGGAAGATCTGCCTCACGAGATACAACAAGCACAACCTCACCATGAGAAATATCTGCCTCACGAGATACAACAAGCACAACCTCACCATGAGGAAGATCTGCCTCACGAGATACAACAAGCAGAACCTCACCATGTGGAAGGTCTTCCTCACGAGATACAACAAGCACAACCTCACCCTGAGGAAAATCTGCCTCACGAGATACATCAAGCTAACCTCACCATGAGGAAGATCTGCCTCGCGAGATACAACAAGCACGACCTCACCATGAGAAAAATCTGCCTCACGAGATACAACAAGCACAACCTCACCATGAGGAAGATCTGCCTCACGAGATACAACAAGCACAACCTCACCATGAGGAAGTTCTGCCTCTCGAGATACAACAAGCTTAACTCCACCATGTGGAAGATCTGCCTCACGTGGTACAACAAGCTTAACTCCACCATGTGGAAGATCTGCCTCACGTTGTACAACAAGCTTAACTCCACCATGTGGAAGATCTGCCTCACGAGGTACAACAAGCTTAACTCCACCATGTGGAAGATCTGCCTCACGAGGTACAACAAGCTTAACTCCACCATGTGGAAGATCTGCCTCACGTGGTACAACAAGCTTAACTCCACCATGTGGAAGATCTGTCTCACGTGGTACAACAAGCTTAACTCCACCATGTGGAAGATCTGCCTCACGTGGTACAACAAGCTTAACTCCACCTTTGTGGAAGATCTGCCTCACGTTGTACAACAAGCTTAACTCCACCATGTGGAAGATCTGCCTCACGAGGTACAACAAGCTTAACTCCACCATGTGGAAGATCTGCCTCACGTGGTACAACAAGCTTAACTCCACCATGTGGAAGATCTGCCTCACGTTGTACAACAAGCTTAACTCCACCATGTGGAAGATCTGCCTCACGAGGTACAACAAGCTTAACTCCACCATGTGGAAGATCTGCCTCACGTGGTACAACAAGCTTAACTCCACCATGTGGAAGATCTGCCTCACGTGGTACAACAAGCTTAACTCCACCATGTGGAAGATCTGCCTCACGAGGTACAACTAGGTCAACTCCACCATGTGGAAGATCTGCCTCACGTGGTACAACAAGCCTAACTCCACCATGTGGAAGATCTGCCTCACGAGGTACAACTAGGTCAACTCCACCATGTGGAAGATCTGCCTCACGTGGTACAACAAGCTTAACTCCACCATGTGGAAGATCTGCCTCACGTGGTACAACAAGCTTAACTCCACCATGTGGAAGATCTGCCTCACGAGGTACAACTAGGTCAACTCCACCATGTGGAAGATCTGCCTCACGTGGTACAACAAGCCTAACTCCACCATGTGGAAGATCTGCCTCACGAGGTACAACTAGGTCAACTCCACCATGTGGAAGATCTGCCTCACGTGGTACAACAAGCTTAACTCCACCATGTGGAAGATCTACCTCACGAGGTACAACAAGCTTAACTCCAACATGTGGAAGATCTGCCTCACGTGGTACAACAAGTTTAACTCCACCATGTGGAAGATCTGCCTCACGTGGTACAACAAGCTCAGACCCAAAAAGTTCCTCATATATTAATCTCCTTTTCCTATTAAAACACCACGAAATCAAAGCAACCCTTGCTGTACCCGCCTCCTCTCCACCAACGCCATCCTATTTTAACGTCCCCGTCTCTACTGCAGGATCCTCTTTCACAGCCATCCACATTCCAAATTCTCAAGAAACCCCTTTATCTTCTGCTCAAAATCATCTCTATCCTTGCAAACACACACCCATGGACACATACCCTTCCAATGCATGATACACCCCACTTTCTGTTCTTACTCTTAGCTTTAGCTTCCATCCCTTAACCTACTTCTGTAACACATGGGCATAAACGGGAGGCTTGGTACGTAGTAACCGGAGTACTGTAACAGAATGGATAACACAACAAGGTATGCAAATAAAAACATAAGGAAGGATCACAGCAGCAGGCCTACTGGCTCATGCTAGGCAGGTCCAAGTGACCTACCGGCTCGAGGTACAGACCAAAGCCAGTCAACTGCAAGTCACATCCACTCAAGAAGGATGGAGCACTACATCAGACCCACTAGCGAAAGCCAGTCAGGTCCAACTCCTTTCTGAACCTAAATTTTTACAGCATGACTCCATTGCTGCGAGTCCTATCTTGGCTGGATATTTTCAGCACGTTATTTACATTCCCTTTATTTATTCCTGTTTTCCATTTATCCACCTCAATCATATCCCCCCTAATTCTATATCTAGAGAGTGCAGATTCGGAGCCCTCAGTCTATTCTCACAGGAAAGATTTCTGATACATGGGATCAACTTTGTCATCCACCTTTGTACGTTTTCCAGTGCATTTATATCCGCTCTGTAATATATTATATTCTAAATGAGGCCTGACCAAAGATATGTAGAATTGAAGAACAACCTGAGGAACCTGTTATTTACACTTCTTCATATGTAGCCAATAATTATATACTCTTTATTGCGAACACTTGTGCACTGTAGTCGTGGTTTTAGATTACTGCTAACTAGAACTCCTAAATCTTTTATCGCAATCAGTAATACTTATACCTACATTATTTAGTTTATAGTGGCTTGTGTTATTTTTCTGTCCAATGCATAGAACTTTGCATTGGTCTGTATTAAACTTCATCTGCCACTTCTTCGACCACTGCATCGTCCATTCAAATCTTCCTGGAGTGCTCTAATATCCTCGTCAGAATCAATTTGACAGCCTATTTTGGTGTCATCGACAAACTTGCTTATGTTATTATTTATTTACTCGTCTATGTCGTTTATGTAAATTGTGAACAACAAGGGGCCCAACACTGACCCCTGTGGAACACCGCTAGTGACACCTTCCCCTCTCTGATTTCTCCCCGTTTACGTAAACTCTCTGCTGCCTATCTGCCAACCACGCCTCTGTCCAGGAAAAAAAAGATCCTCCTATTCTGTGTGCATTAATTTCCTCAATAGCCTCTCATGTAAGACTATCAAAAACCTCAGTGAAGTCCATATACACATTTTCATATTCATTACCATGATCTACCACCTCAGATACCTAGGTGAAAAAAGTTATTAAATTCGTAAGGCAGGAACACCCCTTTGAGATTCGTTAATCAATTTTTGCTTTTCAAGATGGCTACGAATTGCTTTGGCAATTATTGAGTCCATAAATTTTCCTACTATGGAGGTTAGACTTATTGGTCATTAGTTTGAAGCCATGTTTTATAGATAGGTATCACATTTGCCTTTTCCACTTAATGGCACTATGCCAGTTTGTAGTGATATGTTGAAAAGGTTAGCTATAGGTTTGCTAAGTTCATGTTTACATTCCTTTAAAACCCTTGCATACAGGTCACCATGGCCTGGGGATTTATTGGGTTTTAATTGATTTATTTTTCTAAGGACCATGTCACTTGTGACCTTAATCGTGCAAAGTTTATTTTCATCCTGTTCTACATAATATATTATTTTTGGCGTTTTGTTAGTATCTTCATGTGTAGAAACTGAGAGGAAGGAAGTGCTAAAAATTCTATACATTTCCTTATCACTATCAGCGAGCTAAACCCGAGTAACTTTTGAGAGGGCCTATCCTATCCCTAATCTTCTATATACATGAAAAAATCTTTTGGGTTAGTCTTTGATTCTCTTCCGACTATAACCTTATCTCTTTTGTTTTTCTTATTCACTATTTTATTTCTCTCTTTAACTGAATATATTGTTACGCCTGGTCACCTCCCACATTACTTTGAGCCGATATCACTTAATATCATATTTCAAACATCCTTATTAATAGCTAAAATAAGCAAGTCCGACTATATAATATTATCTTGCGCCACCTATAAAGTTACCAAATGGAATCACGTTAAATTAATGCACAAAGTAAAATTGTTTAATATATTAGGTTAGGTGTAACAGAGTGAGAATTCTGAAGCAATCTCGGGTGAACCCGAGCTACCTCAGCGTATGTCACGTGACCTACCTTATGTCAGTTCACCTCTCCCCCACAACTGCAGTTGCAGCCTATCTCCAACCCATGGCACATCTCGGCAATTCTCTGTTGTAACAGAGCTTCATTCCTTTGATAAATACGTTAAAGGTGCTCAGAGTGGACGTACGTGAATCTCACGTCACGTTTTGAATTATTTTGTTAAACACCCAGGCCGTCTGAAGAACCCCGTCAGGTTATAATGAAACTCATTAGTGTGAATGGTGAAATTACCTAAAGTCATGTATATAGTTCTCTGTATATTATTTCGCACTCATAAAATATGAGAGAAAAGCTAATATTTTATTATTGATATGTTTCTAAGAAACAATATGACAATTGAAAGGCCTTTGAATTTTTACTTGTGATTTATCATTCCTTAAGAAAAGAAGTGGTAAGAAATTTCAGTACGCACCTAGACCTCTCTTTCAGTGAGAAGCAGGATAGGTTGACAATAATATTAATTTCCTAACTGTCCCTCTCCTCTTTTGATTCGCCTATAAATGCCTCTCACTTGATCACTGAGAAGTTTTAAGCTATTGTTTATCCATTCAGGATCATTATTGTTTGATCTAATTTCCCTATTCGGAACATAAGTTGTCTGAGCAGCTCAGGAAAAAGTCATATCATCATCCATCACGTGTAACTGACCCACCATCAGATCATTTCAGCTCAGCCCATCCAGATAATCTCTCAGTCTTATGATATCAGTTATGCGGAAGTCTGGAACAGAGACTTGATTGCAGTTATTAGGGTAATTCTGTGATATGTAAAAACTGAGTGATTTGTGATCAATTTCCCTAAGCTCATCATTAAACTCTAGATTATTAATTAGTGATTCCCTGCTAGCAAGAACCAAGACAAGCAGGTTATTTCCTATAGTTAATTCTGTCATAAACTGTTTAAAAAAATCCTGAATCGTATGACGAAAGTAGCTTGACTCAAGATTTCCTGTTAAATTACTCCAGTCAGTTTGTCCAAAGTTAAAATCTTCCATTATCACCACATTTTCGTATGTAGGTGTCTTATGAATTTTGTCCCATAAGAGTTTATTGCATTATCTATCAAGGTTTCGGGGCCTGTAAATCACACAAAAGATTATTTTTTCACGTCCCTCTAGCAACTGTAACCCAAAAGATTCAGACCGAAATTTCTTTATTTATATGTTGTCTACCACTACAGTTTAAATTAGCTCTGATGTACAACACCACTCCACCACACTTCCTGTTGATCATATCAGTTTGAAATAATTTATAGCCTTGTATGTGAAATCCAGAAGACATTTCTCTATCTTTCAGGTTGAACCATGTCTCTCTTATAGCAATAATATCTATATTTCCTGCACTTGCAATTAATCTAAGATTATCTATCTTATTTCTTACACTCCTACTATTATTATAGTAAACCTTAAGAGAGCTAGTCTCTCGCTGACCTCTGCTGTCTCCTTTTGTTTGCTTACCAGCTTCATTGTCTTTATTTGTAACTTTATGATAAATAATGTCTTTTAAACATATCCATCTGGTATCCTAGTAATATCTGCTGTTTTTAACCCACGTGCTGCAACCTCTTTGTTCCCCACACATATCCATACCTATTTTCTATCAGTTTAAAATCCTAGACAGGTCAGCAATGGCCCCCCTCGATCGATTGGCTAATGCTACCACCGCTGTCCCAGAGAGATGCACTCCGTCCGTTGCATACATATCATGTTTGCCATAGATGTTGTCTCGGTTGTCAATGAATGTGATTGCAAGTTCCTTGCAGTATCTGTCTAGCCAGCAATTTACACCAATTGCTCTAGACATCCACTCATCGCCCACACCCCTTCTAGGGAAGATGCTACATATGATTAGGACCCCTCCCTTAGACCTAATTAAACCAATAGCTGACCTGTATTTATCCAGCAGCTCCTCTCCCCTTCCCTTCTCAATATCATTTCCACCAGCACTAAGGCAGATAATGGGCTTGTTCCCATTACCTGACATGATATGATCTAACCTGTTGACTATGTCGCCAACACCAGATCCAGGGAAACACACTCTCTGTCTCATCTTCCTGTCACGAACCACAGGAATGCACTTAACTCTATTAGTAGGGGAGGAAGTACCTTTAACTTTTCTGACCACTGAAGTACATGCATCCTAAAGAACAAAGAAGCGATTTCCTACGTTCAAATCTTTTCTCTCGACTAATTTTCCTTATTTTGATGCACCTCCCATTACTGGGGACCACTTGCCATTTGTAGGAGGTACAGGACTACTCTCCACTGGTCGCCTTTTTGCCCTCACCACCTTCAACCACCTCACAGTGATTGCCAGACTGCTCCTCACTGCTGGTAGCCTCATTCCCCTCACCCACTCCAGTCACCTCACACTCACATCATATGAAAAACTAATAAGAGTGATGAACTGAAAGAACAGAAGGAGACATCATAGAAATCACAGAGGCATAGGACAACAGAATATGAGGAAGGGAAGGAGAATAGTTGTTAACTCTTGATTATGGACTTCATGA
This sequence comes from Cherax quadricarinatus, assembly GCF_026875155.1. Lineage (NCBI taxonomy): Eukaryota > Metazoa > Arthropoda > Malacostraca > Decapoda > Parastacidae > Cherax > Cherax quadricarinatus. The sequence goes on along the minus strand of NC_069399.1, from coordinate 11,940,996 downwards.
GAAGATGAATAGAAAAAACTGAGAGGGGTCAAATGAACACATAATAGGGACACTGTACTATCACCCAAGTCACTAATAGCAGTGATATACCACTCACTATTAAACACCCGGAGACTAGGAGACGAATAAAGTGGTAACAACAAGGCGATGATTGACACATTAATGGAGGTGGCTAGCAAAAATCATATGGATATCAGCAATACAAAAGCCGAAATGTGGAAAGCAATATGATGGAAAACTTCATCAGTAAGCATGTCAAGGACACAACTAGATAGGGAGGGAGGGAACCAATGAGGCTGTTCCATGTATTTACCCTAAATGAATCTGATGTAAAAAGCCTTCAATATGAACGTCCCTTCAGTGCTAATGGCGTTGCAGTCCTGAAGCTTGAAAGAGAGAAACAGACTGATGGAAGGATGAAAAAAAGGCTTCAAAATAGTAGGCTATGCAGGCAATCCCTAAGTGGAGTGTTGCGAGAAAGGTAGCTTCTGGAAACACAGTGAACCAAGGGATGGAGTATGTAGGGAAATGCCAGGAAAAACAGAAGAAATTCATACACTGAAACAAAAGAAACAATGGTTTACCCATACGTGCAAGAGACTTTCTATATTTCTTCTAAGCTTTTGCACATAGTGTAAAAGCTTAGAAGAAATATAGAAATCAAAGACTGAAGGAGAATAAGAAAGCGCCCAGAAGAGTAAGAAACGATTATGCATGGGTAAAAAGTTAGGGTGAAGGAAAATATACGAATGACCTGGCATTGCAATCCAAAAATGAGCTAAAGTTGCAATACAGCCTTGTCAGAAAAATGTGAAGGATCAATTAATAAGTCTGACAAAGAGACGATAGGAGGTTAGTTTAAATATCCATGATGTCTGTAGAGCTGAACAGAAGATATAACAAGTTATCCTGAGAAGAATCAATATCATTGTTATAAATTCATTGAGAGAGAGAGAGAGAGAGAGAGAGAGAGAGAGAGAGAGAGAGAGAGAGAGAGAGAGAGAGAGAACAACGACGAGTACTAGCTACATTGTACACAATGGAGGAAGACGTGAGGAAACTTCTGAGCTAGCTAAATATCGCGAAAACAATGGGAGCAGATTACAACTTCCCGTGAGTTCCGACAGCGGAACAGAGAAACTGTGGGAATCACTAACAGAACTCTTTTACAAAAGCATTTGGACAGGATGCGTGCCAGAGGTCTGGAAAAGAACGAAAGTTGTCCTAAAATTTCAAGAGAAGGACAGGTGATACTAAGCTGCAAGGCGGTGTCACCGACATGTGAAGTAAATAAAGGTTATGGAAAAAAAATTAAGAGTAGTTAGGAATTTTAAATAAACAGACGGATGGTTTCAGAAATATTAAATTCTGTCTCATAAATCCATTAGAATTCTGTAACTAGGCAACAGATGTTAGACGAAAGAGAGAGGGATAGATGGAATTCATTTTAATTGTCTGCAAAATATAAAGGGTCGACAGGATACTGCACAACAGCAGAGGAAAATAGATAAAGGAACAGGAAAAAATAACAGAGAAAGCAATCAAGAGGATCAAGGAATACTTAATAAGATGTGGAAATACTTAGTAAGACACGGAAACAGGTATCAGGTTTGGGCAAATATCATGAGCGGGTTCTTCAACAGCAAATACTGTGTCAAGTGTTGTTTCTTGTGTACGTAAACAAGACGGAAAGATGAGAAGTCAAAGAAATCTTCCCTCGCAAATAATGTCAAGACTATGAAGCGAATACAGACAAGAGCAGACCAAAAAGAACTTCAAATGAATCAGGTTCAGCTGAAGAATTCTTTTCTCAAATGGCTACTACAAATGATTTATTTTTTATTAACACATCAGCCGTCTCCCACCAAGGCAGGGTGGCCCAAAAAAAGAAAACTTTCAGCAACATTCAGTATATCACTGCCATGCCAAAGGCGCACTTACACCACAGTTATAAAACTGTAACATTAACACCCGTCCTTCAGAGTGCAGGCACTGTACTCCCACCTCTAGGACTCAGGTCCGGCCTGCGAGTTTCCCTGAATCCCTTCATAAATGTTACCTTGCTCACACTCCAACAGCACGTCAAGTCCTAAAACCGATTTGCCTCCATTCGCTCCTATCTAACACGCTCACGCATACTTGCCAGAAGTCCAAGCCCCTTGCACACAAAACCACCCTTTCCCCCTCCCTCCACCCTTTCCTAGGCCCACCCCTACCCCACCTTCCCTCCAATACAGATTTATACACTTTTGAAGTCATTCTCTTTTGTTCATTCCTCTCTACATGTCTGAGCCACCTCAACAACCCCTCATCAACCCTCTGGATAATAGTTTTGGTAATCCTGCACCTCCTCCTGATTTTCAAATTACGAATTCTCTGCATTTCATTCACACCACACATAGCCCTCAGACATGACATCTTCACTGCCTCCAGCCTTCTCCTTGTTGCAACATTCACTACCCATGCTTCACACACGTAAAAGAGCGTTGGACAGGAGAACCTTAACTAAGGAGGAAGATGAAATACAGCCTCCCTCACAACTACTTACAGAAGCCGCCCACCCAGGACAACCCCAATGCAACCAAACATTCTAACCCCAAACACACATGCCATATCCAATGACCCCACCCACCTCATTACAAACTCCACCCCTACAGCAACCACCCATAGTTCCTTATCAGGTCTCCCACTTTCCCAACCCCAATGTACCACCCAGACCACAGTTCTAGAAAAGAAGTTGAAGGTGTGGTATACAAATGCAGAAGGAATAACAAATAAGTGTGATGAGTGGCATGAAAGAAACAAGGAGACATCCACAGACATAATAGCACTCACAGAAACAAAACTCACCAGGATGATAACTGATGCAATCTTTCTACCCGAATATCAAATCCTGAGGAAAGACAGAGGGAGGAGAGGGGGAGGAGGAGTTGCACTGCTCATTAAAAACCGGTTGGGATTTGAGAAAATGGAAGGAATGGAACAGTCTAGTAGGAACAGTCCAGTCTGAGGGCCATGAGGTGGTAATTGCAGTAATGTACAACCCGCCACAGGAGGCCAAGAGAAGAATACGACGAGAGCAACAGAGCAATGGTCGACACACTAGCTGAGGGGGCCCAAAGAGCTCACATGGGGGTAGCAAAGTTACTAGTTAAGGGTGATTTCAATCACAAGGAGACTGACTGGGAAAACCTGGAGCCCCATGGGGGGTCTCGAAACATGGAGAGCCAAAATGATGGATGTGGTACTGGAAAGCCTCATGCATCAACATGTTAGAGACACTACCAGAGAGAGAGGTGAGGATAATCCAGCAAGACTGGAATTTGTATTCTCCCTGGGTAGTTCGGACATCGAGGATATCATGTATGAAAGGCCCCTAGAAGCTAGTGATCATGTGGTTCTGTGCTTTCACCACATAATTGAGTAACAAGTGGAGAGAACCAAACTGCAAAAGAGGGGACTACACAGGCATGAGGAACTTCCTGCAAAACGTTCAGTGGGAGAAAGAACTGACAGGAATCGACAAGGTGGACATAGACATAATGTTCCAGATGGGACACAGCAACAAGGGGTCACAGTTGGAAGTTGAAGACTTAGATGAATCACTGGGATGTTAGAAAGTATTTCTTCAGTCACAGAGTAGTCAGGAAGTGGAATAGTTTCGAAAGCGATGTAGTGGAGGCAGGATCCTTACATAGCTTTAAGAAGAGAGTATGATGAAGCTCATGGAGTAGGAAGACTGACCCAGTAGCGGCCACTGAAGAGACGGGGCCAGGAGCTGTGACGCGACCCTGCAACCACAAAGAGGTGAGAACTATGTGAGTACAGACACAAACGAGTTTGCACAGATATGGAGGGAGGCCCAAGCAAAATAGCATCGAAAGTCAAGTCAGACCCGAAAATGCTGTATAGCCATATCTGGAGGAACACAACAGTCATCAACCATGTAATCAGGCTGAGGAAAGAAGGTGGGGAGCTCATAAGAAACGACCAAGAGGTATGTGAGGAGCTCAAAATTAGATTTAAGGAAGTATTTACAGTAGAGACAGAAAGGACACTAGGAAGACAGAACAGAGGGGTACACCAACAAGGAATATACCAACAAGTTTTGGATGAAATACACACAACCAGGAGGAGGTGAAGAAACTGTTAAGTGACCTTGATACCTCAAAGGCTGTGGGACTGGACAACATCTCTCTGTGGGTCCAGAAATGCTGCATGTGCCACTGACCACAACTTTCAACACATCCCATGAAACTGGGGAACTACCTGAGGTATGGAAGACAGGAAATGTAATCACCATTTTTAAGAAAGGAGACAGAAACGAGGTACTAAACTACAGACCAGTGTCACTGACGTGTATAGTATGCAGAGTCATGAAGAAGATTATCAGGAGAGTGGCGGAGAACCTGGAATGGAACAAGATTGTAAACGACAACCAGCATGGATTCATGAAAGGCACAAACCTACAGGAGTTTTATTACAGGTAACTAATGTAAGACACGAGAGAGAGGGGTGGGTTGAATGCATTTTCTTGAACTGCAAGAAGGGCTTCAACACAGTTCCTCACAAGATATTAGTGCAGAAGCTAGAGAATCAGGTACGTATTACAGGAGGGGCACTGCAATGGATCAGAGAATACCTGAAAGGGAGGTATCATCGAGTCATGGTATGTGATGAGGTATCACAGTGGGCGCCTGTGACGAGCAGGGTCCCACAGGGATCAGTCCGAGGGCCAATGCTATTTTTGGTATATGTGAACGACATGACGGAAGGGATAGACTCAGAAATGCCCCTGTTCTTAGATGATGTAAAGTTAATGAGGAGAATTAAATCAGATGAGGATCAGGCAGGACTACAAAGAGACCTGGACAGGATGGACACCTGGTGCAGCAACTGGCTCCTCAAAATTAACCCCACCAAATGCAAAGTCATAAAGATCAGGGAAGGGTAAAGAAGACCGCAGACAGAGTACGGGATAGGTGGCCAAAGACTGCAAACCTAACTCAAAGAGAAAGATCTTGGGGTGAGTATAATACGGAGCACGTCTGTGGAAGCACACATCAACCAGATAACTGCTGCAGCATATGTGAGCCTGGAAAACCTGAAATAGCATTCCGATACCTCAGGAAGGAATCGTTCAAGACTCTGTCCACCGTGTACGTCAGGCCCATGCTGAAGTATGCAGCACCAGTTTGGAACGCACACCTGGTCAAGCATGTCAAGAAATTAGAGAAAGTGCAGAGGTTTGCAACAAGGCTAGTTCCAGAGTTAAGGGGAATGTCCTACGAAAAAAGGTTAAGGGAAATCGGCCTGACGACACTAGAGGTCAGGAGGATTAGGGGAGACATGATAACGACATGCGAAATACTGCGTGGAATAGACAAGGTGGACAGAGACAGGATGTTACAGAGAGGGGACACAGAAACAAAGGGTCAAAGTTGTAAGTTGAAGATACAGATGAGTTACAGGGATGTTAGGAATTATTTCTCTAGCCATGGAGTTGTCAGGAAGTGGAATAGTCTGTAAAGTGATGTAGTGCAGGCGGGATCCATATATAGATTTAAGAAGAGGTATGATAAAGCTCATGGAGCAGGGAGAGTGACCTAGTAGCCATCAGTGAAGAGGTGGGGTCAGGAGCTGTGGCTCTAGTCCAGCAACCATAGTTAAGTGATTAAACACAAACACACAACTGGAAAAAAAAGTAAAGTAAAGATATTAAATGAAATGATGAAACATATGACCAATAAGTGCAGGAAGGCAGATTAGCAGTCCATGTAGCAACAGAAACTACTGGAAGACTAGAGCAAGCCCATGGTTTACACGGAGGTGTGGAGAGGCAAAAGCCAAGTGTGCTAGAGCATGGAAAAAGTGTAGAAGACAGAGGACTCAGGAAAACAGGGAGTTGAGCCAGAGAGCCAGAAATTAATATGCATGCATAAGGAGAGAGGCCCACCATTAGTACGAAAGTAATATAGTGTCAAAAGCCCAATCTGACCCAAAGTTGTCATACAGGCACATCAGGAAGAAAAGAGCAGTTAAGGACAAGGCTACGGAAAGGAGGTGAGCTCAGAGGACCGACCAGAAAACAGCTCAGCAAAAGGTTGAGGGAAGTATTCACAGTGGTGACAGACAGGCTTCTATCAAACCGAGGGGTAGGATTCACCAGCCAGTGCTGGACACACTGCACACAGCTGAGAAGGAGGTGAAGAAACTGTTAGGCTTATATATACCTCGAAGCCAGTGGGCCCAGATAATATCTCTTCTTGGGTCAGTGAGATGAGAGCAGATGCACTTTGTGTACCAGTACAAACAATCTTCAATAAATCCATCGAAACAGGGCAACTTCCTGAGATGTGCAGGACGGCAAACATAGTTCCAGCTTTTATGAAAGGAGAACCATAGGCAGTACTAATTTACAGACCAGTGTCGCTGACATGCATAGTCTGTAATGTTATGGAGAATATTATCAGAAGAGTGATGGAACACAAAATGGAACGATCTCATACATAACAACCAGCAGGGCATTAGTGAAGTAAAATTCTGCATCACAAACCTACAGGAGTTTTACGGCAAGATAACAGAGGTAAGACAGGAGAGAGAGAGGGATATATAGAATGCATCGTCTTCGAATTTAACAAGGCTCTCGACACAGTAGCACATAAGATACTGATCATGAGCTGGAGGAGCAAGCAAGAATAGCATGGAAAGTACTTTAATGGATCATGTAATACTTGGCAGGAAGGAAACAACGTGTGTTTGTACGTGACGAGGTGTCAGATTGGGTGCATGTGTCGAGTGGAGTTTCAAATGGTCAGTTCTAGGATTAATACTGTTTCTTGTGCATGTAAATGACATTATGAAAGGGAATAGATTCAGAGAAGTCCCTGTTTGCAAGAGATGTGAAGCTAATAAGGAGAATATATGCCTACGAGAATCAGGTCAGACACTAAGGGGATTGGGACAGGCTGCAAGCCTGGTCCGTCAAATGGCTCCTGAAAGTCAAAGACTGCAAAACTTAAGGAAAAGGATCTTGGGATGAGCATCATACTGAACACATCTCCTGAGACCCACATTAACCAAATAACCGCTGAAGCATACAGGGGCCTGACAAACCTAAGAACAGCGCTTCGAGCAATATTTCGACATCTTAGGGAGGAGTTATTCACGACATTGTACATCGTGTACGTCAGGCCCATATTGGAGTATACAGCACCAGACTGCAACCCCGCACCTGGTCAAACCACGTCAGAATATTATAGAAAGAGCAAAGGTTTGCTACAGGATTAGTCCTAGAGCTAATGTGTACATCTTGTGAGGAGAGGTTAAGGGAACTCAAGTTAACGACATTGGAAGACAAGAGGAATAAGGGAACATGATAACAACGTATAAAATGCTGAAAGGAATTGACAAGGTGGAGAGGGCCAGAATTTTCACAGCTGAGATACAGCAACAAGGGAACAAAACTGAAAGTTAACAACTCAGGTGAGTAATAGGGATGTTACGAAGTTCTTCTTCAGCTTTAAAGTTGTCAGGAAATAAAAAAAGCTGGCTACTGAAGTAGCGGAGGCAAGATTTATACATAGGGTCATGGAGCAGGAACAGAAGAGAGTGGACCGAGTGAACCGAGAAAAGGCGGGGCCAGGACCTAAGACTCCCTGCCACGTCAAGTACTTAGTAAAAATAGGTGAGTACACACATACACACACGCACACACACACACACACACACACACACACACACACACACACACACACACACACACACACACACACACACACACAAGACAAGGATGGAACCAGGAGAGGTCAGTCAGAGCAGAACAGAACAGCAAGGACAAGCACACACACAACTATTCTCAGAACCATACAACCTATCACACCATCCCAACACACACTACAATCCATACCCACAGCCTCCACCCAACACCGAGCTATAGAATCCCACAGTATGCCACCAGGTCTCCCACCCTCACAGGCCCCCCAAACCAGTGTTGGAAAGGAAACTGAAGGTATGGTACACAAACGCTGATGGAATAACAAATAAGTGGGAGGAGTGGCATGAAAGAGTCAAAGAAGCATCACCGGACATCATAGCTCTCACAGAAACCAAGCTTACAGGTATGATAACAGATGCCATCTTTCCAACGGGATACCAAATCCTGAGGAAAGACAGAGGTAACAGGGGGGTGGAGGAGTGGCGTTGCTGATCAAAAATCGCTGGAATTTTGATGAGCTGGAGAGAGGAGACAGCGGAGAAGAAAGTGATTACATAGCGGGAACACTTCACTCTGGAGGTCCCAAGGTGGTAATAGCAGTGATGTATAACCCACCACAGAACAGCAGGAGGCCAAGGCAAGAGTACGACGAGAGCAATAGAGCATGCAGGGCAAAGCTCCTGATCATGGGTGACTTTAACCACAAGGAGATCGATTGGGAGAACTTGGACCCACATGGGGGCCAAGATACATGGAGGGCTAAGATGATGGAGGTGGTACTGGAAAACTTCATGTGCCAACACGTAAGGGACACTACAAGAGAGAGAGGAGAGGATGAACCAGCAAGGCTGGACTTAGTATTCACCTTGAGTAGTGCAGATATCGAGGACATCACATACGAAAGACCCCTTGGGGCCAGTGACCATGTGGTTTTAAGCTTCGAATACACAGCAGAGCTACAAGTGGAGGGAGAAGCAGGAAGGCCAGGACGAATGAAGCCAAACTACAAGAAAGGGGACTACACAGGAATGAGGAACTACCTGAACGGGGTTCAGTGGGACAGAGAACTGGCAGGGAAGCCAGTTAATGAGATGATGGAATATGTAGCAACAAAATGCAAGGAGGCTGAGGAGAGGTTTGTACCCAAGGGTAACAGGAATAATGAAAAAGCCAGGATGAGCCCATGGTTTACCCAAAGGTGCAGGGAGGCAAAAACCAAGTGTGCTAGGGAATGGAAGAAATATAGAAGGCAAAGGACCCAGGAGAATAAGGAGACCAGTCGTAGAGCCAGAAACGAATATGCACAGATAAGAAGGGAGGCCCAAAGACAATATGAAAATGACATAGCAGCGAAAGCCAAATCTGACCCAAAACTGTTGTACAGCCACATCAGGAGGAAAACAACAGTCAAGGACCAGGTAATCAGGCTAAGGAAGGAAGGAGGAGAGACAACAAGAAATGATCGTGAAGTATGTGAAGAACTCAACAAGAGATTCAAAGAAGTGTTCACAGAGGAGACAGAAGGGACTCCAGAAAGACGGAGAGGTGGGGCACACCACCAAGTGCTGGACACAGTGCACACCACCGAGGAAGAAGTGAAGAGGCTTCTGAGTGAGCTAGATACCTCAAAGGCAATGGGGCCAGATAACATCTCCCCATGGGTATTGAGAAAGGGAGCAGAGGTGCTATGTGTACCCCTAACAACAATATTCAATACATCTATTGAAACAGGGAGATTGCCTGAGGCATGGAAGACAGCAAATGTAGTCCCAATCTTTAAAAAAGGAGACAGACATGAAGCATTAAACTACAGACCAGTGTCACTGACATGTATAGTATGTAAAATCATGGAGAAGATTATCAGGAGAAGAGTGGTGGAACACCTAGAAAGGAACGATCTCATCAACAGCAGCCAACATGGTTTCAGGGACGGGAAATCCTGTGTCACAAACCTACTGGAGTTCTATGACATGGTGACAGCAGTAAGACAAGAGAGAGAGGGGTGGGTGGATTGCATTTTCTTGGACTGTAAGAAGGCGTTTGACACAGTTCCACACAAGAGATTGGTGCAAAAACTGGAGGACCAAGCAGGGATAACAGGGAAGGCACTACAATGGATCAGGGAATACTTGTCAGGAAGACAGCAGCGAGTCATGGTACGTGGCGAGGTGTCAGAGTGGGCACCTGTGACCAGCGGGGTTCCGCAGGGGTCAGTCCTAGGACCAGTGCTGTTTCTGGTATTTGTGAACGACATGACGGAAGGAATAGACTCTGAGGTGTCCCTGTTTGCGGATGACGTGAAGTTGATGAGAAGAATTCACTCGATCGAAGACCAGGCAGAACTACAAAGGGATCTGGACAGGCTGCAGACCTGGTCCAGCAATTGGCTCCTGGAGTTCAATCCCACCAAGTGCAAAGTCATGAAGATTGGGGAAGGGCAAAGGAGACCGCAGACGGAGTACAGTCTAGGGGGCCAGAGACTACAAACCTCACTCAAGGAAAAAGATCTTGGGGTGAGTATAACACCAGGCACATCTCCTGAAGCGCACATCAACCAAATAACTGCTGCAGCATATGGGCGCCTGGCAAACCTCAGAACAGCATTCCGACATCTTAATAAGGAATCATTCAGGACCCTGTACACCGTGTACGTTAGGCCCATATTGGAGTATGCGGCACCAGTTTGGAACCCACACCTAGCCAAGCACGTGAAGAAACTAGAGAAAGTGCAAAGGTTTGCAACAAGACTAGTCCCAGAGCTAAGAGGTATGTCCTACGAGGAGAGGTTAAGGGAAATCAACCTGACGACACTGGAGGACAGGAGAGATAGGGGGGACATGATAACGACATACAAAATACTGAGAGGAATTGACAAGGTGGACAAAGACAGGATGTTCCAGAGATTGGACACAGTAACAAGGGGACACAGTTGGAAGCTAAAGACACAGATGAATCACAGGGATGTTAGGAAGTATTTCTTCAGCCACAGAGTAGTCAGTAAGTGGAATAGTTTGGGAAGCGATGTAGTGGAGGCAGTATCCATACATAGCTTTAAGCAGAGGTATGATAAAGCTCACGGAGAGTGACCTAGTAGCGATCAGTGAAGAGGCGGGGCCAAGAGCTCGGACTCGACCCCCGCAACCTCAACTAGGTGAGTACACACACACACACACACACACACACACACACACACACACACAGTCGTACATACAAACATACACATAAAACATTGATTTGAACTACAACGTTCTATGATGATAAAAATGTATAAATTGGTTCAATGTAGTGGTGGCGGTGGTGATTATCATCTCAATGGCTGTTGCAAGAAGGAAAGGTTTGGCAGTGGTGATGAGAGTGGTTGTAATGGTGGCTGTCGTTATTCTCATCGCAGTGGTAATGATTGCAAGGAAGCTTAGTTGGTGATGAGGGTAGCAGTGGTGATGTCAATGGTTGTAGTGATGGCGATGGGGGTTCTTTTCACAGTGCAAGTGGTTTAAAGTGAAGGTTTAGTAGTGGTTTGATGGTAATTGTGGTGGTGAAGGAGAAGGAGCCACTCCCACGTAACTATCTACACCCTAAAACTGCTCTTCTGCCTACCGTTTCAGACGTCTCTGGAAATTCTCCAAAATTAATATTTCAGAGAATGTCTTCTTACAATGTATTGATGCTTGCTCAACATGAATATTAAAACTGAAATGATACAAACATAGATGCTAGGGAACAATTTCTCTTGTTTAATTATGAGATTATAATTTAGCAAGGCTTGAAAATATTACTGGTACTCAATTTATCTGAGTATCATACAGGAAATCTAAAAGTATGATTGCTGCACTGGAAACCTGCCACTTATGAACATTACAATGGAAGCCTTCTGATCATTTACATTGTATTGCAGATTTAAGCCTGAATGTTACAACAGAATTCTACAAAGTATGAAAATTAGATTGGAATGCAGCCACACCTGAACATTCCACTGATAAGCAATCAAACCTGAATATTAAATTGGAGATTTTTTTGGCTCTTTTCCAGTGCAACACTTGAGCATCCTGGCAGGAAAATTAAGATTATTTTTTTAACAGGATGACGGCAGCCCCATCGGCATTTATTCTCAGAGAAGAGAGAAAAAATCCATGAGGAATCATTATCCCTTTTTCTCCCTGTCTGAAACACTCCTCTCAGCTGAAGACAAAATGAGGTAATTTTCCTGCTTTCTTCAATAAAAAATCGTATAGTAATTTTGTAAAAATCCTTTAATTTTAGCATAAAATTAGTTCCATTACAATCACAACGGGATGGAAATGAGGTCCCGTTAGAGCGTGAGGCCTTATGTGATTGGTGATGGTAATGTTGCTGGTGGCCGAGGTGATGTTGCAGTTCGTTGTGGTGATGTTGTTGTGATGTTCTGGTGATGCTGGTTATGTTTTTTGTTGTTGTTGTTGGTATACATGCATATCAAAAATACCACAGTGATAAAATAAAAAAATCACTAAGCAATTTGATGTGTATATATCTTCAGAGAAATGGGAAGAGTTGGAGGAAAAAACACATGTAATACACATGTTGCTGAGGCGATACTTCAGGGTACCATTCAAGAGTCCAGACTCTGCAATGTACAGGAAATCGAATTACGTTAATGGATGGAATCCTATAACGTAAAGGTTTTAAAAAAATAAATAATTTCCCCCCAAAAATCCTGATAGCTGTGTGTACAAGATTCCTTGAAAAAAATAAAAAAAAAATTCTTGTGATCAAACTGGTAAAATCCTCGAACTAAGATTACAACAACATATATATAACATTAGAACTGAACAAAAGTCTAATGCTATGTTTATTCACGCGAGAGATTTTAACCACCCAACTGGTTTTCAAAAAGCCGAGAAAGTCATTTCGAGCAGGTTTATGACTGAGAGGAATATAACTGAATCAAGCTCTATTAAAAATAGTATCTATTTTAATATAAATAAAAGTTTAATTAAGGTTATACAAATAAGATTAATAGATAATTAATAAAATTTGGGAAGAATTTAAGCAATGCATGGCAGGTCATTGAAACTCCATCCACATCATACTGGGATGGGAGTAATCTCGCATATGAGGTGATATCTCAGCATTATAAGCCTTGTACTTTTCGATTATTTTTATAGGTCCTTGATAATGTGAAAAATCAAGAAGGCACTTCGAAGTTCACTATATTATATATATATATATAATATATATATATATATATATATATATATATATATATATATATATATATATATATATATATAATTATATAATATATATATATTATATATAGTATATATATAATATCACGATACAAGTATTTTAAATGATTTATCAAATGCGCAGGACTAGCTCGACCTAGAACCTTGTCCTGATTTATCGAGAGAAACATGTAGCTCAGCTGCATGCTGATTCTTGAAGGATCGTGGCGCAGAGGTAAGGTGATGGTACATGTCTGCTCTGGAGGTAGCAAGGTTCGACCGGTCGATCCTGGCCTCCGCAGTGTTAGAAATGAGATAATTGCTGTGTCCTTTTTATGTATCATAAACATGCAAGTATTCAGGTACGTCTTGCTCTTCTATATACATTAGGTCACCTACCTACATGTACAAGTATATATATACACAAACTCTGGTTTCTTCTATTCTTCTTTGTTATTTCTCATACTCCGGACAGATTCTTCCTGCCTAGCCATCTTTTGTAAGAGGCGACTACTAAATGCCAGAATAAGGCTAGTAAACCCCTTCTCCTGTATATTACTAAATTTAAAAGAGAAATCTTTCGTTTTTTCCTTTGGGCACCACTCGGAGAGAATACGGCCGGTGTGTTCAAAGAAAGATAAAATCCAGAATAAGGGTAGTATACCATTATATCTTATATATTAATATAATAGTAATATATAATATATTTTATATTATGCATTTATGAGTGCACCCTACCATACGTGTGGATAATGGTCGGCATGTGGTGGATCAATAGATAATAAAAAATATATATTGAACAGTTATAAACTAAGTATATATCAAACTAGCTGAGGAAATGATGGTAAAATTAGATTTCAGAATGCTTAATCCTGAATAAGAATGTATATATAGTAAAGAAATGCACGGTTTTACTTTGTTCAGCAAGTATAGCAAGAACAGCTGCCTGGAGTGAATGGATGGGTAAAAGAGATTTTGCCTTTCTCTGCATGATTGCGTGGGAATACGGCAGGTGACCAAGTAAACATTTTCTGAATGCACTTGCGGTTCACAAAGGAGCCTATATCAAGAATACACGGCTGGAGACATGAAATGGGTCAATCCTGAATATCCAAAGGAATCATCTCAATCTCCTGATATATGCAGTAGATCGTAACTGACCAGCGAGCTAAGACATGTCCTGTTGCCCACATTTGTTTCGCTAAGTACCTTAGCAAGGTCAATGCTTCTCTGGAGAGCATGAAATCACATCTCGGAGGTGCCAACAAGGAGAATCCTCTTGCATCTTCTCACTGTATTGCAGTTAGGGAAATCACAGTCAGACTGACCAGCGAGCTAAACATCTGGTTCCTAGATGATGGCACATTAGCAGGTACAAAGGAGTCCCTCCTACATGACCTTACACAGGTAATGACACGGGGACAGGAAATGGGTCTAATCCTGAATCCATCCAAATGTGAAATCATCTCAGTCAGTCAACAAGTGATATATGCAGTGAGATCAAAACTACCAGGAGCAGCAGTCATTGCCCCCACAAATAGTGTCTTGCTAGGAGCACCTCTGGGAAGCAATGCCATTGACACAATTCTCAGGAAGAAATTGGAAGAGTTAAGGAGAATGGAACAACGAATAGGCAATCTGGACACCCACGATGCCTTGTACCTTCTCACAAAGTGCTTGAGTCTGCCCAGGTTGACATATTTCCTAAGATGTGCACCTTCATATGATAACCCTATACTGCACGAATATGACAGTATTCTGAGGCAGATTTTACGAAAGTACTTAACCTTACTCTAGAAGACGGGCAGTGGAACCAAGCTACACTTCCAGTCAGACTAGGAGGCATTGGTGTCCGCAAGTCATCACAGATTGCGTTACCTGCTTTTCTGTCCTCGTGTATTGCATCCCGAGAGCTTGTAACAGCGATTCTCCCTGAACATCTTAGGGACAAGATTGGAGTCCAGGACCAAAAATTCATTGACGGAGCAATGATCTGGGATAATCTAACGGGCTCAGAAACCAGACCTGCTCCCCCCAACAACTACAAACAATCGCACTGGGATGGTCCAGTAGTGGAAAATATAGCCTCAATGATGCTTCAGAGTGTGTCAGGGAAGGATAGAGCCCGCCTGCTGGCAGTGAGAGCCCCTCATGCTGGGGACTTTCTGTTGGCTGTTCCCAACTCCAGCCTTGGCACACGCCTCGACCCACAGACCATCCGCATCGGTGTTGCCCTTCGACTTGCCGCCCCTATTCTCGCCGAACACAGGTGTATTTGTGGCAGTGAAGCAGCAGACCGATTCGGGTACCATGGTCTTGTGTGCCGAAAATCCGAGGGAAAGATTGCAAGACATGAGGAGGTTAATAATATTATCAAGAGGAGCCTCACAACAGCTGGATGCCCAGCAGTAAGGGAGCCACCCCAACTATGCAGATCTGATAGCAGCCAGAAGCGTCCAGATGGTATCACCCTTCAAGCCTGGACAGATGGGAAGCAGGTGGTGTGGGACTATACATGTGCATCTACCTTGGCTGATACCTATCTCCAATACACCAGGGAGGAAGGAGGGGCAGCTGCCAGCTTTAGGGAGTCCCAAAAGTCTAGAAAATATGGACAACTTGCCCATCATTATATGTTTGTTCCCATAGGCTCAGAGACCCTTGGCTCATGGGGAAAGAGTGCATCTAATTTCCTTAAGGAGCTGGGAAAAAGACTCATCAGGGTAACTAGGGATCCCAGGGCAGCTAGTTTTCTGTTCCAGCGGCTCAGTGCGGCTGTTCAAAGGGGTAATGCATGCTGCATTTTGGGCACACGCCCCAGCTCTGAGGAGCTGGATGAGATTTTCGCCTTATAATCGGTGATACACACGTAACAACATGTACCATATATGCCACCTTTATATTAACAATGTATCTCTTAAATCTTCTGTGCCATATTATGTATAATATATTTATATATATATATATATATATATATATATATATATATATATATATATATATATATATATATATATATATATATATATTTCAACAAGTCGGCCGTCTCCCACCGAGGCAGGGTGACCCAAAAAAGAAAGAAAATCCCCAAAAAGAAAATACTTTCATCATCATTCAACACTTTCACCACACTCACACATTATCACTGTTTTTGCAGAGGTGCTCAGAATACAACAGTTTAGAAGCATATACGTATAAAGATACACAACATATCCCACCAAACTGCCAATATCCCAAACCCCTCCTTTAAAGTGCAGGCATTGTACTTCCCATTTCCAGGACTCAAGTCCGACTATATGAAAATAACCGGTTTCCCTGAATCCCTTCACTAAATATTACCCTGCTCACACTCCAACAGATCGTCAGGTCCAAGTACCATTCGTCTCCATTCACTCCTATCTAACACGCTCACGCACGCTTGCTGGAAGTCCAAGCCCCTCGCCCACAAAACCTCCTTTACCCCCTCTCTCCATCCCTTTCGAGGACGACCCCTATCCCGCCTTCCTTCCCCTATAGATTTATATGCTTTCCATGTCATTCTACTTTGATCCATTCTCTCTAAATGACCAAACCACCTCAACAGCCCCTCTTCTGCCCTCTGACTAATACTTTTATTAACTCCACACCTTCTCCTAATTTCCACACTCCGAATTTTCTGCATAATATTTACACCACACATTGCCCTTAAACAGGACATCTCCACTGCCTCCAACCGTCTCCTCGCTGCTGCATTTACCACCCAAGCTTCACACCCATATAAAAGTGTTGGTACTACTATACTTTCATACATTCCCTTCTTTGCCTCCATAGATAACGTTTTTTGACTCCACATATACCTCAACGCACCACTCACCTTTTTTCCCTCATCAATTCTATGATTAACCTCATCCTTCATAAATCCATCCGCCGACACGTCAACTCCCAAGTATCTGAAAACATTCACTTCTTCCATACTCCTCCTCCCCAATTTGATATCTAATTTTTCTTTATCTAAATCATTTGACACCCTCATCACCTTACTCTTTTCTATGTTCACTTTCAGCTTTTATATATATATATAATATATATATATATATATATTATATATATATATATATATATATATATATATATATATATATATATATATATATATACATACATGCACGGCATATAGAAAGACAGTCAGGTAGATTCAGTCATCTTTCGGAGTTGCAACTCGATGTTTTGAATAACTTAGCCTTTTTGAAGGAAATTTAGAACAAGAAATGCCTGGAAGGGTAATAGCTCCTCGACAAGCTTCGCTTATTATTAAAGACTGTGCAGGAAGCTGTCGAAAATTTTCTTGTGGCAGGGAATAATTTTTCTGGGTATGATCTTGAGGCTTCCAATAAAATTTCGTCAAGGCCAGAGTTCTTCCTTTTTAATTCTTTGAGATTTCCTCTTGGTTAATCTGATTTTTCTCGTATGTTTTATATATTTTGAATATTGTTTTTGATATGTTATTGTATAAATTATTCATTTACTCTAGGTGTCAAATTGCATAATTATGAATTAAAAAATAGATAAAATAATATTCACATCATTTAATCAATAGTTCTGGGTATTTTACTGGTAGACATTAGTAGCAGTGAGCTCTGATACACTTATTATCAACAAGAGTAATTTTTCTCTTTCAACATAAGTTTAGTAATAATTACTTTTGAATACATGTGTGGAATTTATCTCCATTATTTTCCTTCCAGGTGCGTGTCACGCACTCGCCTGGAGATTATTCCTCTTCTTAAACCACTTTGGTTCGTTATATGTAATTTTTCATCAGGGACATTTACAGTCTTTTCTAATTTTTTGGCCTGGTTTGTCTTCTCTTTGATTGGCACAATATTCGTTTTGTACATACGTCAAAAGGGGGGAAAACAGTTGAATGAAAGTTAAAAAAATTTTTTTTCCAATTTTGGATTAATATGCGTCCCCCAAAGTATTGATAAATTTTCCCATCACAGACTTTTTTTCTTTTTCGAAATGGGATTTTTTGGGATCTCACTTTTTTTTCCCAAAGTTCCAAATTTATACCCCCTTTTTTAAATTTCCTCATTCAGTTTTATCTTTGTTTTTTTCATTTAAATTAGCAACCCCTGCAAGACACTTCTTCATTTTTTCCAAGGATTGTTCTTTAATTTTTCTGAAGTTTTTTTTTATTTACTTATCCTAAGGAAATCTGTATTGTCTTGATTTGCAATAGAATTCTTTCATCTAATTTAAATCTTTTTTTTTGTGATAACGCCCCTGATAATCAACTTTAGAGACGTAAGTTTATTAAAGGGAAGTACTCCCGTCCTGCCAATGATTGTGAAACAGAAACCTGTAACTGTTTTGCATGTGGTGGGATTGCTGGTTTTTTTTTTCTGTCTCATAAACACGCTAGATAACAGGGATATCTTGCTACTCCTCTTACACTTTGGTCAATTCACGACCGCATGAAATATAATAAACATACATCAGGCTTTTCCCCTTTTCTAAATACTCTGTTCTTCTTTAATTTTTTTCTTTTGTCCAGGGGGAAGGGGAAAAGTTTTCCCTTTCCCGAAAGCCATGCGTGTATATGAGGGACTAAAAATGCGGGGAAAAAGGGGGCTAAAACCCCTTTTCCTTTAGACTTTTAACAAAAGAGAGAAGAAAAAAAAAACTTTTAAACTGGGATGCTTGAATGTGGTGGATGTAGTGGGGATGCCCAGGAAACGATGATTATGATTTAGCGAAACAAAGCGAAGGGGGTAGGATTTTGGGGGGGGGGGGAAATAAAATGGATTAAATTGGGTATCTAGGAGTTGAGCAAACGAAGGGGAAAGCAGTAAGTTGAAGGATCATTTTAGGGAAAAGAAAAGAGAATTGAATTGTAATTTAAAGAATTATGTGGTTAAAGTAAAGGTTGGAAGTGAAAGTGGGTCAAAATAAACGTGATGCACCTGGAGAAAGGGGGAATGTAAGGAGAAAAGTTTTGGGAGATGTTAAGGAATGTATAGGAGGGCCTTTTTTTTTGAATGTAAAGTAGGAGAAACTTTTAGAGAGGGTGTTGGTAGGTAAGTTTGGGGTGCCAGGTGTAAATGATAAGGGACCCTTTGATTTAACTTTGTATAGAAGGGGTTTAGTTTATAGGTAATTACATTTTAAAAAAAAAGGATAAATAACTATACAAGATATGATGTAGGGCGAAATGACAGTAGTTTGTTGGATTATGTATTGGTAGATAAAAGACTGTTGTGTTGACTTCAGGATATACATGTTTATAGAGGGGCCACAGATATATCAGATCACTTTCTAGTTGTAGCTACACCGAGAGTAAAAGGTAGATGGGGTACAAGGAGAATAGAAGCATCAGGGAAGAGAGAGGTGAAGGTTTATAAACTAAAAGAGGAGGCAGTTACGGTAAGATATAAACAGCTATTGGAGGATAGATGGGCTAATGAGAGCATAGGCAATGGGGTCGAAGAGGTATGGGGAAGGTTTCAAAATGTAGTATTAGAGTGTTCAGCAGAAGTTTGTGGTTACAGGAAAGTGGGTGCGGGAGGGAAGAGGAGCGAATGGTGGAATGATGATGTAAAAAGAGCAGTAAGGGAGAAAAAGTTAGCATATGAGAAGTTTTTACAAAGTAGAAGTGATGCAAGGAGGGAAGAGTATATGGAGAAAAAGAGAGAGGTTAAGAGAGTGGTGAAGCAATGTAAAAAGAGAGCAAATGAGAGAGTGGGTGAGATGTTATCAAAAATTTTGTTGAAAATAAGAAAAAGTTTTGGAGTGAGATTAACAAGTTAAGGAAGCATAGAGAACAAATGAATTTGTCAGTTAAAAATAGAAGAGGAGAGCTATTAAATGGAGAGTTAGAGGTATTGGGAAGATGGAGGGAATATTTTGAGGAATTGTTAAATATTGATGAAGATAGGGAAGCTGTGATTTCGTGTATAGGGCAAGGAGTAATAGCATCTTGTAGGAGTGAGGAAGAGCCAGTTGTGAGTGTGGGGGAAGTTCGTGAGGCAGGTAAAATGAAAAGGGGTAAGGCAGCCGGGATTGATGGGATAAAGATAGAAATGTTAAAAGCAGGTGGGGATATAGTTTTGGAGTGGTTGGTGCAATTATTTAATAAATGTATGGAAGAGGGTAAGGTACCTAGGGATTGGCAGAGAGCATGCATAGTTCCTTTGTATAAAGGCAAAGGGGACAAAAGAGAGTGCAAAAATTATAGGTGGACAAGTCTGTTGAGTATACCTGGTAAAGTGTATGGTAGAGTTATTATTGAAAGAATTAAGAGTAAGACTAAAGGCTAAAGAGGTCTTTGTGGCATTTATGGATTTGGAAAAGGCGTATGACAGAGTGGATAGGGGGGCAATGTGGCAGATGTTGCAGGTGTATGGTGTAGGAGGTAGGTTACTGAAAGCAGTGAAGAGTTTTTACGAGGATAGTGAGGCTCAAGTTAGAGTATGTAGGAAAGAGGGAAATTATTTCCCAGTAAAAGTAGGCCTTAGACAAGGATGTGTGATGTCACCATGGTTGTTTAATATATTTATAGATGGGGTTGTAAGAGAAGTAAATGCGAGGGTCTTGGCAAAAGGCGTGGAGTTAAAAGATAAAGAATCACACTTAAAGTGGGAGTTGTCACAGTTGCTCTTTGCTGATGACACTGTGCTCTTGGGAGATTCTGAAGAGAAGTTGCAGAGATTGGTGGAAGAATTTGGTAGGGTGTGCAAAAGAAGAAAATTAAAAGTGAATACAGGAAAGAGTAAGGTTATGAGGATAACAAAAAGATTAGGTGATGAAAGATTGGATATCAGATTGGAGGGAGAGAGTATGGAGGAGGTGAATGTATTCAGATATTTGGGAGTGGACGTGTCAGCGGATGGGTCTATGAAAGATGAGGTGAATCATAGAATTGATGAGGGGAAAAGGGTGAGTGGTGCACTTAGGAGTCTGTGGAGACAAAGAACTTTGTCCTTGGAGGCAAAGAGGGGAATGTATGAGAGTATAGTTTTACCAACGCTCTTATATGGGTGTGAAGCATGGGTGATGAATGTTGCAGCGAGGAGAAGGCTGGAGGCAGTGGAGATGTCATGTCTGAGGGCGATGTGTGGTGTGAATATAATGCAAAGAATTCGTAGTTTGGAAGTTAGGAGGAGGTGCGGGATTACCAAAACTGTTGTCCAGAGGGCTGAGGAAGGGTTGTTGAGTTGGTTCGGACATGTAGAG
Organism: Cherax quadricarinatus; assembly: GCF_026875155.1. Taxonomy (NCBI): domain Eukaryota; kingdom Metazoa; phylum Arthropoda; class Malacostraca; order Decapoda; family Parastacidae; genus Cherax; species Cherax quadricarinatus. The sequence continues at coordinate 11,919,858 of NC_069399.1, read as the reverse complement.
AGAATGGAGCGAAACAGAGTGACTTCAAGAGTGTATCAGTCTGCAGTGGAAGGAAGGCGTGGTAGGGGTCGGCCCTGGAAAGGTTGGAGGGAGGGGGAAAAGGAGGTTTTGTGTGCGAGGGGCTTGGACTTCCAGCAGGCATGCGTGAGCGTGTTTGATAGGAGTGAATGGAGACAAATGGTTTTTAATACTTGACGTGCTGTTGGAGTGTGAGCAAAGTAACATTTATGAAGGGGTTCAGGGAAACCGGCAGGCCGGACTTGAGTCCTGGAGATGGGAAGTACAGTGCCTGCACTCTGAAGGAGGGGTGTTAATGTTGCAGTTTAAAAACTGTAGAGTAAAGCACCCTTCTGGCAAGACAGTGATGGAGTGAATGATGGTGAAAGTTTTTCTTTTTCGGGCCACCCTGCCTTGGTGGGAGTCGGCCAGTGTGATAATAAAATAAATATATTTAGTTTTTGACAAGTCCTTTACATTGTGCTACGCAAGATAAATATCAACGTCTAGCTGTTAGTTCATGTGTTCAATTATAAATCAGAATAGTATTGATGATAAAAATGATGAAGGAACATTGTAGCAAGCCTGTTGGCACATGCTAGTCAGGACACCCCAAAGCCTATAGAAAAACGATCAAAATGATGCACACATACGACACAGAACGCCACTGAGACACATCAAGAAGTTCAGAGAAGCTAATTTAAAAGTACTGAAAAAGGATTTGTGCCGATGGAAGTGCTTGGGAACAGGACAAACAACAGTAACTACAGAATTCAAGCAGTTGAAACAAATCAGAACGCTGGAAAATCTGTTACCTAACTGAGACAGCGCCATTAGAAAATATCAGCTGCACCAGGAAGGACTGTTGGAACCCTACCCCTCAAGGAAGGTTCCTTGATGTTGGAGAGGGGCTCTTGATTTAGGGAATTGGATCTGTGCTCCAGTTCCCCGAATTAAGCCTGAATGCCTTCCACATCCCCCCCCCTAGGCGCTGTATAATCCTCCGGGTTTAGCGCTTCCCCCTTGATTATAATAATAATAATAATAATAATGTTGGAACCCTAGTGACCTCTCGCATTTACTTATTTGACGAACTTTTTCGCAAGATTACCCACGATGTTTTTTTTTCTAATATGTAACTATTTTGTCCGACGATTACATGCCTCCCAGCATACATAAGGGGGATTTCCAATAAACCCCTGTCCGTTGAATACTGCTTGCCCCTAACTTGTTCTTATTAGGATAACAAGTCCCACGGTTTTGAAACGTTTTCCGTTCCCTAATGTAATTTTACCAACATTTTGTTGGTACGTATAGGAAACTCCCTGATAAGACTCATGTGGGTGAAAGGAAGATTTGGATAGTACAAGAGCAGAAAGAGAGAAAGAGCCGGGGCTTGACCCAGCCGCATGACGCTTGTAGCAGAGTATAGAGGAATAAAGTTTGTTGGCTTGCTGACTGTGTGGACTGCATGAATCGCTACTGCAGAGCTGCTCTGGGCTTGGGCCACAAAAGATACCAATTATGGTGACGCCTTTAATCATGTACAACTTTGCTTTTGTCTGTTTCTCCAATCCTATTTTGAAAGGGTAAAGGGTGAAGAAGGAAATTCCACCTATGTTTGGGTGTTAGTCTTCAGTATCGATATTCTGAAGAGCTCTGCCTAGGATACATTATTTCTTGACAACCAAATGTGCCGATCTGGTGAGATCCTAACCAAGCAACACGAAAACTACAAAACGTATATGTGCATTGTATTCATCGTTTAATTTTTCTAGGTCACCAACCATCGGTGAGATACTTCAGGAGGGTTAAATAGAATACATACTACAACCACACACACACACACACACAAACCACACACATCCTGACGCACTGAGGACAGAGAATAGGGGGACATGATAACGACATACAAAATACTGAGAGGAATTGACAAGGTGTACAAAGACAGGATGTTCCAGAGATTGGACACAGTAACAAGGGGACACAGTTGGAAGCTGAAGACACAGAGAATCACAGGGATGATAGGAAGTATTTCTTCAGGACCACAGAGTTTTTTTAAAAAATAAAAACTCAGTAAGTGGAATAGTTTGGGAAAGCGATGTATTGGAGGCAGATCCATACATACTTTTAAGCAGAGGTATGATAAAGCTCACGCTCAGGAGAATGACCTAGTAGCGCTCAGTGAAGAGGCGGGGCCAGAGCTTCGACTCGACCCCGCAACCGCAACTAGGTTTAGTAAAACTAGTGCGTACACACACAACACACCAACACACAAACACCACAAACACACAACACACACACACACACACACACACACACACACACACCCACACACACACACAACACACACACACACACACACACACACACACACACACATATATATATATATATATATATATATATATATATATATATATATATAATATATTATATAATATATATATATATATATATTATATATGATTTATATAAATATGTTAACCATTCTTTGACTCATGAAAGAATACACAATAAAATTTTAAAAAACGATAATGTCCTATCACTTAATGAAAACACTTGAATTTTTGTTCAGTGACGAGAAATAAAACAAGAATACAGGGAGGCAAAAGAGTGCCTTTACAAACTTGTACCAAACGTACAAGTAGCGGAAAATTAAACTCTGTATGGAAAAAATAACTGAAAAAAAAGACAATTAAAAAAATGATGTGAGTAGTCAAGAAAGCTCTTGGAATTTTATTATATATATAACCCAAGACTGTTTATTACAAGTTCTTGTTAACTGTATAAATGGTTAACAATATTAAATGATGTGTTAATCTTACGATTAAAATGTTGTGCTGTGTTAATCTTAGGATTAAAATGTTGCACGTCTTTTTCTTTTACACTTTTTACAAGTTTTAGGCTTTATTTAAAACAAAAAAATCTACGCTTAGAAACTAACTTTTATATTTCGTTATTGTATCCCAGTAACAATGTTAACACTTGCATAAAAGTTGTTGCAGAAAGTGTAAATAGTGTTGCAAGAAGAGCTGGAAGCACATTAATTATCAGTAAGAACACGAGTGACCAGGTTACAGTAACACGTATATACTACCAGGTTACAGTAACACGTATATACTACCAGGTTACAGTAACACGTATATACTACCAGGTTACAGTAAAACACGTATATCTAACAAGAACAGTAACACTATATACTACAGGTTTACAGTGACAACTATACACTACCAGTTACAGTAACACGTAGATACTACCAGGTTACAGTGACACTACAAACTACCAGGTTAAAGTAACACGTAATATACTCCAGTTCCGAACACGTACATAGTACCAGGTTACAGTAACACGTATATACTACCAGGTTACAGTGACACGTACATACTACCAGGTTACAGTGACACGTATATACTACCAGGTTACAGTGACACGTACATACTACCAGGTTACAGTGACACGTATATACTACCAGGTTACAGTGACACGTATATACTACCAGGTTACAGTGACACTATATACTACCAGGTACAGTGACACGTACATCTACCAGGTTACAGTGGACACGTATATACTACCAGGTTACAGTGACACGTATATACTACCAGGTTACAGTGACACGTATATACTACCAGGTTACAGTGACACGTATATACTACCAGGTTACAGTGACACGTATATACTACCAGGTTACAGTGACACGTATATACTACCAGTTACAGTGACCACGTAAATACGACCAGTACAGTGACCACGCGATATACTACAAGGTTACAGTGACAACACTTTATACTACCAGGTTACAGTGACACGTATAACTACCAGGTTACATTGACAATATATACTACCAGTTACAGTGAACACTATATACTACCAGTTACAGTAACACTATATACTACCAGGTTACAGTGACACGTGTATACTACCAGGTTACAGTAACACGTATATACTACCAGGTTACAGTAACACGTATATACTACCAGGTTACAGTAACACGTATATACTACCAGGTTACAGTAACACGTATATACTACCAGGTTACAGTGACACGTATATAATACCAGTAACAGTGACACTGTAATATACTACCAGGTTACCGTAACACGGTAATACTACCAGTTACAGTGACACTGTATACTACCAGGTTACAGTAACACGTATATACTACCAGGTTACAGTGACACGGTATACACTACCAGGTTACAGTAACACGTATATACTACCAGGTTACAGTGACACGTGTATACTACCAGTTAACAGTAACACGTATATACTAACCATTACAGTTACACTATATACTACCAGTACAGTAAACACGTATATACTACCAGGTTACAGTAACACTATAACTAACCTAGGTTACGTAACACGTATATACTACCAGGTTACAGAGACACTTAATATAATACCAGGTTCAGTATACACGTATATACTACCAGTTTACCGTAAACACACGTATATAACTTCCAGTTACAGTAACACATTTACTACCAGTACAGTAACACGTATATACTACCAGGTTACAGTAACACGTATATACTACCAGGTTACAGTAACACGTATATACTACCAGGTTACAGTAACACGTATATACTACCAGGTTACAGTAACACGTATATACTACCAGGTTACAGTAACACGTTTATACGACCAGGAACAGTGACCGTAATATACACCGAGGTTACAGTAACACGTATAATACTACCATTTACAGTAACACGTATATACAAACCAGTTACAGTAACACGTATATACTACCAGGTTACAGTGACACGTGTATACTACCAGGTTACAGTAACACGTATATACTACCAGGTTACAGTAACACGTATATACTACCAGGTTACAGTAACACGTATATACTACCCAGGTTAACAGTAACACGTAATATACTACCAGGTTTCACAGTAACACGAATATACTAACCTTATACACAGTAAACACGTATATACTACCAGGTTACAGTGACACGTATATACTACCAGGTTACAGTAACACGTATATACTACCAGGTTACAGTAACACGTATATACTACCAGGTTACAGTAACACGTATATACTACCAGGTTACAGTAACACGTATATACTACCAGGTTACAGTAACAAACACGTATATACTACCAGGTTACAGTAACACGTATATACTACCAGGTTACAGTGACACGTATATACTAACCAGTTATCAGTACCATCGTATATACTACCAGGTTACAGTAACACGTATATACTACCAGGTTACAGTAACACGTATATACTACCAGGTTACAGTAACACGTATATACTACCAGGTTACAGTAACACGTATATACTACCAGGTTACAGTAACACGTATATACTACCAGGTTACAGTAACACGTATAACTACCAGGTTACAGTAACAGCGTATGGTATACTACCAGGTTACAGTAACACGTATATACTACCAGGTTACAGTAACACGTATATACTACCAGGTTACAGTAACACGTATATACTACCTGAATTATCTTGACGGCACTGAATAAAAGAATATATAATGTTGTCTTGAGAATAAAGTCAATTATTTTATTAATGTCGACCTTTTAAAACTTTAATACCGTCATATTGCAAGTATTATTTGAAACTTGAAGCATTACCATTTCTTGCTTGGCCATTTAAGGGAATATACCAAGCATAAGTGGAGACAAATGAACTGGTATATACAGTCTCCTGAATGTTTGTTAAGTGGAATATATATTATAAAGTTGTGTAAGTTATAAGTGAGCAAGATGTTGCAAGTCTCTGTCTACTTCCTCTGCTGAGATGACTCTCACAACTGACTCCCCTCAAGGAAGGTTCCTTGATGTTGGTGAGGGGCTCTTGATTTAGGGAATTGGATCTGTGCTCCAGTTCCCCGAATTAAGCCTGAATGCCTTCCACATCCCCCCCCCCAGCACTGTATAATCCTCCGGGTTTAGCGCTTCCCCCTTGATTATAATAATAATAATCACAACTGACTCAGAAACTACATTTACTCAAAGTAATCGATGTCATGGCTTATTTACACGCGTTAAATATTGAAGCTCAACAAAGAACTAAACATTTGAAAGTATTTTAAAATTAAGCAAATACATATGAATCAGTTAGCACTAAGACAGAAGCCAGATGTTAGTGTTAACAATGTTAGTGTTAACAATGTTATAGTTGTTAATGTTTGAGAGGTGGCACAGGTGTGTGATTCCAGCCTCACTTTCCACAACTTGCTCACTAAACACTGTTGCAACCTTAGATTACCTGGAGGTTATTCCGGGGATCAACGCCCCCGCGGCCCGGTCCACGACCAGGCCTCCCGATGGATCAGGGCCTGATCAACTAGGCTGTTACTGCTGGCCGCACGCAGTCCAACGTACGAGCCACAGCCCAGCTGATCCGGCACTGACTTTAGGTATCTGTCCAGCTCTCTCTTGAAGGCAGCCAGGGGTTTATTGGCAATTCCCCTAATGGTTGATGGGAAGCTGTTGAACAGTCTTGGGCCCCGGACACTTATGGTGTTTTCCCTTAGTGTACCAATGGCGCCCCTACTTTTTATTGGCGGCATTTTGCATCGCCTGCCCAGTCTTTTACTTTCGTAGGGAGTGATTTCTGTGTGCAGATTTGGGACCATTCCTTCCAAGATTTTCCAAGTGTAGATTATGATATATCTCTCCCTCCTGCGTTCCAAGGAGTACAAGTCAAGTGCTTCCAATATGCGCAACACAATATTATGTAAACGACTCTATACTGCTGCATTAACCAACCCACAACAAAATGATCTTGTTGATATGTTTAGAGAAATATAGTATATAAATCTCCACTTTATAAATATATTCTGCCGATGATATTTTACATAAGACTGCAACTGTTCCATGCTTTAATATTTATTTATAATACAGTACTATTAATAGAGAGCTACGGGACACCATCAGGCCCGGTGGCCTGGTGGTGCCCGGTGCACTGTGGCCCGGTTGGCCTGGGGGCCCGTGGCCTGGTGGGCTAAACTCCGCTTCACACACGGAGGGCCGGTTATTCCCGGCGGGTGGAAACATTTTAGCGACAACGTTTCCTTACACCTGTTTGTCCTGTTCACCTAGCAGCAAATAGTAGCCTGGTGTTAGTCAACTGTGTGGGTCCGCATCCTGGGGTTATCGAGACTGTGTGGGTGGCATCCTGGGTGTTAGTCGACTGTTGGTCGCATCCTGGTGTTAATCGATACTGGTGTGGGTCGCATCCTGGGTGGTTAGTCGACTGTGTGGGTCGCATCCTGGGACAAATTAATGACCACAATGGAAATAAGTTAGAACAGTCCTCGATGACCACTACTTTCTGGGTATCCTGGGTGGCTAACCCTTCCGGTTAAAAATCTCGACGAACAAATCTTATCTTATCTTATCTTAATATAAAAAAACAAAACCAGGAATTTCTAATGAAAGATAAAGGTGTGAAGGCAGATGAAGGTCATTAATAAGGAGGTTGTCCAAGAGGTTGATTGTGGTGGATGTAGGAGGATGGAGGGAGACAGTGTTGGATAAGGAGGGAAGAGTTAATAGAGGAGGTGTTCAGAGGGTTGTGGTGGGGATGTAGAGGATTGAGGGAGACAGCGGTTGGAATAAGAGGGAAGGAGAGTTTGATGGTGAGGGAAGAGCGGTGGATGGTGGGAATGGGTTGATGATGGAGGAAGAAACCCTTGTGTAAATAAGAAAAGTGAGAGGGAGGCGGATGGAGAAAGGGAGAGGTTGATGATATGGGGAGGCAGACAAGAGGGGGGGGTTGATAGGGGGTGAGAGAGCAAGGGAGTTGGAGGGAGAGGGGAGGGAGGCAGATGGAAGGAAGGGAAGGGGTTGATGGAAGAAAGCGAGTGGAGGGAGGGTTTGATGAAGGGAAGAAAGGAGGAGGTTGATGGAGTGAGGGAGGGAGGAATGGAAATGAGGAATAGAGGGTGTGTGGGGATGGAAGGAGGGGGGTCAAGTGGCTGGGAGGGAGTGTGTGTGGGACAGGTTGTTGGAGAAGGAAGGGGGGGATTGAGGGAGAAGGGAGGGAGTGAGGGAGGAGCGTGGAGGAGGGAGGTAGAGGCAGTCTGACACAGGTGCACAACTTGTGTTGAGCAGTGTGTGTAGGTGGCAGGCCTAGTGCCCAGGTGCCTGATACTAGGCCTAGTGAAGGTGTTAGTCACGTTGCTAGTGTTGCACGTGAGGCAGTGTTGTGTGTGCTGACAGGTGTTGAGAACCTCTCATCTGAGGACATTGTGGTGGGCACGGCCTCTAACACAGGTGTTGTGCATTACAAGGTGTTGCCAGGTGTTACACAGGTGTTGAGCGTTAAAAGGGTTTGGTGCCAGGGTGATTACACAGGTGTTTGTGCGTTAAAGGGGGTTCCCAGGTGTTACACAGGTGTTGAGCGTTACAAGGTGTTGCCAGGTGTTACACAGGTGTTGTGCGTTACAAGGTGTTGCCAGGTGTTACGCAGGTGTTGAGCGTTACAAGGTGTTGCCAGGTGTTACACAGGTGTTGTGCGTTACAAGGCGTTGCCAGGTGTTACACAGGTGTTGAGCGTTACAAGGTGTTGCCAGGTGTTACACAGGTGTTGTGCGTTACAAGGTGTTGCTGGTTACCCGTCAAGGGAAGTTCCTTGACATCAGTGAGAGGCTTTTTATCCAATGAACTGGACCTGTCCTCCCCGTCCCTGGATCGAGAATGATTACCTATCATTTACCTAGGCGTTATATAGCCCGTACGCGTTTGGAGCTCCTCTCGACAACACACTATTGTAGAGAGGTGGTGTAGTGACTAGTGTGTGGAAAATCTTCAGCAGTGTCACCTCTGATATATGTGCTTCACCATACATGGCTACGTTTGACTATACATAAAGAACTTGTAACTTGGCTCAATATGAACACGTAGTAACTTAAAGTTTATATAACCTCGCAGAGCTAATCAGTATGTGACAAAAAAACAAAAAACATATAGAGTGGTCAAGCCACTTAATATTTCTTAGCCGTTGTCCTGACTACCCACAATATTTTCCACTGCTTCTTCCCCTCACCATTCTTTCCTTGATTATGGCCTAAAAAAATAGGAATATGTGTGTGTGTGTGTGTGTGTGTGTGTGTGTGTGTGTGTGTGTACTCACCTATTTGTGGTTGCAGGGGTCGAGTCTTAGCTACTGGCCCCGCCTCTTCACCGGTTGCTACTGGGCCCTCTCTCTCCCTGCTCCATGAGCTTTATCAAACCTCGTCTTAAAACTGTGTATGGTTCCTGCCTCCACTACGTCATTTTCTAGGCTATTCCACTGCCTTACAACTCTATGACTGAAGAAATACTTCCTAATATCTCTCTGACTCATTTGTGTCTTCAACTTCCAATTGTGGCCTCTTTTTTTCTGTGTCCCTCCCGGGAAACACCTGTCTTTGTCCACCTTGTCTATTCCACACAGTATTTTATATGTCGTTATCAGTCTCCCCTGACCCTCCCTGTCCTCCAGTGTCGTCAGGCCGATTTCCCTTAATCTTTATTCATAGGACATTCCCCTTTAGCCTGGAACTAACCTTGTCGCAAACCTTTGTACTTTCTCTAGTTTCTTGACGTGCTTTATCAAGTGCGGGTTCCAAACAGGTGCTGCATACTCCATATGGGCCTGACATACACGGTGTACAGTGTCTTGATGATTCCTTACAAGGTACCCGGAATGCTGTCTCAGGTTTCCAGGTCCCATGCTGCAGCAGTTATCGGGTTTGATGTGGGGTTTCCGGAGACATGCTCAGGTTATACTCACCCCAAGATCTTTCCCCCTTGAGTGAGGTTTGCCAGTCTTTGGGCCCCCTAGCCTATACTCGGTCTGTGGTCTTTTTGTGCCCTTCCCCTATCTTTATGACTTTGCATTTGACCCGGATTAAATTCGAGAACCCCTTTGCTGGACCAGGTGTCCAGTCTGTCCAGGTCTCTTTGAAGACCTGCCTGGTCCTCATCAGATTTAATTCTCCTCATTAACTTCACATCATCTGCAAATAGGGACACTTCTGAGTCTAAACCCTTCCATCATGTCGTTCACATATACCAAAATAGCACTGGGCCTAGGACCGACCCTGTGGGACCCCCGCTCGTCACAGGTGCCCACTGTGATACATCATATGGTACCATGACCCGTTGTTGTCTCCCTGTCAGGTATTCTCTGATCCATTGCAGTGCCCTTCCTGTTATATGCGCCTGATGCTCTAGTTCTGCACTAATCTCTTGTGAGGAACTGTGTCAAAGGCCTTTTTATTATATATATATATATATATTATATATTTTATATATATTATATATATATAATATATAATTTTATATATAATATATTAATATATATATATGTATATATTATATTTATAATATATATATATATATATATATATATTTATATATAATATATATATATATATATTTTATATATACATGTATATATATTATATATATTTTTATATATATATATATATATATATATATATATATATATATATATATATATTATATATATATATATATATTTTATAAATAAAAATTATATAAAAAATATAAATATATTATATATTAATATATATTTAAAATATATATTAATTTTATATATATATATATATATATAATATATATATATTATATATATATTTTTCACATATATACATGATTTCAATCCATGCATAACACATACACAAAATAACCACAGGGGGAATTAAATGATAGCTCTAGGCCTTTCGTGTTGCAACCAGTACATCAGGAGGTTGCAGTGTTGCAGAAATGAGTGGGAAGTCCAGGCAGATTCGTTCAGGGAAACAACTATCCAGAATCTAGATATTTATACATACATACATATTATACTTATTTATCTATTTATTTATTTTTATTTTACATTATTTTCAATATAAAATTCTGATTATAGGTACATTAAATATGAAACTAGGTACTGTACCTGAATTGATACAAGGAATGCTGTTCTAGTTATAAATAAGAGTTGGAGGAAAGATGGGAATATGCAACCATAGAACTTGTAGCATAGGAATATACAGTCTGGGAACAAAAGAACCAGGGATCATAGTCCAGGAACAGCACAAACATGATACACAAGCCTTGGGTACGGGGCCCTGTGGCCTGGCTGGCAAAGCTCTTGCTTCACACACTGAGGGTCCAGGTTTGATTCCTGGCGGCGTGGAAACATTTCAACGCATTTTCTTACACCTGTTGTCGTGTTCACCTAGCAAGTAGGTACCTGGGCGTTAGTCAATTGGTGTGGGCCACATTCTGGGGTACAAGATGGAGGACCCCAATGGAAATAAGACAAACGGTCCCTCAAAGACCTGGGAGTGATCATGTCGGAGGATCTCACCTTCAAGGACCATAACATTGTATCAATCGCATCTGCTAGAAAAATGACAGGATGGATAATGAGAACTAGGGATGCCAAGCCCATGATGACACTCTTCAGGTCACTTGTTCTATCTAGGCTGGAATATTGCTGCACACTAACAGCACCTTTCAAGGCAGGTGAAATTGCCGACCTAGAAAATGTACAGAGAACTTTCACGGCGCGCATAACGGAGATAAAACACCTCAATTACTGGGAGCGCTTGAGGTTTCTAAACCTGTATTCCCTGGAACGCAGGAGGGAGAGATACATGATTATATACACCTGGAAAATCCTAGAGGGACTAGTACTGAACTTGCACACGAAAATCACTCACTACGAAAGCAAAAGACTTGGCAGACGATGCACCATCCCCCCAATGAAAAGCAGGGGTGTCACTAGCACGTTAAGAGACCATACAATAAGTGTCAGGGGCCCGAGACTGTTCAACTGCCTCCCAGCACACATAACGGGGATTACCAACAGACCCCTGGCAGTCTTCAAGCTGGCACTGGACAAGCACCTAAAGTCAGTTCCTGATCAGCCGGGCTGTGGCTCGTACGTTGGTTTGCGTGCAGCCAGCAGCAACAGCCTGGTTGATCAGGCTCTGATCCACCAGGAGGCCTGGTCACAGACCGGGCCGCGGGGGCGTTGACCCCCGTAACTCTCTCCAGGTAAACTCCAGGTTATTCTGGGTGCGTAACCCTCCAGGGTTAAAAATCCGAACAAAATCTTATCTTGGGACAATACCACCAGGGCATATATATATGAAAATACAACCAGGAAACACATATACTATCATGTAATAGTATAACAAGGGAACATACAGTTTGGGGTAAAAATGTATTGCCCTAGAAGTAATACAACCAGGGAACATACAGTCTAAGAAAAATACAACCAGGGAACATAGTCAAAGAATAACAGAACCAAGAATATATGGTTTTCGAACAATTCAATCAGGACACACACATTCTAGGAACTATTCAACCAGGGAACGTAGAGTCAGGGAACAATATAGGTATAACATATACTGTACGTAGTCTAGAAACAATACAGCCAGGGAACACACAGCCTAGAAACTACAGCCAGGGAAAACACAGTTTGGAAACAATATGGCCAGGGAGCATGCAGTTTGGAAACATGCTGTCTGGAAACAATACAGTCAGCGAACATACAGTCTAGAAACAATACAACAAGGGAACATGCAGCCTGGAAACAATACAGCCAAGGAGCATGCAGTCTGGAAACAATACAGCCAGGGAACATGCAGCCTGGAAACAATACAGCCAGGGAACATGCAGTCTGGAAACAATATAGCCAGGGAACATAACAGTCTGGAAGAAATACAGCCAGGGAACATACAGTCTGGAAACAGTCCAGCCAGGTAACTTACATCCCCTGAGCTGCTTTGGGGATTAGCGTGGACGGTTACAAAGCATGGCTTGCTTCTGCAGTGTTTTAAAAACTGAGGTTGGAGAGTTGAAGGAGGAGGTCTTGCTTCTCCAGGAGGAGATTAGGAGGCTGAAGGTCCACCTCAATGGGTCTGGGAGAGAGTGTGAGGTGGCTGGAGTTGTGGGGAATGAGACTTCTAGCAGTGAGGTGCAGTCTGTCTCTCGCTGTGAGGAGGCTGTAGTTGGGGAGGTAGCAACAGCTACCAGCAGTGAGGTGCAGCCCAGCACCTGCTGCAAGTGGCGAGTTGTTCACAGTAATGGGAGGCGCATCAGAGTAAGGAAAGTTAAGAGTGAAGATCTGAAGGTAGGAAATCGCTTCTCTGTTCTCCAGGATGAATGTACTTCAGTGGCCAGTGAAGGTAAGGGTACTACTGCCCTGCTAATGAAGGTAAGCGCATTCTTGTGGTTGGTGACTCTCAGGTAAGATATATTGACCGTGCTTTTTGTAATAGGAATAAGAAGATGAGAGATAGAGTGTGCTTCCTGGAGCTGGTGTTGGGGACATTGTCAACAGGCTGGATAATATCATGTCAGGTAATGGGAACAAGCCCATTATCTGTCTCAGTGCTGGTGGAAATGATATTGGGAAGGGTAGGAGAGAAGAGCTGCTAGATAAGTACAGGTCAGCTATAGATTTCATTAAGTCTAAGGGAGGGATCCCAATCATATGTAGCATCTTGCCTAGAAGGGGAGTAGGAAATGAATGGTTGTCTAGGGCAATTGGTGTAAATTGCTGGCTAGACAGATACTGCAAGGAACTTGCAATCCCATTCATTGACAACTGGAACAACTTTATGGCAAACATGATATGTATGCAAGGGATGGGGTACATCTCTCTGGGGCTGGGGTGGTAGCACTTGCAGACTCGATTGAGAAGGCCATTGGTGAAATGCCTATGATTTTAAACTGATGGAAGATAGAGGTATGGGTGTGTGTGGGAAACAAGCAGGTTGCAACACTAGGGTTGGAAACAGTAAATGTATAAAAAGGCATTCAGCATGAAGTTATAAATAAAGACAATAGAACAGGTCAGCTAACAAAGGGGGCAGCAGAGGGCAGCAAGGGACTAGCTCCCTTAAGGTTTACTATACTAATAGCAGGAGTGTTAGAAATAAGATAGATGAGCTAAGATTAATTGCAAGTGCAGGAAACATAGATATTATTGCTATAACAGAGACCTGGCTCAATCTGAAAGATAGAGAGATGCCCTCTGAATGTCACATACAAGGCTATAAATTATTCCACACTGACAGGGTCAACAGGAAAGGTGGTGGAGTAGCGATGTATGTCAGAGACAATTTAAATTGTTGTGTAAGACAAGATATTAAATTAGAAGCGTCAGCCACTGAATCTGTTTGGTTACAGCTTCTCGAGGGCCGAGAAAAACTAATTTTGGGTGTGATTTACAGGGCCCAAATCTTGATAGGGAGTGCAGTAAACTTCTATGGGACGAAATTCGTAAGGCATCTACATACGAAAATGTTGTGCTAATGGGAGATTTCAACTATAGACAGATTGACTGGAGCAATTTGACAGGAAATTTAGAGTCGGGTGACTTTCTTGATACCATCCAGGATTGTTTTTTAAAACAGTTTGTGACAGAGCCAACTAGGGGAAATAACCTCCTTGACTTGGTTCTTGCCAGTAGGGAAACACTAATTAATAATCTTGAGGTTAATGATGAGCTTGGGGAGAGTGATCACAAATCACTCAGTTTTAATATATCATGGAATTCCCCTAATAATGGCAATCAAGTCTCCGTCCTGACTTTCGCTTGGCTGATTTCATAGGACTGAAAAATTACTTAGGTGGGCTGAACTGGAATGACCTGACTAAGGGTCAGGTAGGTGGTGATGGTTGCCGATATGATGCTTTCCAGGGCATAGTTCTAGCTGCTCAGTCAAATTATGTTCCAAATAGGGAAATCAGATCAAACAAAAATGATCCTAAATGGATGAACAATAGATTAAAATATCTGATTGGTCAAAAGAGAGGCATATATAGGCAAATCAAAAGAGGAGAGGGGCAATTAAGAAATCGATATATTCAGTTAAAGAGAGAAATAAAAAAGGGAATTAGAAAAGCAAAAAGAGATTATGAGGTTAAAGTTGCAAGAGAATCGAAGACTAACCCAAAAGGATTCTTTCAGGTATACAGAAGTAAGATCAGGGACAAGATAGGCCCACTCAAAGTTCCTCGGGTCAGCTCACTGACAGTGATAAGGAAATGTGTAGAATTTTTAACACATACTTCCTCTCAGTTTTTACACAGGAGGATACCAGCGATATTCCAGTAATGATAAATTATGTAGAACAGGACGATAATAAAACTGTGCACGATTAGGGTCACAAGTGACATGGTCCTTAGGCAAATAGATAAATTAAAACCTAACAACATCCCCAGGCCCTGATGAACTGTATGCAAGGGTTCTAAAGGAATGTAAAGAGGAGCTTAGCACACCTTTGGCTAATCTTTTCAACATATCACTACAAACTGGCATGGTGCCAGATAAGTGGAAAATGGCAAATGTGATACCTATTTCAAAACAGGTGACAGGTCCTTAGCTTCGAACTATAGACCAATAAGCCTAACCTCCATAGTGGGAAAATTTATGGAATCAATAATGCCGAGGCAGTTCGTAGCCACCTTGAAAAGCATAAATTAATCAACGAATCTCAGCATGGTTTTACAAAGGGGCGTTCCTGCCTTACGAATTTATTAACTTTTTTCACTAAGGTATTTGAGGAGGTAGATCATGGTAAGAATATGATATTTGTATATGGACTTCATAAGGTCTTTTGACAGGGTCCCACATCAGAAGGACTATTGAGGAAATTAAAGCACATGGAATAGGAGGAGAAATTTTTACCTGGATAGAGGCCATGGTTGAAAAATTAGGCAAGCAGGAGTTTGATAAATGGGGAGAAATCAGAGTGGGGAAGCTTTCACGAGCGGTTTTCCCAAACAGGGTTTCAGTGGGGGCCCCCCTGTGTTCACAATCTACATAAAGGACATAGATGAGGCATAAAGAGCGACATCGGCAAGTTTGCGATGACCCCAAAATAGGCCGTCAAATTTCCCATTTGACGAGGACATTCGAGCATCAGGAATTTTGAATAGACTGATGCAGTTGGTTCGGAGAAGGGCAGATGCAGTTTAATATAGACAAATGCAAAGTTCTAAATGTTGGACAGGACAAATAACCATGCCACATATAAAAAAAAAATTAATGTAGATTTTAAAATATTACGGATTCCCGAAAAAGATTTAGGTTCTGGTTAGCAGTAATCAAAAACCCAAAGACAAAAGTGCATAAGGTTCGAATAAAGCTAATAGATCTTGGCTTCATATCAAGAAGATAAATAATAGGAGTCCTCAGTTGTTTCTTCAACTCTATACATCCTGGTTAGGCCTCATTTAGATTATGCTGCACAGTTTGGTCACGTATTACAGAAGGATATAAATTCTCGGAAAAGTACAAGGGGATGACAGGGTGATCCACATGTATCAGAAACCTTCCCCTGATGAGGATTTAGACTAAGGGCCTGAACTGCACTCTTAGATAGACGATAGAATTAGGGGGATATGATTGAGGTGTATAATGGAAGACAGGAAATAAATAAAGGGAGTGAAATAGTGTGCTGAAAATATCTAGCCTAGGACAGGACTCGACAGCAATGGTTTTAATGTTGAAAAATATTAGATTCAGGAAGATATAGGAAGTACTGGTTGGTAATATGAGTTGTGGATGTGATGGAACAGATCCAAAGTAGTTATAGAGGCCAGACGTGTTAGCTAATAATAATAGGTTGCATAAATCTGAGTAGATGTGGGTGGGTGTGAGTTAGGACCTGATAGCTTGTGCTAACAGGTCGGTTGCGTGTTCCCCTTTAAGCAATGTGTACCTGACTGACTAGGTTGGGTGACATTGGTTAGCCGGTAGGAGACTTGAACCTGCCTGATGGGCAGTGGGCCTCTGCAGTGTTCCTTCGTTCTTATGTTCTTATGTTCTTATACAGTCTAGAAATAATACAGCCAGGAGACAAGACAACCAAGGAAATGCAGTCTGGAAGAAAAATACAGCAGGAAAAATACAGTTGGAAACAATAGCAGAGGGAACAGATCAGTCTGGAAGCAACCAGCAGGTACTTACATTCTGGAAACATCTAGCAGGGATTAGTCTGGAAAACAATACAGCCAGGAACATACAGGTCGTGAAACAATACAGCCAGGGGAACATTCAGTCGTGGAAACAATACAGCCAGGGAACATACTGTCTTGAAACAATTTATCTACCAGTGAAACATGACAGTCTGGAAACAATACAGCCAGGGAACATACAGTCTGGAAACAATTCAGCCAGGGAACATGCAGTCTGGAAACAATATAGCCAGGGAACATGCAGTCTGGAAACAATACGGTCATGGAACATGCAGTCTGGAAACAATACGGTCATGGAACATGCAGTCTGGAAACAATACGGTCATGGAACATGCAGTCTGGAAACAATACAGCCAGGGAACATGCAGTCTGGAAACAATACGGTCATGGAACATGCAGTCTGGAAACAATACGGTCAGGGAACATGCAGTCTGGAAACAATACGGTCATGGAACATGCAGTCTGGAAACAATACGGTCATGGAACATGCAGTCTGGAAACAATACGGTCATGGAACATGCAGTCTGGAAACAATACAGCCAGGGAATATGCAGTCTGGAAACAATACGGTCATGGAACATGCAGTCTGGAAACAATACAGCCAGGGAACATGCAGTCTGGAAACAATACAGCCAGGGAACATGCAGTCTGGAAACAATACGGTCATGGAACATGCAGTCTGGAAACAATACAGTCATGGAACATGCAGTCTGGAAACAATATAGCCAGGGAACATGCAGTCTGGAAACAATACGGTCATGGAACATGCAGTCTGGAAACAATACGGTCATGGAACATGCAGTCTGGAAACAATATAGCCAGGGAACATGCAGTCTGGAAACAATACGGTCATGGAACATGCAGTCTGGAAACAATACGGTCATGGAACATGCAGTCTGGAAACAATATGGCATGGAACATGCAGTCTTGGAAACAATACGGTCATGGAACATGCAGTCTGGAGACAATGCGGTCATGGAACATGCAGTCTGGAAACAATACAGTCATGGAACATGCAGTCTGGAAACAATACGGTCATGGAACATGCAGTCTGGAAACAATATGGTCATGGAACATGCAGTCTGGAAACAATATAGCCAGGGAACATGCAGTCTGGAAACAATACGGTCATGGAACATGCAGTCTGGAAACAATACGGTCATGGAACATGCAGTCTGGAAACAATATGGTCATGGAACATGCAGTCTGGAAACAATACGGTCATGGAACATGCAGTCTGGAGACAATGCGGTCATGGAACATGCAGTCTGGAAACAATACAGTCATGGAACATGCAGTCTGGAAACAATACGGTCATGGAACATGCAGTCTGGAAACAATACGGTCATGGAACATGCAGTCTGGAAACAATACGGTCATGGAACATGCAGTCTGGAAACAATACGGTCATGGAACATGCAGTCTGGAAACAATATAGCCAGGGAACATGCAGTCTGGAAACAATACGGTCATGGAACATGCAGTCTGGAAACAATACGGTCAGGGAACATGCAGTCTGGAAACAATACAGCCAGGGAACATGCAGTCTGGAAACAATACGGTCATGGAACATGCAGTCTGGAAACAATACAGTCATGGAACATGCAGTCTGGAAAAAATATAGCCAGGGAACATGCAGTCTGGAAACAATACGGTCATGGAACATGCAGTCTGGAAACAATACGGTCATGGAACATGCAGTCTGGAAACAATATAGCCATGGAACATGCAGTCTGGAAACAATACGGTCATGGAACATGCAGTCTGGAAACAATACGGTCATGGAACATGCAGTCTGGAAACAATACGGTCATGGAACATGCAGTCTGGAAACAATACGGTCATGGAACAAGCAGTCTGGAAACAATACGGTCATGGAACATGCAGTCTGGAAACAATTTGAATTACATATATGACTGGAAGGTTAGTAACCCAGGATAACCCAACAAAGCTGCTGTCACAAGGCTGTCTGACTTACTTCCTTTGGAATCTTTTAATTCTCCCCACCAGTATGCAATCCACATCAGCTGTCTAACACACAGGGACCTACTTATTTCTTGGCAAATAGGGTCAGCAAGTGTAAGGAAATGTGCCAGAAATTTCCGTTAATCTGGGAACTAACCCTGGACTCTCAGTTGTGAGCTGAGACCTCTACCTTTTGAGCCACTAGCCACCTGTAATATGAGATCACTGAACAATCTTGAATGTGTATATAACTAAATGTACAACCAGAGAATAAACAGTCTGGGAATATATAACCAGGGAACATAGTCTGGGAATATACAACCAGGGAACATAGTCTGGGAATATATAACCAGGGAACATAGTCTGGGAATATACAACCAGGGAACATAGTCTGGGAATATATAACCAGGGAACATAGTCTGGGAATATATAACCAGGGAACATAGTCTGGGAATATACAACCAAGGGAACATAGTCTGGGAATATACAACCAGGGAACATAGTCTGGGAATATATAACCAGGGAACATAGTCTGGGAATATACAACCAGGGAACATAGTCTGGGAATATACAACCAGGGAACATAGTCTGGGAATATACAACCAGGGAACATAGTCTGGGAATATATAACCAGGGAACATAGTCTGGGAATATATAACCAGGGAACATAGTCTGGGAATATACAACAAGGGAACATAGTCTGGGAATATACAACCAGGGAACATAGTCTGGGAAAATATAACCAGGGAACATAGTCTGGGAATATATAACCAGGGAACATAGTCTGGGAATATATAACCAGGGAACATAGTCTGGGAATATACAACCAGGGAACATAGTCTGGGAATATATAACCAGGGAACATAGTCTGGGAATATATAACCAGGGAACATAGTCTGGGAATATATAACCAGGGAACATAGTCTGGGATATATTAACCAGGGAACATAGTCTGGGAATTATATAACCAGGAACATAGTCTGGGAATATACAACCAGGGAACATAGTCTTGGAATATACAACCAGGGAACATAGTCTGGGAATATATAACCAGGGAACATAGTCTGGGAATATATAACCAGGGAACATAGTCTGGGAATATATAACCAGGGAACATAGTCTGGGAATATACAACCAGGGAACATAGTCTGGGAATATATAATCAGGGAACATAGTCAGGGAATATATAACCAGGGAACATAGTCTGGGAATATACAACCAGGGAACATAGTCTGGGAATATACAACCAGGGAACATAGTCTGGGAATATATAACCAGGGAACATAGTCTGGGAATATATAACCAGGGAACATAGTCTGGGAATATACAACCAGGGAACATAGTCTGGGAAAATATAACCAGGGAACATAGTCTGGGAATATATAACCAGGGAACATACAGTCTGGGAATATACAACCAGGGAACATAGTCTGGGAATATACAACCAGGGAACATAGTCTGGGAATATACAACCAGGGAACATAGTCTGGGAACATACAACCAGGGAACATACAGTCTGAGAATATACAACCAGGGAACATAGTCTGGGAATATACAACCAGGGAACATAGTCTGGGAACATACAACCAGGGAACATAGTCTGGGATTATACAACCAGGGAACATAGTCTGGGAACATACAACCAGGGAACATACAGTCTGGGAACATACAACCAGGGAACATAGTCTGGGAACATACAACCAGGGAACATACAGTCTGGGAACATACAACCAGGGAACATACAGTCTGGGAATATACAACCAGGGAACATAGTCTGGGGACATACAACCAGGGAACATACTTGCACCTGCAAAATAAGTCACCATGGGCCCCAAGAAAGCTTCTAGTGCCAACCCTACAGCAAAAAGGGTGAGAATGAAGAAAGAGATCATTGCTAAGTATGAGAGTGTAGTGCGTGTCTCCGAGCTGGTCTGGTTGTATAGTAAACCCCAATCAACCATCGCTACTATTGTGGGCAAGAAAACGGCAATCAAGGAAATAAGTCACTCTGTCTGACTTTTTTGGGTTATCCTAGGTTCTCTACACATATGCTGCTATGTATGATAATTCTATGTAACTGTATTTGTGTATACCTGAATAAATTTACTTACTTACTTACTTACTTACTTAAGGAAGCTGTTCTTGCCAGAGGTGCAACTATGTTTTTGAAATTGAGATCGCAAGTGATAGAAGATGTTGAGAGACTCTTTTTGGTGTGGATAAACGAAAAACAGATAGCAGGAGACAGCATCTCTCAAGAGATCATATGTGAAAAGGGTAGGAAGTTGCGTGATGATTTAATTAAAAAAAATGCCAGCAACTAGTGGTGATGTGAGTGAATTTAAGGCCAGCAAAGGTTGGTTTGAGAGATTTAAGAAGCATAGTGGCATACATAATGTGATAAGGCATGGTGAGGCCGCCAGTTCGGACCACAAAGCAGCTGAAAAATATGTGCATGAATTCAAGGAGTACATAGACAGTGAAGGACTCAAACCTGAACAAGTGTTTAATTGTGACAAAACAGGCCTGTTTTGGAAGAAAATGCCAAGCAGGACCTATATTACTCAGGAGGAAAAGGCACTCCCAGGACATAAGCCTATGAAAGACAGGCTTACTCTCTTGATGTGTGCCAATGCTAGTGGTGATTGCAAAGTGAAGCCTTTATTGGTGTATCACTCTGAAACTCCCAGAGTGTTCAGGAAAAACAATGTCCTCAAGGCTAATTTGTGTGTGCTGTGGAGGGCAAACAGTAAGGCATGGGTCACCAGGGACTTTTTCTATGACTGGTTACACCATGCATTTGCCCCCACTGTGAAAAATTACCTAACTGAAAGAAATTAGACCTGAAGTGCCTCCTGGTATTAGACAATGCTCCTGGTCATCCTTCAGACGTGGCAGAGCGACTTTCTGCGGAAATGGGCTTCATTAAGGTGAAGTTTTTGCGTCCTAATACCACTCCTCTCCTGGAGCCCATGGACCAGCAGGTCATTTCCAACTTCTAGAAACTGTACACAAAAGCTATGTTTGAAAGGTGCTTTGTAGTGACCTCAGAAACTCAACTGACTCTAAGAGAGTTTTGGAAAGATCACTTTACCATCCTCAATTGTGTAAACATTATAGGTAAGGCTTGGGAGGAAGTGACTAAGAGGACCTTGAACTCTGCTTGGAAAAAACTGTGGCCAGAATGTGTAGACAAAAGGGATTTTGAAGGGTTTGAGGCTAACCCTGAGAATCCTATGCCAGTTGAGGAATCCATTGTGGCACTGGGGAAGTCCTTGGGGGTTGGAGGTTAGTGGGGAAGATGTGGAAGAGTTGGTGGAGGAGGACAATGAAGAACTAACCACTGATGAGCTGCTAGATCATCTTCATCAGCATGAGGCCAGACCTGAGGAAACTGCTTCGGAGGAGGGGATAGAGAAATTAAAGAAGTTGCCTACTTCTAAGATTAAGGAAATCTGTGCAATGTGGCTTAAAGTGCAAACCTTTATGGATGAAAATCACCCTGACACAGCTACTGCAAGCCGTGTTGGCAACCTGTACACTGACAATGTTGTGAAACACTTTAGAAATGTCCTCCATTGATGAGCTTTTACACCTCTTCTCGTCCTCCGTTTTAACCGCAGCTTCTCATTCTATACCCCAAACTTTGGGCAGGCATTCTCAGAAATGCGTGCCTTGGTGGTCTCCTGCTTGTGCTCGTGCAGTACGTTTGAAACGCGCTGCATGGGGCAGGTACCGGTACAATAGAACCACAGAGAGACTCCTTGATTTTAAACAGAAGCATGCGATCGCTCACCGTGTCATCCGTGACGCTAAACACACTTGCTGGCGAGATTACGTCTCCATCACCTCTGCTTCCTCTATGAGTGCAGTCTGGAAAAAAGTACGAAAACTGAGTGGTAAATATTCTCCTGACCCGGCTCCTGTTCTGCGGGTTGCCGGTGTTGATATAGCAAACCCACTAGATGTTGCCAATGAAATTGGCAATCATCTGGTCCGTATTTCTCAGGGGCTCCACCTATGCCCCTCGTTTCTTTCCTCGAAGTCTGCCAGAGAGTTGGTACCCTTGGACTTTTCTTCTCTCAGAGAAGAACAGTATAATGTGCCTTTTACACTTCAAGAACTGGAGGCAACACTCTCAGCTTGCCGATCATCGGCAGCTGGGCCCGACGACATTCATATTCGTATGCTACAGCATTTACATCAGTCAGCCCTTGCAGTCCTATTACGCCTTTACAATCTTATTTGGTCACAAGGAGTTCTTCCACAGCTGCGGAAATCCACCATTGTTCTCCCTTTCTGCAAACCAGGCACTACGGGACATGAAACCTCCCACTATCGTCCCATTGCTCTTACCAGTGCAGTTTGCAAAGTAATGGAACGCCTAGTAAATAGACATTTAGTGTGGTATTTAGACACACACAACAGTCTCTCCACTCGTCAATATGGCTTTCGTAAGGGACGTTCTACCATAGACCCCTTACTACGCTTGGATACGTATGTTCGTAATGCCTTTGCGAATAACCACTCAGTTATTGCCATATTTTTTGACCTTGAGAAGGCATATGACACAACTTGGAGGTATAATATTTTAGCCGAAGCCCACTCCTTAGGCCTTCGAGGCAATCTACCATCCTTCCTTAAGAACTTTTTAACTGACAGGCATTTCCGTGTTCGGGTTAATAATGTGCTCTCCCCGGACTTTATCCAAGCTGAAGTTGTCCCCCAGGGATGTGTTCTGAGCACAACACTTTTTCTCCTTGCTATTAATGATTTGGCCTCTAGTCTTCCATCAAATATTTGGTCATCACTCTATGTTGATGACTTCGCTATTGCCTGTGCAGGCGCTGACTGTCACCTCATTACAGTTTCTCTCCAACATGCAGTCGACCGTGTTTCCAATTGGGCCACCACACGTGGGTTTAAATTTTCCAGCACTAAAACCCACCAAATTACTTTCACTAGACGTTCTGTCATCTCCGATCATCCTTTGTACCTCTATGGCTCCCGTATCCCTGAACGTGATACAGTCAAGTTTCTGGGCCTCCTCTTTTATCGTAGGTTATCCTGGAAACCTCACATTACCTCTCTGAAGGCAACTTGTCACAGCCGGCTGAACCTTCTTAAAACCCTTGCTCATCTTTCATGGGGAGCTGATCGTCGAACCCTCCTTCGCCTACATTCCACCCTTATTTCATCGAAACTTGATTATGGTGGCCAGATCTATTCAGCGGCGTCTCCTGCTACTCTCTCTAGCCTTAACCCCATTCATCACCAAGGATTACGTTTATGCCTTGGTGCTTTTCGCTCTTCCCCTGTCGAGAGCCTCTATGCAGAAGCAAACGTTCCATCCTTATCCGATCGCCATGATGCCCATTGCCTGCGCTACTATGTACACTCTCATGATCTCCGCAATCCTTCCATTTATAGAATGGTCACTGATATTAGTAGACATTATTTGTTCGCCGCCCCTGTTTACTCCGTCCCTTCTCTCTTCGCCTTCATTCGCTCTTGTCTTCTCTTCAACTACCACCTTTCTATGTACATGTAGCATCTCACTTTTCCCTACCCCCCTGGGAAGTTCCAGCTGTTCGAGTCTGTTCTTTCTCCCTCCCTTGCTCGAAAGCCCAACTGTCTACGGTCGCTTCCCGCTCTCTCTTTCTTGACCACTTTCACTCTCATTCTCATGCCATTGCTGTGTACACAGATGGCTCTAAGTCTTCTGACAGCGTAGGATTCGCAGCAGTGTTTCCGGACAGTGTCGTACAAGGGCATTTACTATCTTCGGCTAGTATTTTTACTGCTGAATTGTATGCCATCCTTACAGCACTTATCCGTATTGCATCTATGCCTGTGTCATCATTTGTGGTTGTCTCAGACTCCCTTAGTGCTTTACAGGCTATACAAAAATTTGATACACCTCACCCCTTAGTCCTCCGTATCCAACTTTGGCTACGCCGCTTCTTTACCAAGCATAAAGATATTGTTTTTTGTTGGGTCCCTGGTCATGTTGACGTACAGGGCAATGAACAGGCAGACACTGCTGCGCGGTCAGCAGTACATGACCTACCAGTTTCTTATAGGGGTATTCCATTTACAGACTATTTTGCTGCAATATCTTCCCACCCGTTGGCAACAACGTTGGTCTACTATGCTCGGCAACAAACTTCAATCTATTAAACCGAGTATAGGTTACTGGCCATCTTCTTATCACCAGTGTCGAGGTTGGGAGACTACTCTCTCCGTCTTCGCATTGGCCATACTCGTCTTACTCATGGATATCTCATGGAGAGGCGTCCTGCTCCTCTGTGTGAGAATTGCCAAGCTCCATTATCAGTCAGCCACATTCTGCTGGACTGCCCACTTTATCAACGAGCACGCAGAATTTACCTCTGTCGTCATCTTCGCTCCGCTGCTCTCTCTTTACCTTCCCTTCTCGCTGATGGACCCACCTTTCATCCGGACTCTCTTGTTGACTTTTTGACAACAACTGACTTACTTCACAAATTCTGATACCTTCAGCCCTTTCTACTTCAATCTCTTGCTACCCTCTACCCCCGTACTATCCCCTGCCCCGCTGTTTTCTGTAACCTGCTGATCATCCCCCCTTCTGCCATCCAATACCCTCGCTTCCTTCCCTACCCTGCAGCTCTGTATAGCCCTTGTGGCTTAGTGCTTCTTTTTGATTATAATAATAATACAGTCCAGTTTTGTCATTAAGAAAAAGAGTAATCCATGCATTACACTCCAGTTTATTAGGATGAGAATATAAACAACATATGTAGCGTAGTTAATTATTATAGTCATGGGAAAGCGCTAAACCCTTAGGGGTCATTCAGTGCCTGGTAAAGGGAGGTAATTGTTTGATCTAATGGTAGGGTAAATCCAATTTCTTGGATTGAGAGCCTTTCACAAGCACCTCTGTTGACAGGTAGCCTAGTATGTTTTGACAGTTACAGAAATAACCAGCTGTCTCAGACACTGAACAATGACTTGGTTGAAAGACTGATCAGTTAAGCTGTTGGTGGTTTTAGCTTAATACATGGAAAATTTAATTAACAAAAAGTATATTAGCCTGAATATCAAAGAGTAACCTAGAATTTTTAAAAGGCCCAACTTCTTGCACAGTTAGTACTATTAACGTCTTAACTTTTGCTAACCTAATTTCTTTCCATAATACATATTCCAATAGATGCAAAATCTATAAAATTTACTTTTTTATTATTATACAATGTGTAAATAACTGAATTATTCTACTTATGCATTAATACAGTAACAGTTTTTACAAAAATAATTAATGGTATTCAAAAATATCACAATTCAGAGCATTTTAATACCAGGTTTAGATTGCATATAATAATTTCAGAAAATACTAATGAAAAACAACAAAGATAAATTATACTTTTCTAATGTTTATGGCAGATGTAAGTCATATTACTTCTGCTTGGGAATTTTTTGTCAGTGCCTATGGTAGACTGTAGTAATTAGTCCAAACAGATCGACGTGCCTAAACGTTCTTCACTCGTTACTTAGGACTGTAATTCTCAATAAATTTCCTTGCAATTTTAACCACACACCTAAAAACCCAAAGCTATTTTTTGTGTTATTTCCATGACAATTGTTAAGCTTAGGTGATGAAAGATTGAATATCAGATTGGAGGGAGAGAGTATGGAGGAGGTGAATGTATTCAGATATTTGGGAGTGGACGTGTCAGCGGATGGGTCTATGAAAGATGAGGTGAATCATAGAATTGATGAGGGGAAAAGGGTGAGTGGTGCACTTAGGAGTCTGTGGAGACAAAGAACTTTGTCCTTGGAGGCAAAGAGGGGGATGTATGAGAGTATAGTTTTACCAACGCTCTTATATGAGTGTGAAGCATGGGTGATGAATGTTGCAGCGAGGAGAAGGCTGGAGGCAGTGGAGATGTCATGTCTGAGGGCAATGTGTGGTGTGAATAAATGCAGAGAATTCGTAGTTTGGAAGTTAGGAGGAGGTGCGGGATTACCAAAACTGTTGTCCAGAGGGCTGAGGAAGGGTTGTTGAGGTGGTTCGGACATGTAGAGAGAATGGAGCGAAACAGAATGACTTCAAGAGTGTATCAGTCTGTAGTGGAAGGAAGGCGGGGTAGGGTCGGCCTAGGAAAGGTTGGAGAGAGGGGGTAAAGGAGGTTTTGTGTGCGAGGGGCTTGGACTTCAGCAGGTATGCATGAGCGTGTTTGATAGGAGTGAATGGAGACAAATGGTTTTTAATACTTGACGTGCTGTTGGAGTGTGAGCAAAGTAACATTTATGAAGGGGTTCAGGGAAACCGGCAGGCCGGACTTGAGTCCTGGAGATGGGAAGTACAGTGCCTGCACTCTGAAGGAGGGGTGTTAATGTTGCAGTTTAAAAACTGTAGTGTAAAGCACCCTTCTGGCAAGACAGTGATGGAGTGAATGATGGTGAAAGTTTTTCTTTATCGGGCCACCCTGCCTTGGTGGGAATCGGCCAGTGTGATAATAAAAATAATAATAATAATTGTTAAGCTGCCACAGACCCTTCGGCTTAAGTTTTATTATAATCAAAAAGAAGCGCTAAGCCTCAGCTTAAGTAACATTTAACAACTCTGTTCACTTACAATGACACCTATTTATAGATACAGACACAGTTATGATAATTGTGTTTAGTTTGCCATAAAAATTCTTCGAGGTTTCCATTGGTTATAGCACATAATACCTCATCCTGGATCCTATTAATGAATTTTATCAGTACTTATGAAAAAAAAAATTAGCAACACTTTCTCTTTCTTTATTTACAATTGAACTCTCTTAGTTATCCAGTTGGAGTTAATACCATACTAGAAAATTGATCCATATTTTTTCTTTCATGTAGTTATCACATCTTCCTATCAACCACTATGGGTGTTTTTTATTATTGTTACCATTATTATAATAACAGAAATGCTTGACCTTTCATAGTATAGTTAATAGTATTTAACTCCAAGAGCTATTCTGTAACATGTCACTGGATTTTTATTTTTATTTTTTTTAGTTGCAGACATCACACTACAACTGCATATTTCAGTTTCAGTCTAATGCATGTGATCAAATTTTCTTGCATTTTCCTATCTTTATATCCAAATGTTCACTTCAGGTTTGGCAGTGTACCACAGTATACGAGTTCTGTTTTATATACCTCTATAATTTTCCAATGACAATCTTCTGTCTATACTACACTTTCTTGTTAGTCTGTTATCATTTTCTCATGACTGAGGCTTATTAGTCCAGGCCGTAAAAAAAATTTAGAGAACACATGATACAGATGAGAAGATAGGCAGAAAAATTAAACTATTCTTTTAGAATCCATGGTGGTCTCTTGTTTGGTTGTAATTTTTTTTTCTTTTTTTAAATTTTAGCTCTTACTGTGGTTATTTCAAGTGGCAGTTTCATTGTATAACATAAGATACATTCTTAAAACAATATTTTCTAACCCAAATCCTAATAGAAAACACTGTTTTTGCACACGTCATGTCTAAAGTGCTGGAGGAGCTGGTAAGCAGTGATACAATGAAAGGCAGTGTAGCCCACACTGTCTCTCAAATAAAGATACGGTGTTCTTCATCACAATTCAAAAGTGAAAAATTGAAAATAAAAGCTATGGCTGAAGACAAGAGAATGGGAAATGACAAGCCACTGAAGATGGGCTACCTTATGGAAGGAAGACAATTATAAGAGCACATTATTCTTCGCTTCACAAATTCAGAGGAATATGTGTGCATGCAAGCGAGGGGAGGGGGGGGAAGAAGATGAAACTGAAGAATATAATGGATGCCAGAACAGTTCACAGACGATATGATGGATGAGGATGAAATCAGTCACTACAAATAAATGATTGAAACATCTTAGTCTGTCTTACGGAAAAGTAAATTGTAGAAAGGTGCCAGTATATAATACTGTATAGAAAAGCCAAATAGACACTAATTCTATATAGATTATGAAATTCCATTGTACATTTGGTACATTGCTTCAGAGAGGACAACTGAAATATGTAAATAGTCTAATTCTGTATCCATTGTAACTAGTCTTAATAACATTGAACAAAATCAATTTAGAAATATTAGATAATAAATTATCCTGGTCTAGAGTGCAACCAATATATGCGAGATTAGATTCAAATGTAAACAATAGTGGCATGAAGGTTGTTGAGTTGACAGGTGCACCAGTAATGTGTATGAATCCAGATGCTTCATTAGAGAAGCCTGACCCCTTATTAGCCTCCTTAAACAAAGAGTGGACAGATTAAAAAAATGGATGTATAAATAAAAATAAATTGTTGCAAAAGTGTGAAGATTAAAATAACATTTGACTATATTCTTTTGCTCATATTTCTCCTGTCTGCAGCAAAATAATAAACTAATAATAGGAATGAACAATGTAATCTATCTAAAGTCATGTCGTAGTCTCAGGCAGTTCAGCTACAATAATGAGACATACGTATTATTCCTTGAAATGATTAAAAAGACTTTGAGAAAGTTGGAATGGATGTATCAGTCATGAACCATTATGATTAGTGAAGACTGTCTAATGACGGCGAAAAAAAAAACTATCTTAATCCACATGGATATTATATGCATTTTAGATGCCCACAATGTTCCTAAAAGCTTTGTGTTGCTCTAAGCTTATGGTTTGTAGCAGCAATAGTTTTATTATAAATCTTATTAATAAGTGTACATAGCAGTTTTTCCCCACATATAAGGCCCCCAAAATTTTAATGCCAATTATTTCCAATACATTCAAGATTCATTATATTAAAGCTTGTATATCATAGAAGGCATACCATACTTACAAGACAAAGGTCTAAATATCATTTCCATGCTTATGCCAGAGAATGAATTAAAAACATTGAAAGTAGTACTGTATATACATATATGATTGTGTAGAGCTCTTTGAATAATTATATTTCAAAGAGTAAATATGGAAAAGAGGACTTTTCTTTTTATATTTTTTATCGAATACTTTCTGCATTGACATAATTGTAAATCTGAAAATTATGCTCTAATATTTCTATGACCTATTTACTTAGGAACTTTTCTAACAGTTGCTCTAGAATCGCTTATATAATATTTAAAAATGAATCAAGATGGGAAAACTGCCAACAAATGAGATAAACAACCAAGACAAGACTATACAGTGGTACCCCGAGTTTCAGCCATAATTCGTTCCAGAAGGCTGTTCGAGTGCCGTTCCCATAAGGAATAATGTTAGAGTTGAGAGCTGTACGAAACTCAGGGTACCACTATATTTGCTACTTCACTTGCGTGATCTTCTTCAATGAAGTTCTACAGAGGAACATGCAACTCGTAGATGACTAAGCATTTTACTGCAATATCCACATAAAATTTTATGCACCCTGTCACAGAAGGTGAAGATGTCGTGTTGACACAGAGGAACTCAGTTCTCTGAAAATGTGAACAGATGCTTGACCTACTGATACACAAGTGCTCCATCAGCAGTCACAAAACCTCTTATAACCTGCTTTGATGAGGAGCTAAAATAGCTCAGTCTTTAGTGAAATGTTGTCCAATGAAGGCTTACCGTGTTTGTGAGGGTTTTTTTCATCATGAAGAGGAAGGTTGGTCAACACAAAATTGCTATGTACAATTTAAATGTGTTTTAACAGCACAAAAAAGAAGTATAACCAGAAACAGATTGTAAAGGAGAAAATAGGTCATATGCTGGCAGCAGTCGTGAAGAAAACACTTTCCAGTCCCCCTAAAATTCAGAAAATGCTTGTGTTGCTCTTTTATAATGATCAACAAGTTGAAATGACTCACGAAATTGTAATGACACGATTGCAAACAAACCATACCAAGTTGAAATGTCCCAATGTGCTTTTTGAGTAATGTGTGAACTGCATATGACTGTCTACACATAATATTCTGTCTTTCAGTATTGTCTATTATTCTGTTCATGGGGAAGCTGCCTTTTAGTAGAAGTATACAAATGACAATCTTCAGTAAGAATTTATTCATTCAAATTTGTCTTCCTAGCCAAATTATCTTTTTTATCCTCTTAAGATCCACCTAAATGCATTAAGTACTGTACAACCCCATTATAAGTACAATTCAGACCTAAGTATAAGTACAGCCTCCAGTCAAAGGCACTGTAGTTATTTTAAATTTGGTTTGATACTATTTACATTTTATTCATATTAATAGTTTTCTTATGTTATACCTTATCTTTTTTTTTTTTTTTTGCTATTCTGAGTGATCTACACAAAACTTATTTATTCACCATTATGTGCACTAAGCAAGGGGCAATCCCAAAAGTACATTACAGTCCCCAGCATATGTCCTAAGTATGGTGCAGCCCTATGCAGCCCTAGTGGCCCGGTGGCCTGGTGGCTAAAGCTCCCGCTTCACACACGGAGGGCCCGGGTTCTATTCCCGGCGGGTGGAAACATTTCGACACGTTTCCTTACACCTGTTGTCCTGTTCACCTAGCAGCAAATAGGTACCTGGGTGTTAGTCGACTAGTGTGGGTCGCATCCTGGGGGACAAGATTAAGGACCACAATGGAAATAAGTTAGACAGTCCTCGATGACGCACTGACTTTCTTGGGTTATCCTGGGTGGCTAACCCTCCGGGGTTAAAAATCCGAACGAAATCTTATCTTATCTTATCTCTTTATCTTATCATGAACTTAGCAAATTGTAGCCCTTCAAATCCAATCCATTAAGAACAGTGGAACTCCCATCATAAATTAATCATAGTGAATAGTTTAAAGTTCCGTCAAATGCACTAAGCATAGTACATATCCCCCAACACAAATTAGAAACACTGCAACCCTGTCAAATGCACAAAGTACAGTACATCCCCATCATATGCAAGCAAATATCTTTTTTAAAACCTCTGGCGATCTATTAATGAATCCAGTGAAAAATTAATCTGTGGGCAATTGAGGCAGTGATAGTGAAAAAAATCACAACAGGAACTCTCGAATTTTATCTTATTAAACCTTGGCAGAGTATCCCCTGAATTACTGTCAGCCATCATTATGATTTATGGATGCTGTATACGTATTGTAAAAAACTTAAATAAGCCTCCTGTAGTCCAGCTACTGGTACTAGTTTTAAAACTAATGTTTATTGAAATAATTATGTGTTTAGTATTGCTTCTTGGTGAAGACTTGATGTGTAAGATTTGATGATTAACTCTTTAGTATAAATATACCCTCGACCAGAGAATTACACATAAGAAATTATAACATTGGGGTAAATGGAAAACTCAAACTGTTATTATTACTGGGTAGTGCTGAGCCCATAAGTCATGGGGAATGGGAGATAATTTGATTTGATGGAAGGTACGGGAAAACTGGTTCAGTTCCTTTGATCGAGAGCCCTTCAGCACTAAGGCATCTGCCTTGACAGAGTCAAACTTAATATCTAGAGCACTGATGATAATAGAGGCTTGGTTAAGTGACCAATACTTTGACTTTCTAAGGAACAATACATCAAAGCATTGCATTTTAAGATAGTGCTGTGTCAACAACATTTGGTAATTATTGTAGTATAGTAATGCTTGGGCATTAAATTTTAGTCATTGTTACTGACATTTACAGGTGGAATTATTATAGCCGAGTCCAGGGGGCGCTTATTTGTTGGGTAGTTGCTATGTGGGATTGGGCAAATTATCCAGTTTTGCCATTCCCCACTTGGCCTCCCATTTAAAAAAAAAATTCCAAATTCTGTATCAGTATACATCACTATTATTATAATCAAAAAGAAGCGCTAAGCCACAAGGGCTATACATCATTAGTGATGGTAGAAAGGTAGTCCAAATGAACTATTACAATAAGTCCATATAAAATGATATATGTGGGACCCAAAATCATTTATACTGTAGGATAAAATGATGCACATACCAGTATGTGCATCCTCATATCTTTTCAGTTTCCCTTTATGAAAACTGTACAAGCACAAGCACTTTTTTAAAATTCCAACTGATAGATTTCATTTTATTCAGGGAAAAGCATTAACCTTGTAAAAATCACAGGATGCCAAAGCAATAAGAGTGGCATTATAATAATAATGGGGAGGGACATTATAATAATAATGGGGAGGGGCATTATAATAATGGGGAGGGGCATTATAATAATAATGGGGAGGGGCATTATAATAATAATGGGGAGGGGGATATAATAATAATGGGGAGGGGCATTATAATAATAATGGGGAGGGGCATTATAATAATGGGGAGGGGCATTATAATAATGGGGAGGGGCATTATAATAATAATGGGGAGGGGCATTATAATAATAATGGGGAGGGGCATTATAATAATAATGGGGAGGGGCATTATAAATAATGGGTAGGGCATTATAATAATAATGGGAGTGGGCATTATTATTTAAAGGGGAGGGGCATTATTAATGGGGAGGGGCATTATAATAAATGGGGAGGGGCATTATAAATAATGTTTGGGAGGGGCATTATAATAATGGGGAGGGGCATTATAATAATGGGGAGGGGCATTATAATAATGGGGAGGGGCATTATAATAATGGGGGGGGGCATTATAATTTAATGGGGAGGGGCATTATAATAATAATGGGGAGTGGCATTATAATAATAATGGGGAGTGGCATTATAATAATGGGGAGGGGCATTATAATAATAATGGGGAGGGGCATTTAAAAATAATGGGGAGGGGTATTATAATAATAATGGGGAGGGGCATTATAATAATGGGGAGGGCATTATAATAATGGGGAGGGGCATTATAATAATAATGGGGAGGGGCATTATAATAATAATGGGGAGGGGCATTATAATAATAATGGGGAGGGGCATTATAATAATGGGGAGGGGCATTATAATAATGGGGAGGGGCATTATAATAATGGGGAGGGGCATTATAATAATGGGGAGGGCCATTATAATAATGGGGAGGGGCATTATATAATAATAATGGGGAGGGGCATTATAATAATAATGGGGAGGGGCATTATAATAATAATGGGGAGGGGCATTATAATAATAATGGGAGGGCGCATTATAATAATAATGGGTAGGGGCATTAAATAATAATGGGGAGTGGCATAATAATAATGGGGAGGGGCATTATAATAATAATGGGGAGTGGCATAAAAATAATGGGGAGGGGCATTATAATAATAATGGGGAGGGGAAAGGGGATTATTATAATAATGGGGAGGGGCATTAAAAATAATGGGGAGGGGCATTATAAATAATAATGGGGAGGGGCATTATAATAATAAGGGGAGGGGCATTATAATAATAATGGGGTGGGGCATTATAATAAATGGGGAGGGGCATTATAATAATAATGGGGAGTGGCATTATAATAATATATGGGGAGGGGCATTATAATAATGGGGAGGGGCATTATAATAATGGGGAGGGGCATTATAATAATGGGGAGGGGCATTATAATAAAAAATGGGGAGGGGCATTATAATAATAATGGGGAGGGGCATTATAATAATAATGGGGGGGGCATTATAATAATGGGGAGGGGCATTATAATAATAAAGGGAGGGGCATTATAATAATAATGGGGGGGGCATAATAATAATGGGGAGGGGCATTATAATAATGGGGAGGGGCATTATAATAATGGGGAGGGGCATTATAATAATGGGGAGGGGCATTATATAATGGGGAGGGCATTATAATAATAATGGGAGTTGGCATTATAATAATAATGGGAGTGGCATTATAATGGGGAGGGGCAAATTATAATAATGGGGAGGGGCATTATAATGAATAATGGGGAGTGGCATTATAATAATGGGGAGGGGCATTATAATGGGGAGGGCATTATAATAATAATGGGGAGGGGCATTATAATAATGGGGAGGGGCATTTAATAATAATGGGGAGGGGCATTATAAATAATAATGGGGAGGGGCATTATAATAAAAATGGGGAGGTGGCATTATATAATAATGGGGGGGGCATTATAATGGGGAGGGGCATTATAATAATGGGGAGGGGCATTATAATGGGGAGGGGCATTATAATAATAATGGGGAGGGGCATTATAATAAATGGGGAGGGGCATTATATATATAATGGGGAGGGGCATTATAATATAAAGGGGAGGGGATTATAATAATAATGGGGGGGGGCATTATTAATAATAATGGGGAGGGGCATTATAATAATGGGGAGTGGCATTATAATAATGGGGAGGGGCATTATAATAATAATGGGGAGGGGCATTATAATAATAATGGGGAGGGGTATTATAATAATAATGGGGAGGGGCATTATAATAATAATGGGGAGGGGTATTATAATAATAATGGGGAGGGGCATTCAGGCTCAAGTGGAAGAATAACTTCAGTTCCTTGGATCATGACCAACTGATAATCCTGAATAATCTATTAATTTACAATATCCTGAGACCCATGTGGGTTTAGTGCTTACTTATGATTATAATACAGTATCCTGTTCTTGATTAAAAGGAAATATTCTCTTCAGGGGACATACCTTGATGCTAGTGAAGGCTCTTGACCCAAGGAATTGGAGCTATATCTCCCATGAAACAAAATAAAGATATTAAAATTTTGTTCTTAGTGTTAGTTAGTTAGTTCTTAGTGAAGAGCATTTCCTCTCAAAAATAAATGTAACTTCATAAAGAGCTATAAGTACAACCAAAAAAAAAAACTAAATGCATAACATTTTTTCTTTCATTTTGTTTGCAAATTTAATGACCTTCACAAAATGTGCTGCTCATTCATGTCATACAATTATAAGAATAACTGATTCAAATAGCTATAATTAATATAAAAATGGTTTGACCACTTAACTGGGTGGGTTTTATGATCAGCTTTAGAAGGTAATTGTCCAGGGTAATATAATGCTGCTTAACCACTCCTTCAGATAAAGTTCTTAAAAAAACCCTACAACTTTATAATATTGGGTGTTTATTGGAAACATTTAATTGTTTATAGTAATATGCTTTACAAGTATAGAATCAGTTTTGTATTGCACTAACATGGAGGTCAGTATGGACACATGAGGTACTCCATACAAATTAGACACCAGCAGAACCTTTTAAGCAATTAAAATGTCAAATTTAAACTTAATATTTTGCCAATGTTTTTATATAACATTTTAATAAATGATGTAAATTTACCAATTTTTTTTTAAATTACTTCATTTCAAAAGACCTTCTTTAAAACAGAAACAAGGACATTAAGTCATTGTTACACCTAGTGCTTGCCGGCATTTTTCGTACACAACATAAGAGATGCTCACAGCCGGCGCCACTTTCATGAAGTTTGGCGTAATCCCACGATACAGACCAAACACCCCTTCAGTGGCGAATATGTGTCGAAACAGCCCTGACATGGTGATGGTATGGTCGTGTACCACACCTGGAGTTATCACTGCAAGTAAACAATGAATTCAGTTAGTAAATAAGTATGAGAAATGCTAGAAAACAGATGATGAGATCAAAGAGGTATAAAGTTAAAAGTGCAGTGCTAGAATGCACTGTTAAAATTTGTCAGAATGATGAGGTGAGGGATGAGAAACGTTTGCAATATAGAAATATACAAAAGGCAGAGTAAGGAGAATATGGTTAACAGTCATGCCAGCAAAAGCCAATTTGCGAGTACTGATAAAAAGACTTGGGAAAACAAAACAATATTTATTAGAAGTACACAATGTTTCATTCAAATGTAGTGAACTTCATTAAAGATGAAATTTAAAAACTATGAATAATAAGTTGAGCTGAGTGCTGGGCTATGACTACTACAATGCTCCTCTATTCTATATTTTGTATGTGTGCTTGGTAGGATGATAGATCTACTGCTGTGCTGTGCTACACGAATGTCATGTGTGGATAAAGTTGGAACAAATGTGTTAGCTGATAGTTGTTTCCGATTCTCGAGTATGTTTGT
Source organism: Cherax quadricarinatus (assembly GCF_026875155.1). Taxonomy (NCBI): domain Eukaryota; kingdom Metazoa; phylum Arthropoda; class Malacostraca; order Decapoda; family Parastacidae; genus Cherax; species Cherax quadricarinatus. Next base: position 11,883,005 of record NC_069399.1, on the reverse strand, counting down.
GCATGTGGGGACAAGGCAAAATTAAAAACTTACTCTTGGAATAATCTGTAGTCTTGGAGCTGCTGCTAAAGCACTTTCTGTAAACTGTGTTGAGTTCAGCCAATCCTGTTCTAAGATGTGAGAAATTGTTCCTTTGGCTCCACACAAGCATAATTGTGTTTACACTTAATTTAACCATAAACTACTTTTGTTAGTAAGGACACATATGCAACAGTTTAGGTATCTTTATTTTGATAACGGTTTCGCTACACAGTAGGTTCTTCAGTCAAGACTGAAAAGTTGATAAGAAGCAGAAGATACTTGAAGACGATGTAATCAGTCCATCACCCTGAAAGGGGATGGACTGATTACATCGTCTTCAAAGTATCTTCTGCTTCTATCAACTTTTTCTTTGTACCTTGACTGAAGAAAGCCTACTGTGTTATTTTAGGGCGAAAACGATTTTCAAATAAAGATACCTAACTAGTTGCATATGTGTCTTACCTAACAACCTGTCGGTATTTTATACCATTTTAATGTTCAACTACTTTTACTGCGACCGTAATCCATCCCCTCTCTGCATTAAAAACTCTTGCTGCTTTTAGTAACCTATACTATGTTTTTCCAAATCTGCACATTGGCTTTCTACTTATCCTATCACATGCCTTTTCTTAAATAAAAAATATAAATGCAAAAATAGTTTGACTTATGTGATTCAATATTAAACTGTAATTCCTTACCCTTCTAAATCCTGTATTATATTCATCATGTCTCCTGCTTTCTTACCCCTAACTATTTCAATAAAAAATTATATCATACACTCATATTCAACATGCTATTTCCTTGCAAAACTGACACTTACATGTATATAGGCTTCTCTCGCCAGTTTTTCCTCATTCATGCATATTTCTTTTTTTCTTTCAACAACCGGTCATATCCCACCAAGGCAGGGTGGCCCCCCCCCCACACCCGACAAAAAAACGAAGTTTACTCTATTTAAATTTAGTAATTTATACGGGAAAAGGGGTTATAGCCCTTGTCCGGCATTTGAGTGCCTCTTCACAACAACGCATGGGTTAGGAAGAAGAATTCGGTTCCATTCCCATGGAGATATGTGGAATAAACAAGAGCTAGAAAGAAATTAGGAAGAATACCCAGAGGGGTGTGTATATGTTAGGCTTGTACATGTATGTGTAGGTTAAGGTTAGTTGGTTGGTAGACAGAACCACCAGTGGAAGTACTACCGTCCTGCAGAGGACTGTGAATTTGAAACAAAAACCTGTTAACTTGTTTTGCATGATGTAGGATTGCTGTTTCTCTTTTCTGTCTCTATAAACACGCTAAGATAAAGGGATATCTTGCTACTCCTACTTACACTTTGGGTTCACACTTCATCGACACGCACATGCATATATTATATATATACTACATCTAGGTTTTGTCTCCTTTTTCAAAAATAGTCTTGTTTTTTTATTTCTTCTATTGCCCAGGGGGAAGGGGAAAAAAGAACCCTTTCCTCCGTAACCCATGCTGTCGAATGAGGCACAAAAATCCCGGGGAGAAATTGGGCTAGAAACCCCCTTCTCCTGTTTTAAAATTACAAAAAAAAAAGAGAAAAAGGGAAAAACTTTTAAAAAACGGGTTGCTTAAATGTGCGTGGATGTAGTGGGGAAAGCAAAAAACAGATGATTCCCTGAGGGTTTGAAGGGAAAAGAAATTGGGGATTTTCCGGGCCAAGGAAAAAAAAGCTAAAGGGGGTTTAGGAGATTTTTTCAAGGGGGGGAAAATAAAGGGGTTTAAATCGGGTATTGAGAGAGTTAGAGCAAAGGAAGGGGTACAGTAATTTTTAAATGATCAGTTATGGAAGGAGAAAAGGAATATGAATGTGTAAAATTTAAGAATTATGGGATTAAAAGTAAAGGGTTTGGGTGCCGGAAAAAAGTGGGTCATAATAAGGTGTATGCACCTGGAGAAGAGAGGAATGCGAAAGGGGAGAGAGGATTTTGGGGGGGATGTTAAGTGGGAAATTTTAGGAGCCTTTGAAACCCCCCAAATGAGAAGAAAATTTTGGGAGGGGAATTGAAAAGCAAAAATAAAGGGGAAAATTTTAAGAGGGTTTTGGTAGGGAAGTTTGGGGTGCCAGGTGTAAAAAGATAATGGGGGCCCCTTTTATTAATTGAAAAGGGGTTATAGGAAATATTTTAAAAAAGAGGAATAATAAAACCGGTAAAAAAGAAATGACAGTTTAAATTTTGGATTTGGGAGATAAAACTGTGTGAATATAGAGGTTAAATTAAAGGGGCCAAAAATTTAAATTTTGGGGAAGAGAGTAAAAAGGTTAGGGAAAAGAATAAAGCAGGGAAGAGAAGGTAAAGGTTTTTAAAAAAGAGGGGAGTATAAAAAGGCTTAAAGGGGTGGGGTATAAAGTAGGAGGGGCATTAAAGGGGAGGTTTTAAAATGAAGGGAAGTTTAAAAGTTGGGGGTTGAAAAGGGTGCAGGGGGAAAAAAATTGGTGGGTGTAATTTAAAAATATAAGGAAAAAAGTTAGTGGAGGGTTTTTACAAAGGGGAATATGAAGGGGAAGGTTGAGAAAAGGAGGATTTAAAAGGGAAGAAGTAAAAGGAGAAAAGAATGGGTTATTATAAATTTTTTTGGGGGAAAAAAAAATTTTTGGGAATAAAATTAAGAAACCTGAAAAATGGTTGTTAAAAATATGGGGAGAGTTATTAAAGGGAAATTGGTTTTGGAAATGGGGGAATTTTAAATTTGAAGAGAATAATGTGATTTGTTATAAAGGAGGTTATAAATTTGGGGATGGATAAATTTTGTGTGGGGGATTGTGAGGGTTATAAAAATGGGGGGGTTAAAGCAAGGGGGTTGATGGATAAAATAAGGGAAGGGTTTAAAGAGGGGATATATTTTGGAGGGGGAATTATTTAAAATTGAGGTAACCTGGGTGGCAGAGATCATAGTTTTTGAAAAAGGGGAAAGGGGAAAAATTTGGGGGGGGCCCTTTAAAATACGGAAAGGGATAAATAAAGAAGGGGTTTAAAAGGGAAGGGAAAGGGGAGGGGTTAGGAGGGGGGTTTTGGCCGGTGTAGGAAAAATTTAAAAATATTTAATAAGGAAAGAGACTTTGGGGATTAATGGAAAAAGGGGGGGGGATTGGGGGAAGTTGCAGGGATGGGGGGGGGGGGGGGAAGGATTAAAAAGATTGAGCAAAGTAGATAAAAAGGGGTTTCCCGTAAAAGTAGGCTTTAAGGGGGATCCCGTTTTTTTAAATTTTTAGAGGGGTTTTAAAGAAGTAAACCCACCCAAAGCTGGGGTTTTTTAAAAAAAAGTTTCCCCAAAAAAGGGGGGTTGTCACAGCTGCTCTTTGCTGATGAACACTGTGGTCTTGGGAGGATTCATGGAAGAGAAGTTGCAGAGATTTGGTGGTGAATTTGGTAGGGTGTGCAAAAGAAGAAAAATTAAAGGTGAATACAGGGAAAGAGTAAGGTTTATGGAGGATAACAAAAAGATTAGGTGATGAAGATTGAATATCACGATTGGGAGGAGAGAGAGTATGGAGGAGGTGAACGTATTCAGTTATTTGGGAGTGGACGTGTCAGCGGATGGGTCTATGAAAGATGAGGCTGAATATAGAATTGATGAGGGAAAAGAGTGAGTGGTGCACTTAGGAGTCTGTGGAGGACAAAGAAACTTTGTCCTTGGAGGCAAAGAGGGGAAGGTATATGAGAGTATAGTATTACCAACGCGCTTATATGGGTGTGAAGCGTGGGTGATGAATGTTGCGGGGGAGAAGGCTGGAGGCAGTGGGATGTCATTCTGAGGGCAATGTGTGGTTTTTGTGAATATAATGCAGAGAATTCGTGTTTGGAAGTTAGGAGGAGGAGGTGCGGGATTACCAAAAAACTGTTGTTCCAGAGGGCTGAGGAAGGGTTGTTGAGGTGGTTCGGACCATGTAGAGAGAATGGCGCGAAACAGAATGATTCAAGAGGTGTATCAGTCTGTAGTGGAAGGAAGGCGGGGTAGGGTCGGCCTAGGAAAGGGTTGGAGGGAGGGGGTAAAGGAGGTTTGTGTGCGAGGGGCTTGGACTTCAGGGCCCCCCCCCCCCCAGGCATGCAGTGAGCGGTGTTCTGATAGGAGGGACTGAGACAAAGGTTTTTTTTTAATACTTGACGTGCTGTTGGAGTGTGAGCAAAGTTAAATTTATGACGGATGCAGGGAAACCGGCAGGCCGGCCTTGAGTCCTGGAGTGGGAAAAGTACAGTGCTTGCACTCTGAAAGGAGGCGGGGTGGTAATGTTGCAGTTTAAAAACCTGATAGTGTAAAGCACCCTTCTGGCAAGTCAGTGATGGAGTAATTGATGGTGAAGTTTTTCTTTTTCGGGCACCTGCCTGGTGGGAATCGGGCCGCGTTGTGATATAAATAATTAATAATGTATGTGTTAGTGTGGACTTTTGTGTAAGTTGAAGTAGCAAGACTTACCTGAATTCTTGATTTCATGCCATATATTGATCAAATCCTGTGTTCAACTCTAAACTATGCTTTTACATCTTAGTTTTAATTTTATCTGTCCTAGCTATTTTACCCATTCCCTTTCAAATTGCCCACTGCCTCAACCACATTTACCTCTGTCTCTTCTTATTTTTCTATAGGATGCTAAATCCTCCTTGCCCAATGTGTGTGAAGTCACTGTCAACATTTAATACCTCTTTCTACTGCTAACAACTTCCCTCTCCATTTGCTCCTCAGGTAAGCTAAGTGCTAAACCCCAAAAGGTTAATGAGCACTAGGCTTTTGCAGTTATTAATTCTCCAGAACTGTTTCTTTATCTCAGAAAAATTTATGAGAAAGGCCCTTTTCTTTCTCTCCCTCACCACTCTTCTTAACCCTCCTTTTCATACTTTGCCTACTTATATTAATTTTAACATTGTACAACACCTTCATATGGTAACTTTTTCTCTCTCTTACTATCCATTTAACCTCCTTCCCATTATACCCACAACTTCTGCTTGTGCCAATGCCTTACATTCTTAAATATGCTCCTTATTGTGACAAAATACCATCTTTACCAAACTCTCTTTAGCCCACTTCTCTCAATAGCTGCCTTCTATCCTTTCCTTGTTTGGTTCATTCATTACACACTAATGCCAGTGTCCTTGTACTCCATCTACATATACATCTTACAGCAAAATTTTGTTACCTATTATTCTACATCGAACAATTTTTAAACTTGTTATCGGGCAATAGATTAATGACCCAGATATGCATGTCACTACTGTAAACAAATGGTCTGTTTAATGAGACAATTTAGTCTTATCTGGTCGATTGAATACCAGTTTGACTTTCAAAATAATGTAGAGGGATTGGGAATGCGAAAAAATATATTTCTAGCTGCAATTAGAAAAACAAGGATGCATAACTGGTTTTGCATGAGACTCTTTCAACCTTGTTTAAAGACTATCAAAAAATAATTACTTACCTTGTGCTTGTAGCCTTTACGAAAAAGGGACAGGGGGCGGTACGGTAATGTGCAAGTTGCCACATGAGGATGAAAATGCTCCACAAGATGTTATGACAAACACAGAAGGATTGGTATTTTTATTTGTGATGCTGCATATATGTTTTCTTCAAGGTTTCATATATTGCGAGATCAATCCCTGCATAGGGTATAATGCCAAGGAGATTTGGACATATCCACGGTTATAAAAAGATCTAAGGGCCCCTTCTTGTCTATAGATCTTCTTAGCTGCATCAAGGATACTTTTATACTGGGCCTGTTTTTTCTTATAGTCTAATCTTGTTTTTAACACCTGAGAAAAAGTAATAAAAATATGCTTTGTCATTTTTGCATAATGCAGTACATTTTAAACATAAATGGTACATCTACATTGTGCAACTATCATACCATGATTTATATGTCAGTTACAAGATCAGTATAAAAGTTGTCTAATATGATTAACTAGCACACCCATTTCACACAAGATGGCTTTTATATATTGTCAGAAAATCTAAAGTCTGTTAAACACAGGATTAGCAAATACGTAGTCAATGATGACATCTTCAAGTATTCCAATAGATCATCAGAATATATGGGATTAAGAGTTGAAAGTAGTAACTCATAAGATTGAAGGAGCACTGCAATTCAGGCCTACTGGTCATGCTCGGCAGGTTCCAAGTCACACCCAGTCATGTACTTGTCTAACCCAATTTTTAAAGCCACCCAAGGCGTTCTTAACCCTCAGTGTCTTTTCGGAAGTTTGTTTCACTCATCCACAAAAATCTCCCCTAAACCATGTCTTTCCTATATCTTTTTTAAATCTAAATTTTTCACTTGAACCTACTGCTGCGTTATATCCCCTTTATTTATTCTGTCTTCCATGTTATGTACTCTAATCCTATCATCCATCTATTTTAACCTCACTAGAAGAGGTGCAGATTCAGTATTCTTTCAGGAAAAAGATTCTGAATCCTCTGTACGTTTCTAAGAGCACTTATATCTTCTGTATTCAGTGACCAGAAACTGTGCAGCATAATCTTTAAGGCTTACAATGATAAATAGTTGAAAGCATAACCTGAGAAATCATGATATTAGGTTATTGCAAATACTTATGTACTGTTGTTTTGGCCTTTAGATTACTGCGAGCCGGTGGACTGGTGGGCTAAGCTCCCGCTTCTACACGGAGGGGCCCGGGTTCGATTCCCGGCGGGTGGAAACATTTCGACACGTTTCCTTACACCTGTTGTCTGTTCACCTAGCAGCAAATAAGCTACCTGGGTGTTAGTCGATGGTGTGGGTCGCCTCTCTGGGGGTCAAGATTAAGGACCCCAATTGGAATAAGTTCGGACAGTCCTCGATGACGCACTGACTTTCTTGGGTTATCCTGGGTGGCTAGAAACCGGCATCCTCCGGGGTTTAAAAAATCGACCGAAATCCTTATCTTATCTTATCCTTCACATTCAGAGTGTCTGTTATCCATTAGTGCAATTTCATTCTCTTTTCCAGTGAAGGTAAACAGCCATTTCTTTCACTTTTTTGGTAATTTTAATTCAGGGTCTGCACAGATATTTGGTAAACATCTTTCTACCAAATTTTTCATGTAATCATTTCATTACCACTCGTAGAACTATATGACTAAAAAAAAATTTAGGGGGGAAAGGAAAAACTTAACCCTCAAGGGGATAAATGGCAGTCTGTGAAATCCACCGCAAAAGATCGCTACAAATCGTTCATATATTGTCAATTATCTCTCTCTACTTCACCAAACTGTAAGACCCTTCTTTTGCCTTGTTCATAAGCAGCAAACTTTAAAGTGATTCTGGTGCTTTCTTTAATACATTAATACCATTGCCTCTCAGAGGGATGTAAACACCACTTCTTCAACATGTACCTAAAACAGTTTGCCAACGCCTGAAAAACGTTTAGCTTCCATGGAACCTGTAAAGCAACGATATTCAATAAGGCACACACAAAATTAATTTAGCCTCCTTAAAATGGTTATAAATAAAAATCAATCGTTTTTTTTTCTGTAGTGTTGGACAAATGTATTGTATGTTTTTTCAGACTCTTAAGGATTGCAATACTAAATTATGGTATACTTGTACTGGATATGGAATAATAGAAGACATAAATTTCATGATAAAAAAAAAAATCAGAGAGGAAAACTCAAATAAGCTTACAGGGATTAAATGGGCATTAAGGACTGCAAGGCAAAAAAGACTGATAGTATATAGGGAAGGATGTCATCCAGGAGTGGGCTCGATACTGTAACATATTTCTTTGAGAAATAACTGCCCTGACCGGAAGGTGTCTTGATGCTGTTCAAAGTAACTCTTCATCCTCAAATCAAACCAGACTGTCTCCCATTCCCAATGTACTGTATGACCCCTATAGATTAAATGTTTTCTTTTTCAAACACACAAACCATTCCCACAGAGTTATATTATTTATTAGAGGAGAATGGCTTCAATAGCCACTTGCTTTAATGATTTTCCATCTGATAAAAATAATACCAGAACAATGTAGATATAAAGAAGTGATGTACACTTGACATTTACAATACTATTGATTCTAGTGTATGACTAGTAATACATATCATCTCTCAACATTAACAGTCATGGGATTTCAAGGACTTTTCCTGTAAAGTTAGAGACCAAAGATATCCCATAAGCTGGCTCTGTGACTCTACCCCTGCAACCACATACATGTACTGTATAGGCAAATTACACATGCATAAACACACTTTTTCAGCATTTGTAAAGTGCTGTATAGTCCTTGTGGCTTAGCGCTTCTTTTTGATTATAATAATAATCAGCATTTGTAAATTGTGTCTTGTAGAATCACCCCTTAGGTAGACGATGAACTGCGCATTTTTTTAACATGAATTTCAGTCCCCGTTTTGTCTCCATTGATGCTCGTCTTTTTCAGCACTCTGTCAAATACTGTAATGTTTAGAACGTTCATGACTTGATCTTAGTTTTACTCTCGCCTATTCTGACGTGTCAGTCCTCTGTGCCGCACTCCACTCATCTTACGAATATGTCTCCTGTGTGCCTACCTGCCTGCTACAAGCAAATATCCAAGTGGTTGACACGGGCTTAGCAAGCACATTCAAGCAGGCTTGAAAGCAGCATTCCAAGCTAGCCAGAACAAGCTAAGGTAGCCTGCAGTTACAGCTGTCCTAAGGCCCAGCAGGTATACGTATACATTCTAGTGCTGCTGGCATACCAGTGGCTTAGTTAAGAACAATTTAACGAGCATTGCAGTACTGACTTTTTAAGTGGGACATGCCAGAGGTTCACCTATAAACATAGTAAGTTTGTGCTAGAAGTTTTTGCCTAATTTACCTGGAGAATTTCCGGGGGGTCAACCCCCCCGCGGCCCGGTCGTGACCAGGCCCCCGGTGGATCAGAGCCTGTCAACCGGGCTTTTTTCTGCTGGTCAAAAAACCCAACATCAGCCACGGCCCGGTGACAGGAACTGATTTAGGTGTTGCCCCATGCCATCCTTAAAAGACTGCCGGGGGGTCTGTTGGTAATCCCCCTTATGTGTGCTGGGAGGCAGTTGAACAGCTGGGGCCCCCACACTTATTGTAGGGTCTCTTAACGTGCATGACACCCTGCTTTTATTGGGGGAGGGTGCTCGTTCCCAAAAGTCTTTTGTTTCGTAGTGAGTGATTTTGTGGCAATTCGGTACTAGTCCCCTAGGTTTTTTCCGGGTGAAAAAAATCATGTATCCTCCCTCCGGGGCCCGGGAATACGGGTTTAGGAACCTAAAGCGTCCCAATAATTCGGTGTTTTACCCGTTATGCGCCCCGGAAAGTTCTCTGTACATTTTCTAGGTCGGCAATTTCCCCCTCCCTAAAGGTGCGTTTGTGTGCGCAATATTCCGCCTAGATAAAACAAGGCCCTAAAGGTGTATCATGGGCTTGGCCTCCCTTTTTTTGAAGGTTCCTTTACCATCCTGTTTTTTTCTAGCAGATGCGATTGATAAAATGTTTGTCCTTAAAGGGAGACCCTCCGACATGATCACCCCCAGGTCTTTGACGTTGGGTTTCGCTCTATTTTTTGGCCAAATTTTTTTTGTACTCTATAAAAATTTAATTTCCTCATGTTTACCAATCTGAGTAATTGAAATTTCTCATCGTTGAATTTCAATTGTTTTTGACACCACGAAATTTTTGGGGTTGATGTCCGCCTGGAGTTTTTGCAGTGTCTCAAGGGAAAACACGTCATGCAGATTCGGTGTTCGCAAAGGAAGACAGGGCTGTGGTGCATCCTTGTCTATTCAGTATGAGGATGGGAACAAGATGGGAGCGAGTACTGTGCCTTGTAAAACAAGTTTTTCCACCGTAGCGCCTCAGACTTTACTCTGTTGGACTACTCTCTGTGTTCTGTTAGTGGGGAAAATTATAGATCCATCGCCGACTTTTCCTGTTTTTTTACACAGCATTTTTGCGCATTACGCCATGGTCACATTTGTCAAAGGTTTTTGGGGCAAAGTCTGATTATTACATCTGCATTCTTTTGTCTTTAGTGCTTTGGACCTTGTGTAGTGATCCAATAGTTGGACAGACAGGAGCGACCTGTTCAAAACCCCCATGTTGCCCGGGTTGTGTAACTGATGGGTTTCAGAGGGGGGGTGATCTTGCTTCTTAGGACCCTTTTAAAAGTTTTTTATAAATTGGGATTTAGGGGGCTATTGGTCTGTAGTTCTTTGCTGTTGCTTTACGCCCCCTTTTGGGGGGGGCTATGTCTGTTGTTTTTATTTAACTGGGGACGACCCCCGTGTCCATGCCCCCTCCCAAAAGGGGGAAAAGGCTGTGATAGGGGTTCTTGCATTCTTGATGAACACAGATTCCCATGAGTCGGCCCCTGGGCAAGTGCATGGGCATGTCATTTATCGCCGTTCGAAGTCTTTTGGCGTCAGGAAAAACATGGGATAGGCTTGTTTATAAATTTTGTGGCTCTCCATAAAAAAATAATTTTGATCTTCGACCTCAGTCTGGTTAGGGGTTTGCTAAAAATGAGTCATACGGGGACTTGATAGCTCACTCATTTCCTTGCTGTATCTGTGTAGGACCCCTTGTTTAAGGGGGGCCCAATACTGGACGTTGTTCTCGATTTTTTTTGGGCTGGGAGAAAAAATATTTTGGGTTTCTTTTATTTCTTTTATGGTTTTTTATTCCCCCCCGCGATTCCTGACTTTCCTAAAGGATTCTTTTTAGCTTAAGTTCGTTTTGCCTTTTCTCTGACCGTTCCCCCATGCATTTCAGATAATTCCATTTTAGGGGGGGGTAAGGTGAGAAGGAAAGGGGGGGGCAGAGGAAAAAGAGAGGGGGGGAAGTGGGGCCCCATTGTGCACCATCAGTACCACTAGGCTTAAAATGAGTGGGGAAATTTGGCCTGTGGGTGACCTTAAAAAGGGACAAAAAGATCCGCCATTACACCCCTATGCGTGTGTCCATGAGGTGAATGTCCCTTCCCTCGCTTTCCTATTCACCGGGTATCCCTTAGCTCGTCGCCATTATCTACATATGGGATAAGGGCGATTTAAAAAAACCCGACCAGGCTAAACACACTCCAAGCCACCATGAAGGTCAAGTTAACCTGCAGTTACATGTTTTCTGAACCCCAGAATCCCTTTTTTGAACGTTCACAGTTTTTCAGGCCGTCCCTTCATTTTTTTTTAAACTCTTGGTGTGGTTGCAACCATTAAAAACACGGAAATTTTTTTCCGTTTTAAAGGGGCTGTCCCTGGTAACTCCTTCAGAGACGGCTTTTTAACTGTAAAAGCCAGGGGTTCATCATAAAAAATTTTAAAGTTTGTGCTGATTTATTTGCCACAAGTGAAAATTTGTCTGTCATTCCTAGACACGTGTGCTCTGTGTTAATTTGTGGGGGTTTGGAGTAATTAACGAGTAGTGAAATTTTGGTAACTCCAAGCGCCCGTCCCCCCAATGAATGCCCTTGAAAATCGACTGCGCCCGCGGCCATCACCCATATTGCCTGTGCTACGAGGTAAATTTCCCCTTCTTGTCCCTTTTTTGGGCCGGTTCCTTTTGCCCTCGCCAGTGTGAAACTCCTGTCACTATAGTATAGCTGATGTGTTAGAAATGTGGGAAGGGAGATTTAAAAACATATTTAGTAAACAGGCTCGGAAAAAAAGCGGTTCCAGAAAAAAGTTGCGGGAGAGCAATACGGGGGCCCCAACACCCCCCCAAAAGCTGTAGATTAGTTTTCCCCTAACAACACTGATCAAAACCCCAATGTAAGGTTTTTTTTTCGAAGCTATGTAGACAATCGGGAAAAACGATCAAGTTTTCCACGATGGGGTAACTAGTCTTTTCCCTAATGAATAGATTTAAACAAACTTCTCACTCGCGAATATGCCAACATCAAACTCCGAGCTGCCCCACCAGGCGAAAATGCTTTTTGTCTCTACAACGTAAAAAGCACTTGAATCCTAATATCGGCGTCAGAGCAAGGGGGCAAGCCCTCGTCGACTTTCCAACGGTCTGATATTAGCTGATGGACTGGCCAGGGGACCTGCCAGCTATATTAACTCCCGCCACCCTCAACAAGCTATTACATTGCTTGTACGACCTCCTCAACGCCCGATTTTAATGTCAACGCTGGGCCACTTGCCGGGGAAATGCCCATCTAATCACATGGTGTGCATTTTGCCAATGCTCATCCTTCTGAAGGGTGTTATATAGATCAAACGCAACAGCTGGGGGTAAAAATGTATCAATTGTAAACCTCAGGAGCCCACACAGCTCATGCTGACTGCAGTGTGAGGGCTGATCGCATTGAAAAGCCAACCGCACTTCACCCTTCCCCCTAAAATGGCCCCCCAGGCAACCAGGTCCCTGGGGTCTGAATACGGCTCAGCCTGCCCTCAGACAAGGGGGTTGAGCCCCTCACCTGGGGGCACGTCAACAGTCCCCCATCACGTGGGCTGTCAATACCAGTGGGGCTGACTCAGCTGCGTCAGCCAACGAGCCAGCTGACCGGGACTTCACGTCTCCAGATGTTCCAAGTCTTGCTCCTTTGGTATAAACCATGTGCGCAAAAATTACGGGAAACACAACAATTTCTCCTGAAACAACAATTTGAACAACAAAAGGGAAAGATGTTTGGGTAAAAAACCCCAAGTTTCACAATTTGGAAAGCAAGTGTAAGGGTGCTGAAAAAGGTGGGGTGGTTTCTTAATCCGTAATGACGAATATAATATTGTTTGATAACTGTATGAGCACAAAAGAAGGCATGGGGTTTAATGATGTTAGTAATATGATGACCGTAATATAATGGGGGTAAGAGTTGAGAGGGCAATGGTGTCTATAGTTTGTAATAGTGGGAAACGTAAATTTTAAATGGTGGTGAAGATGTGATGAGAGCGGTGGTGTTTAATGTTAGTAATATGAAGAGGTAATTTAAAATGGTGTGAATTTATAGGCGGGGTTGTCTATCTGTTAGAAAAAAATGATGAGCGTAATGTAAGGGGGGTGCAGAGTGGATAGGTTAGTCACATAGACAATTTTTTGAATACAATATGTTGACAAATTAATGAACACAATTTTGGTAGTGGCGTGGTGGAACGTTGTATGTTGGGATTAATGTTAGTGGAGGAGGGAAGTGAGTGTGGTTCCCCTATCAACATTCACATATAAACAGCGTCGTGCCTGGGTTTACGAAGCCCCCACGAGCCTTACAACTGGGGGTGCACTTAAAAACTCAGGACAAGGGGTACACTGTTGACATTGATAAATTTGCTATTTAATGAACAATTTTTTTTATTATGCTGAGAAACCGAGATGTCCCAGGGGTACTTAAAGGGTTAAAAAACCTTTTAAACTTTCTATATTAAGCTGGAAAAGCATCACTTAGAAAAAAAACTTCCTGACCTTCATCATAAAGTAACCACCCCAACCCATTGATGTTGTGTGTCTCAAAGTGCAGAGTCCCTGAAAAATCCCAACCCCCTAAATTTCCATCATTTGTTCCATAAACCTCAAACTACTAACCTTGTGTTCATAATTAAAAAACCCCCCATCAAATTCCCCTTGCCACAAGAAAACAAGGGGTTACAATATCCGGGGTTAGGATTTTTTATAGGAACTTGCTCACAACTATTTAACTTGTAATCCTTGATAAATTTAAATTCTTGGAGCTCCCCAAATTGGCTATTCGAGCCTACCTTATTATTGGCGATTACAATGCAGACACAAAAGCATGGAAATCACAGTTTGGTAATCGTAATGGGAATCAACTGTGTCACTCTTAACAGCATGAAATGTCCAAATTGTAGGTGACCTTGAACCCACACATATCTATGGGGGGTCCTTGATCTTCCGCTTAACATTACTTTTGCCACGTGAGTCTTCCATTGTAGTAGTTTTAGGTTGATCATTTCCCTAGGGAACCTCATAATATTTGTAATACATCCTTTCCCGGTGGGATATTTAAACGGAAACTTTTAATGTTCCCACGACAAATGAGACTTTTTTGCACATGTACTGACTGGTTAAATTTCCCATGAGTGTTTCCCCTTTAGAGACCCTTTTAACAATGATTTGGCAGTTCTCAGAACTACTTAGAGCCCCCACGAAACCTTTGGGACTCTAAAACCCCAAAAAACTTCCAAAAGATAAAATCCCCTTCAAAACCCTACTTATTTCAATATTTAAACTTCTACACGAAACGTCTGCTCGCAGACTAGGCCTAGCCTATAGAAAAAAATCGACCCCTGGAAGCTAGGCTTTCAAAATGCCCCTTGCTGCTGCCAGAGAGCGTATGACAGAGCTGCAGCAAACAGACTGGGAACAATTTGTCAACGGTCTTAAGCTCACACCCCCCCTTACCGGGGTTGGAGGGACATAAATAGAATTAAGGGTAACAGAAAGGGGGAGATCGCGCACCCCCCCCTTACAAGGGCGAAAAGTTAGCATGCTTGGGCTGCTACATCTACTATGACAATCTTCCCAGTGCCACCAGGCAAAATTAAATGACAAATAGATGCAAGGGAGAGACGTTGCTTATGCTCGCAAGGCAGATTGCAACATTCCTTTCACAATTTTGAACTGATGCAGCACTAAGGGGAACCCACATCGCCTGGGGAGGAGGTATTACTTTCAACATACCAATTGCTGTGTCGATACCAGGTAATCCCTTACTTGAATTTTATAAACATGAGCTATGAACTGGGGAGCCCCCAATCTTGGACCAACACCTCATCATTCCCAAATTTCCCAAAGCCCAAAACAAAATGCATTTTTCGGCAATATCTTTACTAGCTGCTTGTGTAAAACATTTGAGAGAATGATTTTAATCGTTTATGTAAAAGAATCAAACAATTTTTTTCTCCCCAGTTCTGGTTTCATGCAAGGGAAAAGCGTGCATCATTGCCCTAGCCACCTTTTTCACCCTCACACTGACAGCTCAACACACGTTTCCTTTTACCTTAAATCCCTTTCATTAGCCAACCGACATTTTAAACATTGTGAATTGCCAGAAAAGGATGTTGGGGGGATGGCTTTTTTCTTGGATTAAAGGCTACCGTCCAACAGAAATCGTCTTTGGTTTTTCCAGGGACTACAAGTGAACTAAAGACTTTGAATTGGAACCCCACAGGAGGTGTGCTCAGTCCCACACTGTTCAAATTTAATTAATCATTTTTAATGCTATGCCTAGTCAGCCCCTCATTAGTGATTGTTTTGTATATATAATGATTACACCACCGGATTCTCCCAAACCCAAAAATTCTTAAACAGTACTAGCCTCGTGTCAGGGGCCCGGGGTTGAAATCTCTATGATAAAAAAAGATACTCAATAGGGGGTCCTCCCCCGAAGGAGGCACAGTTCGTCGATCCAATTGCATGATGGGTCCTTCTAGAATATTAACAGATACAGGTACAGGTTTGGGTTCCCTACTGGACCTGTTGTAACAAACTTTTTGCCAAAACAAAGAACACAAGACACTTAATTGGGCGGGTTCACCCCAGGTATGGGGCTAATGTTAAAAATTTTGAAAATGATGTTCTTGTTATATTAGATCATTGGTTGATTATCTGACCACACCCTTTGTTTTTGGTAATAAGCTTTTCTGGAAAAAAAATGCAAACGAAGCAATGAGGGTCTTTTAGGATGCCCCAGCTGGGGCCAAAATTTTAAAAATTGCAAAAAGAACTTATATTCCAAGCTTTCCGAGTCGGTTACTGAAAGAAAAAATCCTTATTGGGGGTTTAAAATGCTCGGGAAGTCTTAAACCCCTGCACAGAAAACCCTCCAAACTTTCCTCAGCATGGTGAACACTCCTCCAGATGGATCGAAAAAAATGAACCGACTTCCGCATGAATAATACAAATGTCAATAAGGCAACAGCGGCACTCTCCCCTCCATGGGTATTTCCCCATTCCAAACTACCTTTCTCCATTTCCCCCCCAAAAACTTCTTTAAAAACACAACCCCCAAAACTTTTTCCTTGAAGCCAAACATGATGCTTTAAGCGTATTGATAATTATCACACAGCACACACCTCGCAAATTATTTACGTGAGGTTCTGTTCACCCCAACCACTGGTGCAGTGGTAGTGCGCTGTTTTCGTACAGAGTGTGGCTCCTTAAAGAAATTGGAGCATGCATCAATAATTGGGCTTCTCCCTTCAACAAAAATGTTTTCCCAAACCCCCTTGACTGAAATGCATCTAGTACAAAGTTGACATTTTAAAAATTGTAACTGAATCTCTGTCATCCATAAATGCTCCAACTCATTTAACTAAATTTCATCTTTGGAGAAGCCAGCACATATTAATTTCGTATGGTGCCAAAGGGTGTGGATTCCCCCCCAAGGGCCAATGCATTATAAACTGATAAAGGGAACTGTATCTTTAAAGAGGGGGAAATTTTTTAAAAAAATGAAAAAAACTTAACGAATTTAAAAGGGCTTAAGGCTCAGGGAGTTTAACAGTGAGTCCATCTACATCATTTTATCATGCAGGAGGAAAACCCATTCTATGGGGCACCAAAAAAATAAGCAGACTCTTGGATGTCACTACTGCCCAGCTGGCTGGTTTACAAATATCTTTGGCAGGTTAAATCACCACCACCAGATGTAGACCAAACGAAATGTAAACTTTGCCAGATGGACTATTGTCAAAACCCTGCGTCGTTATGTACTGGAGTGCGATAAAATTAATGAATTTAGAAACAACTCACTCAGAAATGTTCAAAAAATGGCAAAGTACTTTATCCACAGTGGTATATTGCAGACCATTCGGGAAAAATACCCGATTTGCTAGCTGTAAATAAGCATTACCCATGTGTGCATGTGTGTTTTGTGTGTGGTGTGTGTGTGTGTGTGTGTGTGTGTGTGTGTGTGTGTGTGTGTTTTTTGTGTTTTGTATGTGTATGAGTGTATTGAGTGTGTGTGTGTGTGTGCATGAGTGTGTGTGCGTAGGGTGTAGAGTGTGTGTGCGTGTGTGTGTATGAGTGTGTGTGTGTATGTGTATGAGTTTGTGTGTGTACGAGTTTGTGTGTGTGTGTGGGGTGTGTGTGTGTGTGTGTGTGTGTGGGGTTTGTGTTGTTGTGTGTGTGTGTGGTGTGTGTGTGTGTGTGTGTGTGTGTGTGTGTTGTGTGTGTGGTGTGGTGTTTGTTTGTTTGTGTGTGTGTGTGTGTTTGTTTGTTTGTGTGTGTGTTGTATGAATTTGTATGTGTGTGTGTGTGTGTCTCAACAATCAATATTTGCACCAATAACTCACTACAGTTGTGACCGGGTGTGGAAGTGTGAATTGCTCATTACACTATAATTTGTTCATGATTGTAGCCAGGTATAAACGTAAGTAACCATTCTTACGGTATTCATTACCTTTGTAATTGTGATTATTACCTTTCCCTAACAGCCATCAAAACTTTGGAGTCCAGTCCCTGGCCCAAATTTATGTACCTCTGTAATCTTTTGACTACCGCCACAGGAGGGATGGGGGCATAATAAACAATTAAACTAACTAATATTCTGACTTCTCTTTCTACTCCCCTCAGCTGTCTTTTAACTTCGATTTTGAGTGTACAGAAAAATCTTTTTTTTTTTTTTTCAACAAGTGGGTCGTCTCCCACCGACAGGGTACCCAAAAAAGAAAAAAATCCCCAAAAAGAAAATACTTTCCCCAAATCATTAAAACACTTTCACCACACGCACACTTTATCACTGCTCGCTCCCAAGTACATTGTCTCCATTCATCCTATCAAACACGTCATGCCGCTTGCTGGAATCCAACCCCCTCGCCACAAAACCCCCTTTTAAAACCCCCTTTTCCACCCTTTCGAGGATGACCCCTACCCCTCTTTCCTTCCCCTTAGATTTATATTTTCCCCATGTCTTCACTTCGATCCATTCTCTTAAAAGGGGACCAAACCACCTAAACAACCCCCTTCTGCCCCTTACTAATCCCTTTATTAACTCCCCCACCTTCTCCAAATTTCCCCACATTTCGAATTTCTGCAAATATTTACACCACACATTGCCCTTAGACGGGACATTCCACTGCCTCCAACCGTCTCCTTGCTGCTGCTTTCCCCCCCCAAAGCTTCACACCATAAAAAAGTTTGGTCTACTATACTTTCAACATCCCTTCTTTGCCCATAGTAACTTTTTTTTGATCCACTATCCCTCAATGCCCACTCACCTTTTTTTTCCCCATCAATTCTAAAAATTAACCTCATCCTCATAAATCCACCGCCACCTCAACTCCCAAGTTTCTGAAAACATTCACTTCTTCCATACTCCCTCCCCAATTTTGATATCCAATTTTTCTTTTTCTAAATCATTTTATACCCCATCCCTTACCTTTTTTATGTTCACTTTTAACTTTCTACCTTTAACACATTCTCAAACTCATCCCTAACCCTTTGCAATTTTCTTTAAAATCTCCCATAAGCACAGTATCATCTGCAAAAAGAAAATGTGTCAATTCCCATTTTTAATTTGATTCCCCATAATTTAACCCACCCCCCCTCCCGAACAAACCCCATATACTTCTTTTAAACCCCATTATAAATATATTAAACAACCATGGTAAAATTACACATCCCTGTCTAAGACCTACTTTTCCGGGAAGTATTCTCCCTCCTTTTACAAAACCCCAACCTGAGCCTCACTATCCTCATAAAAGCTCTTTACAGCATTTAGTAACTTACCCCCATTCCAAAAACGAAACATCGCCACATTGCTCCTCTACCCACTCTATCGTACCCCTTTTCTAAATCCAAAAATGCAATAAAAACTTCCCTACCTTTACCAAATCTGTTCACTTTTATGCTTCAATGTAAACATTTGATCAACACCCCCAACCCACCTAAAGGGCCTCCTTGTCATCCGCAATTCTACATTCTGTCTTACCCTAATTCTTTAAATTTAAAACTCACCGATACTTTTTCCTGGTAAACTCAGAAAACTTTTTCCCCCAAAAATTTTTTTACAATCTCTTTTGCCCCCTTTCCCTTTTTATAAAAGGAATACATGTCTTTTCCCAAACCCTTTAGTCCCTTCCCCCCTTTCCATCTTTTATTAAACAAAAGTACCAACCACTCCAACACTAAATCCCCCCCTGCTTTTAACATTTCGTCATGACCCCCTCAGCCAGCTGCTTTACCCCCCTTTCAATTAAGTAATCCTCACGTACCCCCACCACACTTACATTCTGCTCTTCTTCCCTCCAAAAGAGGTATCCCCTCCCTGGCCAGTGCATAAAATTACCCCCTCCCTTTTCTTCCTAAACATTTAAAAGTTCCTCAAAAATTCTCCCATCTACCTAATCCCCCCCTTTCCCCTCTACAAACCCCCCCTACTCTGTTTTTAATGGACAAATCCATACTTTTTCCCTAGGCTTTTTAATTTTTTAACCACCCCAAAATTTTTTTTTCTTATTTTCATTAAAAATTTCTTGACAGTGCCTCTCCCACTCTTTCATTGCTCTCCTTTTGCACTCTCTCCCACTCTCTTCACCTTTTTTTTAAACCTCCATATACTCTGCTTTTCTTATAACACTTCTGCTTTGTAAAAACCTCTTAAGCTACCTTTTTTCCTTTTATCACCCCTTTACTTTATCATTCCACCAATCACCCTTTTTCCCTAATCCCCCACCCTCCTATAACCAAAAACTTCTGCCCCACTTTCTAATATGCTTTTTTAAAAACTATTCCAACCCTTTTCAACCCCCCCACTACTCATCTTTGCACTAGCCCACCTTTCTGCCAATAGTCCTTATTCGGCCCCAACTTCCCTCCCTTATTTTTATCATTTTCACCTCCCTCTTACTTGTTGTTGCCCCCTTTCCCCCTCTTTCCCATCTACCCTTACCAATGTAGCTAAAACAAATAAGATCTGACATACAGGGGCCCCTTAAAACATGTACACCCTGGAGCCTACCCATAAACCCTTTTTATCCACCAATCATAATTTAAAACAAACTACTTTTTTACGTGCTACATCATACCTTTGTTATTTATTTATCCCTTTTCATAAAATAGTATACTTTTTTTACGCAATAATGGGGGGATAGCTGGGGGTTTGGGCCCTTCAAGGGGAAAAGGGAAAAAAGTTCAACATCCAAGCCCAAAACCCGGCCACCCCAGGCTATCCCTTTTTAAAAACAAAAAGCGCTAAACCAGTATGTGTTTTTCAAGGGTTGGTTAACAGGGGGTTAGGCAAAAATCCCAATTGGGAAAAATTATCAATCACCATAACAAAAAAAAACCTTAATTCACACGCCCAAAGAAGGTACACCAGCGGGCGGGAGGTTCAGCCACCATAACACTAGGCTTCCGTCAGCGTCGGCCCATCATGGCCCACAAACCCATTTTTTACTTACACATCCCCAACACCCTAAACCAGTCAGTGCCTGGGTTAACATCGGGTAAGCCATAAAAAAGCCTATGGTTTAAATTTGGGGAAAAACAAAATGAAGTATTTTTGCAAACTTAATTAAAAAATTACAGCACTCCGACGCCAGCTTCTACCGCCATCCTAATGTAACGTGCCCCTTCCCCCCCACCTTACTCGGTACCCAAACATCCTTGGAAAATAAACCCTAACCCATTTTTTAAAAATTATAGTTAAGTCTTTACAGTACCTCCAAAAGCACATTATGAATTAAAAAATTTTTCCCTTTACAACACAAATTTTATATTTTTATGGCACACATCCCCATTAGTAATACAGAAGCAAAACCCTGCTAACACTTTTTCCCAAAATTTTTCCTTTTCACTGCTAAATTTAAAGGCCCCCTTTTTCATTTACCCCGGGCACCCCCAAATTTCCCCATACTCCCCCATAACTTTTTACCCATTTTAGCACTGAAATCCCCAACCCCATTACTCTCAACTTGATTCAAAACTCCCCAGCATTCACTCAACTTTTCCCAAAATCTTCTCTCTCCTTACACTTCTTTCTTCCCAGGTGCATACACGCTTTTTATAACCCCCTTTTCCATCCAAAACTTTATTTTACTCCACATAACCTTGAATTTTTGCATTTGTAGTCCCCCTTTTCCTGCCCTAGCTTATCCTTCAACATTATTGTTTCTCCTTCTTTAGCTCTAACCTATTTGAAACCCTACCTAACCCCATTTATTTCCCCTCCATTGAAATCCCCCCCCTTCAGCTTTGTTTCACTTAAAGCCAGGACATCCAGTTTTTTCTCATTTATAACATCCACAATTCCTCTTTCTTATCCATTTGCACAACATCCACGCAATTCAGACTTCCCCTTTGACAATTTTTCTTCTTCTTAAACTTTTTAGTAATCTTTACAGGAAAAGGGGTTTTCAGCCCATTTTTTTCCCACACAGAAAATTTATAAAGTACTGTATCACAATTTTACTTGCATTTCAAATTTTTTTGATGAAAATTTAAAAATCACCTAAAAATACTGAACCTACCCTTCTTTAAAAACATACATATTAACCATATGCTTATGATTATTATTATTTATGGAGAAGGGGCATACAACACCTTGGGAAAGGGAACGGTTTTTTATCCAAGGAAAGGGAGGAAACTCCAATTACGGGATCAAGAGTCCTTCAAAACATCACAGCACCACCTTGAAGGGAGCTCTGGTATGGTAATTGATTTCAGTTACTGTTAAGTAATACTGGGTTAATAACGACCTGAAGGGAAAAACCTTGATCTTTTCCCGTGGGGCTGTACAATTCTAGACACCATACCAGCTACTCCCCCAGCCACCAGATGTCTCCACCACTTGCCAGACAACCATTCTTCTAGAGAGAAATTTCCGGAACAGAAAGATCCTCACCCAACGCAAGATTCTGTGAAAAAGTAACATTGCAAGAAGGAAAACCCATATTTTGTATAGCATTAATTAGTTTAATAACCTGGGAAGTCTCAAATTTGATCCCAAAAAACATTTTTTTTTAGATTTCGTTTGGATTTTTAACCCCGGGGTTAGCCACCCCGGATAACCCAAGAAAATCAGTGCATCATCGAGGACGTCTAACTTATTTCCCTTGGGGTCCCTTTTTCTTGCCCCCAGGATGCGACCCACACCATCATAACACCCAGGTACCTATTTGCGCTAGGGAAGGACAACAGGTGTAAAAAACGTGTCGAAATGTTTTCCCCCCCCCGGGGAAACGAACCCCGGGCCCCCCCTGTTTTGAGGGGGAGCTTTAGCCCCCAGGCCACCGGGCCCAAAAGTAAAATTTATCAATTTTGTTGTTTTTAACTAATACTATGCAAAACATTACAAAAAAAAAAATTATGGAACGTTTAAATACTTATAGGTATCTGAGGGCTTTTGTTAATAGCACAAGACCAAAAAGGGGTGGTGAAAGTAAAGAGAAGATTTTTGGGCTCCCGTGTACCTCATGAAGCAAGAGAAAAATAAGGGATAGAATAAAAAGCAAGTAGATTTTTATTATTTTTAATCAAGGGGGAAGCGCTAAAACCCGGAGGGGTTATACAGCGCCCAGGGGGGGGGGGGTGGGAAGGGGATTCGGCTTTTAAATTTGGGAACTGGGGCACAGATTCCAAATTTCCCTAAATCAAGAGCCCCCACCAACATCAAAGGGAAACCCTTCCCTTTAGGGGCGTGCTAAGTAGAAAAGAAAGCTGATACTGACAGCATTCAAAAAGGGATGGTAAAAATAAGGGATATTTGCTAAGAGTAAAAGTGTGAAGACACCTACACCATTGCCTCGGTACATTTTGGAAGGGTAATAAACCACAAGGGAAGTGAAAAAGGAACTGAAAGGAAGCCCAAAAAATGGTAGAAAGATATGGTACATAGAGCAAGTCTTTATTACGTTTCATTTTGCATATGCTTTATCAATTATAGCTCAGTGAACCATATACCCAGAGAAAAAAGTCCTCTATATGAATGCTGACTTTGTTCCAGGATTTTCTACCAAAATATTGGCAATACCAAACATCCAAACTTGCAAAAAATATCGGTACTACGATATTCTGAAAAATTTTTGAAAGAAATTTTCAGTGGAATATTTTGTATAAAGAATATCACAAGAGGAAGACTACACAACACTTGACAAAAAAAAACTCATGTGTATAATATATAGTGATAAGTAAAATTTTTTGCACTGCTTTCAGCTTATCTAATGTTGCAAAATAATGTACAGAATGAAGACACACATCACTAAATGTAATATAATTGTTTAGTCGTATTCCCTATTATTGCTTCAGCAGTTCATTAACAAGATAAACCCTGAAATCTTTTACATCAATAGTACTATAGTTAATAGCAAAACTTGATATAGTTAACTGGTTAAATAACTTTCCACTATTAAAAATAATGAGAGTATAAAAGGTTTACAAATGCCTCAAAACATGGCTTGTAAACCAGGCTTCCCAGCCTTTGAGGCATCTGTGGCTGAGTGGTGTAGTGTGTCACTTTGGGAACCTTGCCAGTTTCCCTGTAGTGGGATCGAATCCTCCCGACTGTGATCATTCTCTGTATGTACAACACACAATTACCTGGTCAATTTACCTTTAACTCAGCTCTACATCTACCATAAAGTAGGTATACAAAGTAAAACTTAATATAATAGACTCCTATGTTATAGATTTTGAACATAACTGACAAAATATCTGGCTGTACAATTCTTTGATGCAATGGACAAAGTCCAGTGCACTGAAATTTTGTCCATTAGTGGTAGAGTGTGAGTGTGAGTGTGAGTGTGTGTGTGTGTGTGTGTGTGTGTGTGTGTGTGTGTGTGTGTGTGTGGTGTGTGTGTGTGTGTGTGTGTGTGTGTGTGTACTCACCTAGTTGTACTCACCTAGTTGAGGTTGCGGGGGTCGAGTCCGAGCTCCTGGCCCCGCCTCTTCACTGATCGCTACTAGGTCACTCTCCCCGAGCCGTGAGCTTTATCATACCTCTGCTTAAAGCTATGTATGGATCCTGCCTCCACTACATCGCTTCCCAAACTATTCCACTTACTGACTACTCTGTGGCTGAAGAAATACTTCCTAACATCCCTGTGATTCATCTGTGTCTTTAGCTTCCAACTGTGTCCCCTTGTTACTGTGTCCAATCTCTGGAACATCCTGTCTTTGTCCACCTTGTCAATTCCCTCAGTATTTTGTATGTCGTTATCATGTCCCCCCTATCTCTCCTGTCCTCCAGTGTCGTCAGGTTGATTTCCTTAACCTCTCCTCGTAGGACATACCTCTTAGCTCTGGGACTAGTCTTGTTGCAAACCTTTGCACTTTCTCTAGTTTCTTTACGTGCTTGGCTAGGTGTGGGTTCCAAACTGGTGCCGCATACTCCATATGGGCCTAACGTATACGGTGTACAGGGTCCTGAACGATTCCTTATTAAGATGTCGGAATGCTGTTCTGAGGTTTGCTAGGCGCCCATATGCTGCAGCAGTTATTGGTTGATGTGCGCTTCAGGAGATGTACCTGGTGTTATACTCACCCCAAGATCTTTTCCTTGAGTGAGGTTTGTAGTCTCTGACCCCTAGACTGTACTCCGTCTGTGTGTTTGTGTGTGTGTGTGTGTGTGTGTGTGTGTGTGTGTGTGTGTGTGTGTGTGTGTGTGTGTGTGTGTGTGTGTGTGTGTGTGTGTGTGTGGTTGGTAGGCTTCTAATATAACAGACCAAGTCTACTGCATCAAGATTTTGTTCCTTGGTGGTGTGTGTATCCAGTGGGCTCCCCATACAATGGACTATTAAAGGGGTTTATAAAG
>NC_069399.1:11821600-11857806 GCF_026875155.1 Cherax quadricarinatus | reverse complement strand
CCCCCCCCCTTTTTCCCTTCCTCTTTTTAGCCTTGTGATTTCTCCCAAGGCGCGCTAGTTCCTGGGTGGGGAAAAGGACACGGGGCCCATCCCTTCCCGTTGGGGTTTTCTTGGCGGGGGCGTAGTTTCCCCGTGGATTGGTTTGCCTGGGATGCCCCGATCCCTCTCTTTTATCCGGAGTGCTTTGGGTGTTTTTGGGGGGAGGGTGTTTTTGGGAAGCCACCTTTGGGATTCGGGGGTGGTGGCTAAAAGGGGTTGCTTTGTGGGGGTATGGGGCCCCCCCCTTCTTTTGTCCCCCGGGTTTAGCTGGCGATGTGAGGTTGCTACCCCCGGGATTGCTGGTTTACGGATAAAGGGTAGGGTAGGGACGGGTTCCATGCTGATCTGTGCTATAGCGGTGTCGAGCCCTTTTTGGGGCGCGGAGGGGTTTCTGGCCCTTTCATTCCCTAGGAACTATCCCTCCCCGGTCCCCCTTTTTTTTTTTTTTTTTTTTGTTTTTTTTTTCTTTTCTTTCTTTTTTTTCTTAAAAACAAAAAGAAAGAAGTACCTAACCATGGCAGCCCTGTCCATGAACCTAGTACCCCCGGGCCCCTTCTTGATCCGACCCCTTTCTCCCCCGCCTCGTTTTGGGGGACCACTTCAGACTTCCTAGCCTCTGTACCTTTTGGGTGCTTTTTCCCTCACCCGCTTCGGGTATAGGCCCCGATGCTTTTTGATTTTAGACCTTCGTTCCTCTGACTATGCTTCCGGCTCCCCCTCTCGGTGGGCAATTTCAAATCCCCGACCCGTTCCACGTGGGAAAAAAATCGGGTTTCCCACCCCTAAACGTCAAGACAATTACCTGGTGTACTTCTCCACCTTCACCTTTCGTTTTTCAGAAACGTTGCACGTCCTTTCATACCTTTCCACGCTAAAAGTTTCGACTGAACAGTGGACTAAATTCTTCACTTTACGACCAAATTCCCCTACGCCCATCTTTTGACCTAGTTTTGGCAAGGCACTCCTACGCATGTTTGGGAAGATTTTTTTTCATGCTCTTTAAAAGCGGGCCGTCATTACCCTAAGAAGCTACCCAGGCTGTGAGCTCTCTCGTCTTTCCCCTATAGATTCTGTTCCTGTCACCCTTGAAAAAAAACATTCCCTTCCAATTCTTGTAGTGGTCCCCTTATTCTGCCCCATCCATAGTTCAACAAAATTTCCCGACATGTGGCACCGACATTCTGAACAGTTTTGGAACCCCAAGTCTCCCAATCCTCAAGGTAGACATTATGTTCTTCCCGCCGTGGGCGGAGGTACCCTGCAATTTTTGGTCGTTTAAATTTTTAACCGAGAACTCCCATCTCCCCTTTATATGCAGGAATCGGTTCAATTCAAAAGGGGATCCCACACCCCAACAGTTAGAAATTGTGGCGATTTTGGCCATCCAGCAAATATTGCGGGTCACGCCGAAAAAGCCCGTCTGTGGGCCCATGACCATTCTAAAAGTCTTGCAATCGATCTCCCTCTTGCCTTAACGTCATGAGGCTCCCCTTCGTACTCTCGCGTTGAGGTTTTTAAAAAGAGCGGGAAATGTTTCCTCAAAGGACGAAGGTCTCCCTTTGCCAGGCAGTTTTCATCTCCGCCTAAGGGAGACTCCACGTGTTTCTTTTCCCGTGTTTCAAAACGCCCCCCCTTTGGTATCCCATCTTCTACACCACCTCTGTGGTTACCTCTCCCATAATCACTCCTGTTTTAAATCCTTTTGCGTCCTCGGCTCAGGTCCCACTTCAAGGCCTCAGTTAATCCGCTTCTTGAGTTCCTTTCAAGCCTCAGTATCGACGAGCCCTCGTACGACCCCTCCCCCAATGTCCTTTTACTTCTAAAAGTCAAAAAAAGGTCGGTAACACCTCCTCCCCAATTTCACCCCCTCTTTTTTCCCTCCCTGTCTTGTCCCTAGTTCTTCCCCTTCATGGCTTGGTTCAATTGCAGGGTTCACCCCCTCCTCGTTTTGTCCTTCCCCCCCTGTTCCCCCCCAGTTTTTTCCCTTTTTTTTGCCACCCCCCGGTCCCTGTTCTTCTGTCCCTGCCCGCTTCCCCAGTTCCCTCCACCCTTTCCCCCCCCCCCTACCTTGGTTCAGTCCTTTCAGTTCCTTTTTCCCTTTTTCCCCCCCTCCCATTCCCAATATTGTCTCCCAAAAGACATCTCAAATTTCCGAAACATTGAAGCAATCTCTGAATTTAAATTTCAGAGACCAAACATCAAAAGACATATCCCCTTCCGCTCTTTTTTTCTCTCCCCTTTCTCCATTGCGCAATCCTTTTTTCACAGGCCCATTCCCTTGTGTTTAAAAATTTTCCACTGCCTCCGCATGTGGACTTTTCTAAACCCTTTGTCGTAGGAACCCCTTTCCTGCGGATTTAAGTATCTTTATCATTTCCAATCATGGCCTTTTTACAGTGGAAAATTTCGCGGCCCCCAGGGGTAATGGGGGGGCTTCGATGTTTACTCTCCCCTTTGCCCCGTTGGTGTTTGCTTAAGGAACCAAAAAATTCACTCTGCTGTTATTTTCACACTAGGCTATAATTTTTTTGTTTTTTCAGATCCTTTTCCTGATGGGGCCTTTAATGAAAGTGCCCTTCTTCTCCGCACGATATTCCGTACCTAAAATATTTATTCTTTCTTCGCGCATTACACAGCAGCCCGTATCCCTTAATAGTTATCGCCTTTTTTTATCTCTCTCCTTCTCGGGCATTATTTTTCCCGGTTTTCCCTTCCCTTGTTTCGTCATTACCGCCCCGTTTCTGTTACTTGGTGATTTTAAGCCACCATTTCCTCTGGGGAGGGTCTCACTGTGATTCCCGTGGAATTCAGTTAGGGCTTTTCTTGCCACCCACCCCTCCATGTTTTAAATACAGGTACTCACACCCATTTTGACCCCGGGGACTCATACTCTCTCTTGCATCGATCTCCCCGTTTGTCTTCCTCCGCCGCATTAGACTTTACTTGGTCTGTTCTCCCGGACTTACATGACAGTGATCATTTCCCAATCATTCTTTCTTCCCCTTCATATTCGCCCCCTCTTCGCACCCCACGCTGGCAATTTAATCGGGCAAATTGGAACCTTTACTACCCCTGACTGTTTTTAAAGGGGTTTCCCTTTTTCGTCCCCCATCGATGAGCTTTTACACCTCTTCTCGTCCCCCTTTTTCACCGCGCTTTCATTCTATACCCCAAACTTCGGGCAGGCATTCTCAGAAATGCGTCCCTTGGTGGTTCCTGCTTGTGCTGGGGCAGTACGTTTGAAACGCGCTGCATGGGGCAGGTACCGGTCCCAATAAAACCCACGAGCGACTCCTTGATTTTAAACAGAAGGGGGCGATCGCTCGCCGTGTCACCCGTGACGCTAAAGCACTTGCTGGCGAGATTATGTCTCCACCATCACCTCTGCTTCCTCTATGAGTGCGTCTGGAAAAAAGTACGAAAACTGAGTGGTAAATATTCTCCTGACCCGGCTCCTGTTCTGCGGGTTGCCGGTGTTGTTATAGCAAACCCACTAGATGTTCCCAATGAAATTGGCAATCATTGGTCCGTATTTCTCAGGGACTCCATCTATGCCCTCATTTCTTTCCTCAAAGTCTTTCCAGGGGAGTTAGCACCCTTGGACTTTTCTTCTCTCAGAGAAGAACGTATAATGTGTCTTTTACACTTCAAGAACTGGAGGCAAAACTCTCAGTTGTCGATCATCGGCAGCTGGGCCCGCGACATTCATATCGTATGCTACAACATTTACATCAGTCAGCCCTTGCAGTCCTATTACGCCTTTACAATCTTATTTGGTCACAAGGAGTTCTTCCACAGCTGTGGAAATCCGCCATTGTTCTCCCTTTCCGCAAACCCGGCACTACGGGACATGAAACCTCCCCCTTTTCGTCCCATTGCTCTTACCAGTGCAGTTTGCAAAGTAATGGAACGTCTAGTAAATAGACGTTTAGTTGTGGTATTTAGAGACACACAACAGTCTCTCCACTCGTCAATATGGCTTTCGTAAGGGACGTTCTACCATAGACCCCTTACTGCGCTTTGGGTACGTATGTTCGTAATGCCTTTGCGAATAACCACTCAGTTTTTTGCCATTTTTTTTGACCCTTTAGAAGGCATATGACACAACTTGGAGGTATAATATTTTAGCCCAAGTCCACTCCTTAGGCCTTCGAGGCAATCTACCATCCTTCCTTAAGAACTTTTTAACTGACAGGCATTTCCGTGTTCGGGTTATAATGTGCTCTCCCCGGACTTTTTCCAAGTGAAGGTTTTCCCCAGGGTTTTGTTCTGAGCACAACACTTTTTCTCCTTGCTATTAATGATTTGGCCTCTAGTCTTCATCAAATATTTGGTCTCACTCTATGTTGATGACTTCGCTATTGCCTGTGCAGTCGCTGACTGTCACCTCCTTACAGTTTCTCTCCCGCATGCAGTCGAACGTGTTTCCATTTTGGCCACCACACATGGTTTAAAATTTTCCAGCCACAAAACCCACCAATTCACATTTCACTTGTCGCTATGTCATCTCTGATCGTCTTTGTACATTATGGCTCACGTTATCCCTGAACGTGATACAGTCAAAGTTTCTGGGCTCCTCTTTGTGATCGTTTGGTTATACTCGGAAACCTCACATTACCTCTCTGATGGCCAAACTCTGTCACAGCCGGCTGAACCTTCTTAAAACCCTTGCTATCTTTCGTGGGGGGGTGCTGATCGTCGAACCCTCCTTCACCTACATTCACACCCTAATTTTATCGAAAACTTGGATTATGGTGACCAGATCTATTCAGCGGAAATTCCTGCTACTCTCTCTACGCCTTAACCCCATTCATCACCAAGGATTACGTTTTGCTTGGTGCTTTTTCGCTCTTCCTGTCGAAAAGCCTCCTATGCAGAAGAATGCGAACGTTCCATCCTTATTCGATCGCCGTTCGATGCTTGCCTGCAGCTAACGATGTACGCTCTCATGATCTCCCGCAATCCTTCCATTTATAGAATGGTCATGATATACGTAGACTTTCTTTTTTGTTCGCCGCCCGCTTTACTCCGTTCCCTTCTCTCTTCGCCTTCATTCGCTATTGTCTTCCTCTTTTCAAACTACCACTTTCTATGTATCATGTAGCATCTTCACTTTTCCCTACCCCCCTGGGAAGTTCAGCTGTTCGAGTTGTTCTTTCTCCCTCCCTTGGATCGGAAAGCCAACTGTCTACAGGTCGCTCTCCTGCTTCTCTTTTTATTGACCACTTTCACTCTCATTCTCATGCCATTGCTGTGTACACAGATGGCTTAAGTTTCTTGACGGCGTAGGATTCGCTGAGCAGTGTTACGGACAGCGTCGTAAACAGGGCATTTACTATCTTCTGCTAGGTTTTTTTACTGCTGAATTATATGCCATCCGTTACAGCAATTATCCGTTATTGACTCTTTGCCTGTGTCTTCATTTGTGGGTTGTCTCTGACTCCCTTTGTGCTTTACAGGCTATACAAAAATTTGATACACCTCACCCCTTATTCCTCCGTATCCACTTTGGACTACCGCCGCTCTTTACTAAGCATAAAGATATTGTTTTTTGATTGGGTCCCTGGTACATGTTGCGTAACTAGGGCATTGAACAGGCAGACTATGCTGCAGCAGGTCGCAGTACATGACCTACAGTTTCATTATAGAGGTAATTCCATGTACGGATATTTTGCTGTAATTATCTTCCACCTTCACTCCCGTTGGCAACTACGTTGGGTCTTACTTGCTCGGCAAAACAAAACCTTCAGTCTATTAATCCGGTATAGGTTACTGGCCGTCTTCTTATCCCACCTGTGTCGAGGTTGGTGAGAACTACTTCTCTCCAGTCTTCGATTGGCTTACTCGTCTTACTCATGGACTATCTCAGGGGAGAAGGCGTCTGTCCTCTATGTGAGAATTTGCAAGCTCCATTATCAGTCAGCTCACATTCTGCTTGGACTGCCAATTTTATCAACGAGCACGCTGAATTTACCTATGTCGTCGTCTTGCCCACGCTGCTCTCTTTTACCTTCCCTTCTCGATGATGGACCCACCTTTCATCCGGACCTCTCTCATTGACTTTTTTGACAACGACTGACTTACTTCACAAATTCTGATACTTCAGAACTTTCTACTTGTTTCTATGCTACCATAATACCCCCGTTACTATCCCTGCCCCGCTGTTTTCTGTACCATGCTGATCATCCCCTCTCTTCTGCCATCCATTTCCCTTGCTTCCTTCACTACCTGCAGCAACGTGTATAGCCTTGTGGCTTAGCGTTCTTTTTGATTATTATAATATCCTTCCATTCATGAAACCATGTAACGGGGAGACAAAAATTGTTTTTTTGAGTCTGGACATGAGGACGATTATGAATCATTCTCAAATGTTTTACAAAAGCAGCTCTGTTAAGAGATATTGCCGAAATGCATTTTGTTGATTGGGCTTTGGAATTGGAAATTGATGAGGCTGTTGGTCCAAGATTGAGGGAGCTCCCCAGAGAGTTACATAGCTAATTTATATACTTCAAGTAATGGATTACACTTGTGTAATCGACACAGCAATCTGTGTATGTTGTAAGTAAATACCATCCTCACCAGCGCGACGTGTGGAGTTCCCTTAGTTAGGCTGCATCAAGTTCATTTAATTACGGTGCAAAGGAATGTTGCAATCATATGCCTTGCTGAGCCATAAAGCAAACAAGTCTCTAACGTGCATCATATTTGTCATATAATTTTGCCTGTGTAGGTTACTGAGGTAGATTGTCATAGCTAGATGTAGCTAGCCCAAGCACTGACTAAATCATTCGCCTTTGTAAGGATGAGGTGGTTGAGCAATCTGCCCAGTTCTGTTACACCTTAATTTATTATGTACCTCAAGCCCGGCACTAAGTGGGGTTGTGAGCATTTTAAGACCGTTGACAAATTTTCCCAGTCTGTTTTGCCGCAGATCTGTTCATTCGATCTATGTGCAGCAGCAAGGGCAGTTTGGAAGAGACCTACAGCATTCACAGGGGTACGATGTTATTCTATAGGCTAGGCCTACGTTGCGAGCAGTTCGTTTCAGTGTACGAAGTTTGAATTCATTGTAATAAAGTATGGTTTTTGAAGGAGGTATGATGATTATTATGGATTTTGTTCGGGTTTAGAGTACCAAAGGGTTTCAGTGGCGGCTCTATGTAGTTCTGAATACTGCTCACAAGATTCAATTGTTTTATAAGGTCTCTGAGAGGGGTAACATCTTAGAATTATACCAGCTCAAGTCACATGTGCACATAAGTCATCTGTTGATACTGTGGGAACATTTTAAATACGTTTCCGTTTGAATTATCCACCAGAAGGATAGTATTACAAATATCCTAGTGTCGGTTATCCTAGGGAAATGAATCAGGACGCTTATCTACTACAATGGAAGAATCACAGCTGGCAGAAATATTGTTTTGAAGCCCAGGCAAACAGGATCAAGGATGCCTCCATAGATATGTGTCGGGTTTCAAGGTCACCTACAATTTGGACATTTTCATGAACTTGTGTCTCGCATTGTAATCGCCAATAATAAAGGCTAGGCTCAGAATGGAGCACAAGTTGGGAGATCCAAGTAATTAAATTTATCAGCAGGAGCATTAAAGTTAAATATGTGAGTGCAGAGTTCCCCTATATAAATCCTAACACAGTGATACTTGTAGCACACTGTTTTCTTATGTGAAAGAAGTTGATGGGGAAGTGATTTTTAATATAGAACCAAGAGTTAGTAGTTTTGAAGGTTATATGCAACAAATATGGTAATTTAGGGGGTTGGGATTTTTCAGGGGACTATGCCACTCTTGTAGACACACATCATCAAGGGTTCGGTGCGGTTACTTTATGATGAAGGTCAGGAAGTCTTTTTCTAAGTGTGCATTATTCCTGATGAATATAGAAAGTTTTTACGAGTTTTGATCCAGTATAGTAGTACTGGGATCATCTCGAGTTTTCTCAGCGTAATGAAAAAAAATGTTCATATAATTAGCTCAGACCTTTTCAATCCAACAGTTGCTACCCTTGTCCATGAGGTTTTGTAAGTGCACCTCCAGTTGTAAGGATCGGTGGGAAGTCTTTCGTAAACCCAGAGCATACGTGTTTATCGTGTATGTATGCTAGTATGGATACTCCACCACTCAATTCCCTTCCTCCCTAACATTCATCGCCAACACTACATAACTGTCATCACCAGCGCCTCTACCAACATTGTGCTTCATTAACATTTGTCAAACAGTATTGTATTCAACATTTAATGTCTATCGTGATCTACCTCATCACACTCTGCCCACCACTTATATTATGCTCATCACTATTAATTACATTATAGACACCACCGCTTCATCACACTTCTTCACCAACACTCTTATAAATTTCGCTCCATCACTATTACTAATTCATTATAGACAACACCGCTCTCTTCACACTCTTCACACACCACCTTAAAATACGCTCTTTCACTAATTTACTAAACATTATAAGACACCATTGCCCCCTCATCCATCACTTTCACCACCAATAACGATTACGGTACAATACACTAATTTCACTAACTTCATTTGACACCTAGCTTCGTTATGTGTCCATAAATTTATCAACACTAGTACTTTTATTCCGTCATTATACTGTGATTATAGAACTCCTCACACCACCTTGTTTCAGCAGCCTTACATCTTGCTTTCTCAAATTGTGACTATATTGTTATTTCTGTACTACTAATACATACATCTTTCCTTGTGTTGTTCAAGTTGTTGTTTCAGGAGAATTGTTGTGTTTCCAGTACTTTTATGCGTGACATCAGGTGTTACCACAGGGCAAGACTTGGTTCTTCTGGAGACGTGAAAGTCACCCGGTCAGCTGAGACTCGTTGGGCTGACTGTCCAGCTGACTCGGCTAGGCTGGTATTGACAGCCGACGTGATGGGGGTTCTGTTGAACGTGCTTCCCCAGGTGAGGTGCTAAACAACATTGTCTGAGGGCAGGCATGGAGCCAGTCTGTATCTGACCGAAGGTAACCTGGTAGTCCTGGGGGGCCCATTATGATGGGGTACAGGGTGAATCGCGTGCGGTTGGCCTGCGATGCCGATCGCCTCACTCTGCAGTCAGCTTGAGCTGCTGTGACTCCCTGGGGTCTTACCAATTGATACATTGTTTTAGCACAGTCTGTTGCTGTTTGTTCATATCATAACACCGTTCAGAAGGATGAGCAATTGGCTACACATGCACACAGTGTTACTTAGTGGGCATTTCCTGGCAATGTGGCCCCAGCGTTGACACTTATAACATCGACGTTGAGGAGGTCTGTACAATGCAATGTAATAGCATCTGTTGATGGGGTCCCTGCGCGGGAGTGAATATAGCATGGCGCAGGAGTCCCCTGGCCTCAGTCCACTAGCTAAATTTCAGGATTGTTTGGAAAGTCCCGACGAGAGGTGCTACTCTTGATCTGACGCAGATATTAGGTATTCCAAGTGCTGTCGACCGTTTGTGTAGATGACAACTAAGCAACTTTATCGTGCCCTTGGAGGAGGCAGCGCGAGAGTTTGATTGTTGCAGCATTCGCGATGTGAGAAAGTTTGTCTATAAATGCTGATGTCATTAGCACAAAGACGTAGTTATCCTCATCACATGGACAAAATCTCTGAACAGTTTTCTCATGATTGTCTTCACACTTGCTTCGGAAAAACCAGTTTACACTTGGTCTCTTGATCCAGTGTTGTTAGGGAAATATAACCTGAACAGCTTTTGGGAGGCGCTCGGCGCCCCCCACTGCTTTGCTTTCAGCTATGCTTTCTCTGGAAGCCTCTTCTTTTTTCCGAGCCTTGTTTACTAAAATATTGTTTCAAAATCTGCATTTAACCATCATCTACTTCGCACTATCAGCCTTTCTTACTCATAGCTGTACAGGGAGTTTCACACTGGCGATGGCGCCCTAAAGGATACCAGGCAATAGACAGGGACAAGGATAGGGATATTCACCTCAGCAGCCATAGACTCAGCGCAATATGGGTAGTTAGTGGCTGCAGGTCGCAGTGACGATTTTCAAGGTCATTCACGGGACAAGTCGATCTTGAGAGTCCCAATATTGCACATACTCGTTAACTTACTCCAAACCCCAAAGCACTTCAACCCAGCTAAGCAACACGTCGTCTAGGAAACTGACAGACTAATCTATTTCACTCTGTGGACAAATATAAATCAGCATCCAAACCTTAATATGTTTATATGATGAACCCTCTCGGCATTGTTACAGTTAAAAAGCCCAGTCTCCGACAGGAGTCACAGTTCACAAGGTATAGCCTTTCCAAAACGGATAACTATTTCCAGTGTTTCACTAGGTATGGTATGTTAACAACTCACACACAAGAGTTCTAACATAACACCAAAGGTACGGCGGAACACTGTAGAACGTTCCAACAAAGGCATTCTGGATTCAGAAGGATGTCATGTAACTGCAGTGTAATTGACTTCATCTGGTCTGCGCCTTGAGTGCTTGGTTTACGCCCTGGACGGATTGGAATAATCTCGCCCTATATCCCCATTGTAGATAGATGTAATGGCGACGTCGTTAAAAGGGGGGATCGATAGTAGTATAGGAAAGTCGAGGAAGGGACATTCCACCTCACTGGAAACACTGCAGTATGGGCTAGTAAGTGGCATAGCGAGTCTAGTCTTATAGTGCCAATTTTTAAAAGGTCACCCAGCAGGCCAGACATTCACATTACTGTTTTATGCACATACGTAGGTACTGATGGATAGCCACAATGCTCCTAAGTCAGTGAAAATCACTCGTGCAAATTAGTTACAAAATCTGCAGCACTTAACACTTCTGGCACACAACTTTACAAAAACATCTGCCAGCACTAAACCACTTCTAGTCACAAACCTTAATATGTTTATAGAGTGAACCTCTTGGCATGTCCCACTTAAAAAGTCAGTACTGCAATGCTCGTTTTAAATTGTTTCCTTAACAAAGCCCACTAGGTTATGCAGCAGCATAGAACTGTTATCCGCTATACCTGCTGGGCCTTAGGACAGCTGTAACTGCAGGCTACCTTAGCTTGTTCTGGCTAGCTTGGAATGCTGCTTTCAAGCCTGCTTGAATGTGCTTGCTAAGCCCGTGTCAACCACTTGGATATTTGCTTGTAGCAGGCAGGTAGGCACACAGGAGACATGTTCGTAAGATGAGTGGGTGGAGTGCGGCACAGAGGACTGACACGTCAGAATAGGCGAGAGTAAAACTAGATCAAGTCATGAACGTTCTAAACATTACAGTATTTGACAGAGTGCTGAAAAAGACGAGCATCAATGGAGACAAAACGGGGACTGAAATTCATGTTAAAAAATGTTGTCTATAAGGGGTGATTCTGCAAGACACAATTTACAAATGCTGATTATTATTATAATCAAAAAGAAGCGCTAAGCCACAAGGACTATACAGCGCTTTACAAATGCTGAAAGAGTGTGTGTATGCAAGTGTAATTTGCCTATACAGTACATGTATGTGGTTGCAGGGGTAGAGTCACAGAGCCAGCTTATGGGATATCTTTGGTCTCTAACTTTACAGGAAAAGTCCTTGAAATCCCATGACTGTTAATGTTGAGAGATGATATGTATTACTAGTCATACACTAGAATCAATAGTATTGTAAATGTCAAGTGTACATCACTTCTTTATATCTACATTGTTCTGGTATTATTTTTATCAGATGGAAAATCATTAAAGCAAGTGGCTAGTAAGCCATTCTCCTGTATAAATTACTATAACTCTGTGGGAGATGGTTGTGGTGTTGAAAAAGAAAACATTAAATCTATAGGGGTCATACAGTACATTGGGAATGGGAGACAGTCTGGTTTGATTTGAGGATGAAGAGTTATTGAACAGCATCAAGACACCTTCCGTCAGGGGCAGTATTCTCATAGAAATATGTTTCAGTATCAGCCCACTCCTGGATGACATCCTTCCCTATATACTATCAGTCTTTTTGCCTTGCATCTTTAATGCCCATTTATTCCATGTAGACGTATTTGTGTTTTCCTCCTGATTTTGTTTTATCATGAAATTATTTTCTTCTTTTATTCCTATCCAGTACATATACCATAATTTAGTTTGCATACCTGTAAGTGTCTTGAAATACATAGCCTATTATCATTTGTCATCACATACAGAAAAAAAATACTGATTGATTTTTTTGATATCACACAATTTTAAGGAGGCTTAATAATTTCTGTGTGTGCTTATGAATATCGTTTTGCTTACAGGTTCATAGGAGCTAAACTGTTTCAGGGGTGGGCAAACTGGGTTTAGGTACATGTTGAGGAAAGGTGGGGTTCATCACTTTCTGGAGAGCCAATGGTATTCATGTATTAAAGATAGCACTCAGGGAATCAGCTTTTAAGTTTGCTGTGCTTTATGAACAAAGGCAAAAAGAATGTCCTTTCAGGTTGTGGAGTACAGAAGAGAGATTTGTCAATATTTGAACGCTTTGTAGAGGATCTTATGCCGGGTGGATTTTCCACAGACTGCCATTTATCCCCATTGAGGTAGTTTTTCTATTTTAGTCATCTAGTTCTAAAGTTTTAGTATGAAATGATTACATTGAAAACTTATATGTAGAAAATGTTTTACCAAAGATGATCTTGTGGCAGGACACTTGAAATAAAGTTAAACCAAAAAAAGTGAAAGAAAGGAAATGGCTGTTTACCTTTTCACTGGAAAAAAGAGAATGAAACAATTGCACTTCAATGTACGATATCAGTCACTCAGAATGGGAAAAAGATTTATTCGTTTTGGCTAGCAGTAATCTAAAGCCAAACATCAGTCCAGAAGCTTTGCAATTAAACTCCTATATCATGATGTTCTCAGGTTATACTTTAACTATTTAATCATTGGTAAGGCATTAGATTATGGACCTGCACGTTCTGGTCACTGTATTAACAGCGGGAATATAAATGCTCTTAAAAACGTACAGAGGATCAGAAATTCTTTCCTGAAAGAATACTGAAATCTGCACTCTCTGTGGGTGTAAAATTAGAGGGATGATATGATTGAGGTACATAAAATGGAAGACAGGATAAATAAAGGGGATATAAACGCAGCTGTAGGTTTCAAGTTGGAAAAATTTAGATTTAAAAAGGATATAGGAAAGCATTGGTTTAGTAAGAGTTGGTGGCATGAGTGGAACAAAACTTCCGAAAACAGTGCACCTGAGGTGAACGCCTTGGGTGGGCTTTAAATATAGGGTTAGGACATGTACCTTGACTGGGTTGTGACTTGGACCTGCCTAGCATGACCAGTAGGCCTGATGCAGTGCACTCACATTCTATCTTATGTTAGCATACTTTCCACTCTTTAATCCCACTATATTCCTGATGAATCTATTGGAATACTTGAAGATGTCATCATTGATAGTATTTGTAATCTGTGTTAACAGACTTTAGATTTTGGACAATATATAAAAGCCAATCTGTGTGTGTTGGTGTGTGCTAGTTATTCAATAGTAGTCCAACCTTTTTTACTGATTCTTGTAACTGTATATAAATCATGGTAGATAGCTGCCAATCATGTAGATGTACCAATTTATGTTAAAAATGTACTGCATTATTGCAATATGACATTAAGCCTATTTTTTATTACTCGTTTTCACGGTTGTTTAAAAACTAGATTAGCCTTAAGAAAAACAGGCCAGTATATAAAAGTATTCTTGATGCAGCTAAGAGTTCTATTAGACTAGAAGGCCTTAGTCTTTTTACAGTGGATATGTCCCAAATCTACTTGGCCACTTATACACTTTGCAGGATTGATCTCGCAATATATGAAACCTTGAGTAAACATATATGCAGCCATCAACAAGAAAATACATCCTTCTTGTTAGTCATAACAGCTTGTGGAGCATTTTCATCTCATGTGGGGCAACTCTTGCGTCTTTATCCCCATGTACCTTGTTCGTACAAGGCTACAAGACAAGGTAAGGTTAATTATTTTTTGATAGTCTTTAAACATAGGGTTGAAAGAGCTCTTTGGCATAAACCAGTTATGCATCCCTTGTTTTTCTTAATTGGCAGCTAGAAATATTTTGTTCTGCATTCCACCTTACTTATTTGAGAAGTTCAAAACTGAGATTCATTCTACAGTAATGAATATAAAATTGTCTCATTAAACATTTGTTTACAGTAGTGACAGGCATATCTGGAGTAATGAATCTATTGCCATATCCCCCCACAAAGTTGTAATAATTGTTCTGTATTTTATGAAATAATAGGCTAACAAAATTGATGTTAGACTGTATATGTAGTTGGAAGTCAAGACGCTGGATCTAGTGTGTAAGTGAATGAACAAAACAAGGAAGGAGATAGAGGCAGCTATTGAGAGAAGAGGGCCTATAGTGAGAGTGTAGGGTAAGAGGGTTTGTCACAATAAGGAGCTGATTTAAGAATGTAAGCTTGTGCACAGCAGAGTTTGTGGGTATAAGTGGGGGAAGGAGGTTAAATGGTTAGTAAGTGAGAGAAAAAGTTAACATTTGAGAGGTGTTTACAATGTTGTGATATTAGATATTGTAGGCAAAAAGTATGAATGAGGGTTAAGAGAGTGGTGTGGGAGAGAAAGGATGGGCCTTTATCAATAAATTTTGCTTGAGAGAAAAGAAACAGTTTGGAGATATTAATAACTGCAAAAAGCCTTGACAGTGCTGCATAACCCTTTTGGGTTTTTTAGACTTAGCTTACACCTGAGGCGCAAATGGTAGGCGATATAAATGGTATAAAATACGACACAATGGAAATTATAAAACAACGTATGCATGTATAATGTGATCCTTATTGACTACGTTTACACCACAAGTGGGCTTTTTCAAGTCAAATACAGATCTGTGTGTGACTTGAAATAGCCCACTGTAGTGGGTGAAACGTAGTCAATAAAGGATCACATTATACTGCATAAGTGTTTATTATTTACAAATGGAGAGGAAGAAGTAGTTAGCAGTAGAATGAGGATTTTAATGTTGCGTGACTTCACTCACACATTTGGGCCAAGGAGGATTGGCTTCCTATTAAAAATAAGGAAGAGACAGAGGTAACTGTGGGGTGAGGCAGTGGGCCAGATTGTTGAAAGGGGAAGGGGATTAAAATAAGCTAGGACAGATAAAATTAATAATAAGATGTTGTAATAGCATTAGTTTTGAGTGGTACACATATTTGTTCAATATATGCATGAAATGCAAGATTTCAGGTATGTCTGCCTACTTCTACTTACACTTAGGTCACACTACACATACATGTACAAGCATATATATACACACCCACTCTGGTATTCTTCTAAATTTCTTTCTAGATCTTGTTCTATTTCCTCTTTTCCCATGGGGACAGTTGGAACTGAATTCTTTTACTTCCGTAAAGCAAGGCGTGTGTATAGAGGCGACTAAAATGCCAGGAGCAAGGGGCTGTAACCCCTCTCCCGTATAAATTACTTAAGTTAAAAGAGATAACTTTCGTTTTCTGGCCAACCTGGCCTTGGTGGGATATGGCCGGGTGTGTTGATGTGTTGAAAGAAAAGAAAGAAATTATGAATGAAAGAGAAAATACTGGCGAGAGAAGCCTACTATACTGTAGTTCCTTTTTGCTAGGGGGAAAGGAAATATGCATGTTGAATATGAAGTGTATGATATAATTATTTTATTGAAAGAGTTAGGGGTAAGAAAGCAGGCTGTGGCATACTGAATATTACAGGATTTAGGGAGGAGATTGTAAGGAATGTACAGTTATATGGAAGCACATAAGTCATACGATTTGTTGCATTTATATATTGAGAAAAGGCATGTGTAGTAGGAAATCAATGTGGCAGAATGTTGGGAAATACATGGTATAAGGTTACTAAAAGCCAAGCCATATGAGTTTTTATGCAGAGAGGGAAGGATATTACTGTCCAGTAAATAAAAGTAGTTTATGGTTAAGATTAGTGTTAAACACAATTATGCTTGCTGGGGTGCAAAGGAATCAATTTCTCATCTTAATGGAACGAGGAATGTGCTGAACTGTTACAGAAAGTGCTTAGCAGCAGCTCCAAGACTACAGATTATTCCTAAGAGTAGAGGGTTTTTAATTTTGCCTTGTCCCACATGCACATCATACTCGAGAATAGGAACAAATATCGAGCTAACACATTTCCGTCATACTTTATCCTTAAATGAACCTTTCCTGGGGTTGGCACAGCACTGCAGTAGATCTATCAGACCTACCAGCCACATACAAATATAGAGGATCATTGTAGTAGACATAGCCCAGCACTCAGCTCAACTTATTATTATTATTATTATTATTATTATTATTATTATTATTATTATTATTATTATTATTATTATTATTATTATTATTATTATTTATTATTAGCCCAAGCACTCAGGAGCAAATTATTATTCATGTTTCTTAACATTTTAATCGTTAATGAAGTTAACTACTTGTGAATGAATCATTGTGTACTTCTAATAAATATTGTTTTTGTTTTCCAATGTATTTTTATCAGTTTTTTTTTACTCGCAAATTGGCAGCTTTTGCTGTAGGCATGACTGTTAACCTTATTATCCTTACTCTGCCCTTTTGTATATTTCTATTTGAAAAACGTATCTCATCCCCTCACCTCATTCATTTGACATAATTTTAAACAGTGCATTCTAGCACTGCACTTTTAACTTTACACTTTAACTCTTTTGATTCATCATTGTTTTATAGCATTGTCTTTACTTATTTTTACTAAATGAATTCATTGTTTACTTGCAAGTGATAACTCCAGGTGTGGTACACGACCATTCCCCATCACCATTTCTGGTGCAGTTTCGACCTTATTCGCCATGAAGGGGAAGTCTGTTTGTTTGTATCGTGGGATTACGCCAAACTTCAATGAAAGTGGCGCCTGGCCTGTGATCATTCCTCTTATGTTGTGTTCGAAAAATGCCGGCAAGCACTAGGTTTTGTAACAATGGGAAATTAAATGTCCTGTTCTGTTTTAAAGAGGTCTTTTGAAATGAAGTAATTTAAAAAAAAATTGGCTAATTTACTTTCATTTATTAATAAGCTTATATAAAAACAGTGGCAAAATATAAGGTTTAAATTGACAATTTTAATTGCTTAAAAGGTTTGCTGGTGTTTACATTTGTAGGCGTATCCTCTTGTGTCAATTCTGACCTCCATGTTAGTGCAATACAATACTGATTCTATACTTGTAAAGCATATTACTATAAACAATTTAAATGTTTCCAATAATAAAACACCCAACTATTATAAAGGTTGTTGAGGGTTTTTTTAAGTGAAAACTTTTATTGAAGGAGTGGTTAAGACAGCATTATATTACCCTGGAAAATTACTTTATAGCTGCCTATAAAACTCTCCAGTAAGTGGTAAAACCATTTTTTATATTAATTAAGCTTTTTGTTTGAAATCAGTTATGCTTATAATGTATGACATGACATGAGCTGCTCATTTTGGGAAGGTGATTAAATTGCAAACAAATGAAAGAAAAAAATGTTATGATTTAGTTGTTTTTTTTTTTTTGGTTGTACTTATACCTCTTTATGAAGTTACATTTTAATATCTTTATTTTATTTCATGGGAAATATAGCTCCAATTCCTTGGGTCAAGAGCCTTCACTAGCATCAAGGTATGTCCCCTGAAGAGAATATTTCCTTTTAATCAAGAACAGGATACTGTATTATAATCATAAGTAAGCACTAAACCCACATGGGTCTCAGGATATTGTAAATTAATAGATTATTCAGGATTATAAATGTTAAATGTTACCATATCAAAAACAATATACTCAGATCACAACATAATTGAGGTTCAGACATGTATGCGTGGAGCCCCAGACCGACATAATGAGATTAGTCACGAGGGAGCATTCACCAAATTCAACTTCAATAACAAAAACATAAAGTGGGACCAAGTAAACCAAGTCCTAACCGATATAAGCTGGGAAGATACACTAAGCAACACAGACCCCAACTTATGCCTAGAACAGATTAACTCGGTGGCACTCGATGTATGCACAAGGCTTATTCCTCTAAGAAAAAGGAGGAGTAGATGTAAAACAGAAAGAGACAGGCGCTCCCTTTACAGGGCGACGGGACAAGAATAACCAAGCGGCTAAAAGAGGTCAATATATCTGAAATGCGTAGGAGACCCACTGGTCAGAGAAATAAGCAAAGCATCGAACTTAAGCTAAAAGAATCCTTTAGGACGTCAGGAATCGCGGGGGTAGAACCTAAAAGACATAAAATGAAATCGAAAGAAACCCAAAGTTTTTTTTCCTATGCCAAATCAAAATCGAGAACTACGTTCCAGTATTAGGCCCCCTAACTTAAACAAGACTGGGTACCTTACAAGCGATGACGCAAGGAAGATGAGTGAACTTCTCAAGATCCCAATATGAACTCAGTGTTTTAGCAAAGCCGGCTAACCAGGACTGATGAGTCGATGAGCAAAAATGAATTTTTTATGAGTGAGCCAACATAAATTTGATGAACACAGCCCTATCCGATGTTATCCTGTCGCCCAAATGACTTAAAAAGGAAATGCAGGCCCAGCACCTGCCCTCAGGGCAGAATCATGAACCTTGTTTCATCAAACTGCAAAAGCCCTAACAAGCCTTTATCTATGGGGAGCAAACAAGGGTGTCCACAGTTACAAAAACAAGAAATACCCCACTTACCCCAAAAGGGATAACAACGAGGAATCAAAAATACTCACCCATACAAAAAATTTTAAGGCCAAAACAAGATATATCTAAAACCCAGTCAAACCTGGGAAACATGGGAACAGTCGGCTTGTGTCTCAACTAAGGACCCCTACAAAAGGTTAAATGCCTAGGAGAAAAAGAATGCGATGTAAAAATATAAAACCCTTGCAAAAGCTTCACAAGGGCCATGAGCTAATGCGACAAACCGTCTAAAGGTAAGGAAAATTCTTCGAGGGTTTTAAATTCCCTCACAACAGAAACAAATCGTAAACATAATCCGGGCAGCTGTGAAATGGGCTCTGTTCCAAAAGACAGTACTCCTCACGTCCTCA
Organism: Cherax quadricarinatus; assembly: GCF_026875155.1. Classification (NCBI taxonomy): domain Eukaryota; kingdom Metazoa; phylum Arthropoda; class Malacostraca; order Decapoda; family Parastacidae; genus Cherax; species Cherax quadricarinatus. Next base: position 11,838,713 of record NC_069399.1, on the reverse strand, counting down.
TATACCCGAATAGACAAAACACCCATGCAATTTTCCTTTGCAGAGAAGCGCTTGACAGTGTTCCTTTGCAGAACTGCAAAGCTCCTGGACATAAACAAATAGTGGGCGAGAAAAAAATGATTAATTCAACATGAGAAATTTCCTAAAAGGGAAAACTGGGTAAAATCTTCATCAGAGACAAAACCAAAAACAAATTTTGGCCACAATGACATCCCAAGTCAAAGCCGGGTGATCCATGTCGGGGATCTCACCTTCAAGACCAAACTGTTAATCTGCATCTGCTAGAAAAAGACAGGTGGATTAATGGACCTTCAAAACTAGGGGGCAACCTAAACTCTTCAGGTCCACTTGGGGTTTCTTCTAGGCTGGAATATTGCTGCACACAAAACAAGCACCTTTTGGAGTAAAATTGCCGACCCCTAAAAAATGCAGAGAACTTTCAGGGCGCGAATACGGAGGATAAAACCCCTCAATTTGGAGCCAGGTTCTAAACTTGTTTCCCTGGAACAGGAGAAGGAACTGATTATTCACCTGGAAACTGAGACTATGAATTGCACACGAGAATCCCCTAAGAAAACAAATATTGGAGACTTTGCCCTCCCTCAATGAAAAGCAGGGGTGCACTACATGTTAAACCTAAATAATGCCAGGGCCCCGAACTGTTCAATGACCCCACACACAAAGGGATTCAACAGACCCCTCATTTAAGCGTGCACTACATGCCCTAGGTCATTTGGATCAGCCGGGTTTCCGTAGTTGTTTTGCTGCCAGCCCAGGGCAAACAGCCTGTTATAAAGTGAATCCACCAGACCTGTCAAGAATGCCCGGGGCTTGCCCCCCATCTTGGTAATAGGTATGACCGACAACTTTTTATTGCCCTCCCCATTATTATAATTGCCCCTCCCCATTATTATATAATGCCCCTCCCCATTATTATTATAATTTCCCCTCCCCATATTATTATAATGCCCCCCCCCCATTATTATTATAATGCCCCTCCCCATTATTATTATAATGCCCCTCCCCATTATTATTATAATGCCCCTCCCCATTATTATATAATCCCCCTCCCATTATTATTATAATGCCCTCCCCCATTATTTTATAATGCCCTCCCATTATTATTATAATGCCCTCCCCATTATTTTTAAAAGAATGCCCTCCCATTATTATTATAATGGCCCCCCCATTTTTATTATAAATGCCCCTCCCCATTATTATAATGCCCTCCCATTTTTATAAGGCCCCTCCCATTTTATTAAAATGCCCCTCCCCATTATTATTATATGCCCCTCCCCATTTATTATTATATGCCCCTCCCCATTATTATTTTTATGCCCTCCCATATTTAATGCCCCTCCCATTATTATTATAATGTCCCTCCCCTTATTATTATAATGCCTCTTTTTGCTTTGGCATCTGTAATTTTACAGGTTAATGCTTTTTCCTGAATAAAATGAAATCTATCAGTTGGAATTTTAAAAAAGTGCTTGGGGCTTGTACAGTTTCATAAAGGAAACGAAAAATTGAGGATGCACATACTGGATGTGCATCATTTTATCCTACATTATAAATGATTTTGGGTCCCAATATCATTTTATATGGACTTATTGTAATAGTTCATTTGGACACCTTCTCCCATCACTAATGATTAAGCCTTTTTGGCTTGAGCTTCTTTTTGATTATAATAATATTTGATTAACGATACAGAATTTGGAATTTTTTTTTTAAATGGGTCCAAGTGGGATGCAAACTGGAAAATTTCCCCAAATCCCACATAGCAACTACCCAACAATAAGTGCCCCCTGGATCGCTATAAATTCCACCTGTAAATGTCAGTACATGACTAAAATTTATGCCCAAGCATTACTAAACTACAATATTAATTATCCCAAATTTTTTACAGTGACAAGTATCTTAAAATACAATTTTGGGTTAAACACAGCACTATTTAAAATACAATGTTGTTGCCAGAAGCCTATTACTTAAAATCAATCTTTATGTTAATTTGTTCCTTAGAAAGTCCAAGTATTGGTCACTTAACCAAGCCTCTATTATCATCAGTGCTCTACATATTGTTCCTTAGAAAGTCCAAGTATTGGTCACTTAACCAAGCCTCTATTATCATCAGTGCTCTACATATTAAGTTTGACTCCGTCAAGGCAGATGCCTTAGTGCTGAAGGGCTCTCGATCAAAGGAACTGAACCAGTTTTCCCGTACCTTCCATCAAATCAAATTATCTCCCATTCCCCATGACTTATGGGCTCAGCACTACCCAGTAATAATAATAGTTTGAGTTTTCCATTTACCCCAATGTTATAATTTCTTATGTGTAATTCTCTGGTCGAGGGTATATTTATAATAAAGAGTTAATCATCAAATCTTACACATCAAGTCTTCACCAAGAAGCAATACTAAACACATAATTATTTCAATAAACATTAGTTTTAAAACTAGTACCAGAAGCTGGACTACAGGAGGCTTATTTAAGTTTTTTACAATACGTATACAGCATCCAAAAATTTCATAATGATGGCTGACAGTAATTCAGGGGATACTCTGCCAAGGTTTAATAAGATAAAATTCGAGAGTTCCTGTTGTGATTTTTTTCACTATCACTGCCTCAATTGCCCACAGATTAATTTTTCACTGGATTCATTAATAGATCGCCAGAGGTTTTAAAAAATATTTGCTTGCATATGATGGGGATGTACTGTACTTTTTTGCATTTGACAGGGTTGCAGTGTTTCTAATTTGTGTTGGAGGATATGTACTATGCTTAGTGCATTTGATGGAACTTAAAACTATTCACTATGATTAATTTATGATGGGAGTTCTACTGTTCTTAATGGATTGGATTTAAAGGGGCAAACAATTTGCTAAGTTCATGATAAGATAAAGAGATAAGATAAGATAAGATTTCGTTCGGATTTTTAACCCCGGAAAGTTAGCCACCCAGGATAACCCAAGAAAGTCAGTGCGTCATCGAGGACTGTCTAACTTATTTCCATTGGGGTCCTTAATCTTGTCCCCCAGGATGCGACCCACACCAGTCGACTAACACCCAGGTACCTATTTGCTGCTAGGTGAACAGGACAACAGGTGTAAGGAAACGTGTCGAAATGTTTCCACCCGCCGGGAATAGAACCCGGGCCCTCCGTGTGTGAAGCGGGAGCTTTAGCCACCAGGCCACCGGGCCACTAGGGCTGCATAGGGCTGCACCATACTTAGGACTATGCGGGGACTGTAATGTATTTTTGGGATTGCCCCTTGCTTAGTGCACAAATGGTGAAAAATAAGTTTTGTGTAGATCACTCAGAATAGCAAAAAAAAAAAAAATAAGGTATAACATAAAACTATTAATATGAATAAAATGTAAATAGTATCAAACCAAATTTAAAATAACTACAGTGCCTATGACTGGAGGCTGTACTTATACTTAGGTCTGAATTGTACTTATAATGGGGTTGTACAGTACTTAATGCATTTAGGTGGATCTTAAGAGGATAAAAAAGATAATTTGGTAGGAAGACAAATTTGAATGAATAAATTCTTACTGAAGATTGTCATTTGTATACTTCTACTAAAAGGCAGCTTCCCCATAAACAGAATAATAGACAATACTGAAAGACAGAATATTATGTGTAGACAGTCATATGCAGTTCACACATTACTCAAAAAGCACATTGGGACATTTCAACTTGGTATGGTTTGTTTGCAATCGTGTCATTACAATTTCGTGAGTCATTTCAACTTGTTGATCATTATAAAAGAGCAACACAAGCATTTTCTAAATTTTGGGGGGACTGGAAAAGTGTTTTCTTCACGGGACTGCTGCCAGCATATGACCTATTTTTCTCCTTTACAATCTGTTTCTGGTTATACTTCTTTTTTGTGCTGTTACAAACAACATTTAAATTGTACATAGCAATTTTGTGTTGACCAACCTTCCTCTTCATGATGAAAAAACCTCACAACACGGTAAGCCTTCATTGGACAACATTTCACTAAAGACTGAGCTATTTTAGCTCCTCATCAAGCAGGTTATAAGAGGTTTTGTGACTGCTGATGGAGCACTTGTGTATCATAGGTCAAGGGCATCTGTTCACATTTCAGAGAACTGATTTTCCTCTGTGGTCAACACAAACATCTTCACCTTCTGTGACAGGGTGCATAAAATTTTATGTGGATATTGCAGTAAAATGCTTAGTCATCTACGAGTTGCATGTTCCTCTGTAGAACTTCATTGAAGAAGATCACGCAAGTGAAGTAAAAATATAGTGGTACCCTGAGTTTGTACAGCTCTCAACTCTAACATTATTCCTTAGGGGAAAACGGCACTCGAACAGCCTTCTGGAACGAATTATGGCTGAAACTGGGGGTACCACTGTATAGTTTTGTCTTGGTTTGGGTTTTTTCTCATTTGTTGGCAGTTTTCCCATCTTGATTCATTTTTAAATATTATATAGCGATTCTAGAGCAACTGTTAGAAAAGTTCCTAAGTAAATAGGTCATAGAAATATTAGAAGCATAATTTTCAGATTTACAATTATGTCAATGCAGAAAGTATTCGAAAAAAAATATAAAAAGAAAAGTCCTCTTTTCCATATTTACTCTTTGAAATAAAATTATTCAAAGAGCTCTAACACAATCATATATGTATATACAGTACTACTTTCAATGTTTTTAATTCATTCTCTGGCATAAGCATGGAAATGATATTTAGACCTTTGTCTTGTAAGTATGGTATGCCTTCTATGTATACAAGCTTTAATATAATGAATCTTGAATGTATTGGAAATAATTGGCATTAAAATTTTGGGGGGCCTTATATGTGGGGAAAACTGCTATGTACACTTATTAATAAGATTTATAGTAAAACTATTGCGCTCCAAACCATAAGCTTAGAGCAAACAAAGCTTTTAGGAACATTGTGGGCATCTAAAAGCATTATAATATCCATGTGGATTAAGATAGTTTTTTTTTTCGCCGTCATTAGACAGTCTTCACTAATCATAATGGTTCATGACTGATACATCCATTCCAACTTTCTCAAAGTCTTTTTAATCATTTCAAGGAATAATACGTATGTCTCATTATTGTAGCTGAACTGCCTGAGACTATGACATAACTTTAGATAGATTACATTGTTCATTCCTATTATTAGTTTATTATTTTGCTGCAGACAGGAGAAATATGAGCAAAAGAATATAGTCAAATATTATTTTAATCTTCACACTTTTGCAACAATTTATTTTTATTTATACATCCATTTTTTTAATCTGTCCACTCTTTGTCTAAGGTGGCTAATAAGGGGTCAGGCTTCTCTAATGAACCTCTTCAAGGGGGGCTCCTTGGCGTGGTGAAGAGGCTCTTGGTCTGAGGAATTAGACCTATCGGTCTTCTTCCTCAGACCGAACCTAATTACCCCCCAATCTCCCCTCCCCTATCCCATCCTCCCCATCCTCCCCTTTTTCCTTTCCTCCTTCTCCTCCCCACCCCTCCCTTTTGCCCTTCCTCTTTTTGTCCTTTGGGATTTCTCCCACAGGCGCGCTAGTTCCTATGTAGGGGAAAGGATACCGGGGTCCATCCCATTCCGTTGAGGTTCTTAGCGGTGGCGTAGTTTGCCGTGGAATCTGGATCGCCTGGGGATGTCCCGATCCCTCTCCGGTATCCCGGAGTAGCTTTGGGTGTCTTTCGGGCGACGAGTGTATCTCTGGAAGCCACCTTTCGGATTCCGGGGGTGGTGGCCGAAGGAGGTATGCTTTGTGGCGGATATCCGGCCGCCCTCTCTTTTGTCCACCGAGGTAGCTGGGGCAGATGTGAGGTTGCTATCCCGGATTGTTATTTTTACTAGCATGATGGGTAGGGTATGGCAGGGGGTTCCATGCTGCATCTGCGCTATTTAGCGGTGCTGAGGTCCTCTTGGGCGGGGGGGATTTCTGGCCCTTTCATTCCTCCTAGGACCTATCCCTCCCCGGTTCCCCCCCCTTTTTTTTTTCTTTTTTTTATTTTTTTTTTCTTTTCTTCTTTCTTTTTTTTTCTTAAAAACAAAAGAAAGAAGTAACCTAACCATGGCAGCCCTAGTCCATGAACCTGGTACCCTGGCCCCTTCTTGATACCGAAACCCCGTTCTGACCCCACCTCGTCTTTGGACCACTCTTCAGACATTCCTCATGCCTCTGTACCTATTGCGGTGCTGTTTCCTCACCCGCTTCAGGTACTGAGGCCTCGACTGACTCCTTCGATTTATCGGACCTTCGCTCTCCTCTGACTATGCTTCCGGCCTCTCCCTCTACGGTGCGGCAATTTTCAAATCGCCGACCCGTTCACGTCGGCCCCAAACCTTTTCCCACGCCTAAACGCCAACGACAATTACCTGCTGATGATATTTTCTCACCTTCTCTTTCTTCTCAAAAAACGATCGACACGTCCTTCACTACCTTTCCATGCTCAGTTTCGACTGAACAGTGGACTAAATTCTTCACTTTACGACCAACTTCCTCTACTGCCTATCTTTCTGATCATAGTATTGGCAAGGCACTCCTACGCCATGTTGGTAAAGATATTTCTTTTCATGCTCTTAAGAGCGTACGCGCATCATTACCATACAGAATGAAACCCAGGCTCATGAGCTCTCTCGTCTTTCCCATATCGATACTGTTCCTGTCAACTTGAAAAACATCATTCCCTCAATTTCTTGTAGTGGTACCGTCATTCTGCCCCATACCATAGTTCAACAAAAATTTCCAGACATGTGGGACTGACATTCTAGAACAGCTGGAACTCCAAGATCTCCCAATCCTCAAGGTAGACCTTACGTTCTTCCTGCCCCTGGGCGGAGACGATACCCTAGCAATGTGGCTCGTTTAAATTTTTACACCGAGAAAATCCCATCCTCAGTTTATATGCAGGACATCGGTTACAAGTTCGAAAGGGTGACCCTACACCACAACAGTGTAAAATTGCTGGCGATTTGGCCATTCCAGCGAAATATTGCAGATCTATCGCCGAATGCCCAGTCTGTGGTGCCGATGACCATTCTAATACGTCTTGCAATCGATCTCCCTCTTGCCTTAACTGTCATGAGGCTCACCCTTCGTACTCTCGCCGTTGTCAGGTCTTTTAAACGAGCGGGAAATCCGTTACCTCAAAGAGACAGAAGGTCTCCCTTATGCCATGGCAGTTTTCATCTCCCGCCTCCAAGGGAGACTCCCACGTGTTTCTTATTCCCGTGTTTCAAACGTCCCCCCACTTCTAGTATCCCATCTTCTACACCCACCTCTGTGGTTACCCTCCCAAAAATCACTCCTGTATCTAATCCTTTTGCTGTCCCGGCTCAGACGTCCCTACTTCAAAAGCCTCAGTCTAATCTCGCTTCTTCGAGTTCTCTCTCACAAGCCTCGTATCGCGAGACCTCGTACGACACCTCCTCCCAATCGTCCCTCTACTTCTCAAAAGTCAAAAAAAGGTCCCGGGACACCTCTACCCATCTTCCACCTCCTCATTTTACCTTCCCTGTCTCTGTCCCTGGTTCTTCCCCCCTCACTGGCTCCCGTTACAAGTGCAGAGGTTCACCCCCCCTCCTCGTAAAAGTACCTTCCTCCCCCGTTCCCTCTCAAGTTTTTCCTCTTCTGCCACCCCAGGTTTTCCCGCCTCTTCTGTCCCCTGCCACGCTTCTCCAGTTCCCTCCACCCTTTTGCCCCCCCACCCTACCTTGGTACAGTCCAATACAGTTCCAATCTTTACTCATCCTCCCCCTACCATTCCCAATATTGTCTCCCATACGACATCTCTGAATTCCGAAACACTTGAAGCAATCTCTGAATATATTGCAGAGACCAAACCATCAATGGACAGTGATCCACCTTCCGCTCTTTCTCTCTCCTCTGCTCCATCTGCACAACTCCTTTCTTCACAGCGTACCGTTCCTTCGCTGCTTGAACATTTTCCACTGCCTCCGCATGTGGACTTTTCTAACCCTTCTAGTCCATAGGAACCCTTACCTGCGGATTTCAAGTATCTTTATCATTGCCAATCATGGCCTATTTACAGTGGAATATACGCGGCCTCAGGGGTATGGGGTGAGTTCAGATGTTACTCTCCCAGTTTGCCCCTGTTGGTGTTTGCTTACAGGAACCAAAATTACACTCTGCTGTTATTTCTCACATCTCAGGCTATAATTTATTGTATTCTTCAGATCCTTTTCCTGATGGGACCTTTAATGAAAGTGCCTTCTTTTTTCCGCACTGGTATTTCCGTTTCCCTCAGCTATTTGTTCATACTTCGCTGCATTACACAGCAGCCCGTATCCACTTACATAGGTGGTATACGCTCTGTTCTTTATATCTCTCTCCTTCTCGGGCATTATCTATTCCGGACTTTGCCTTCCTTGTTTCGTCATTACCGCCACCGATTCTGTTACTTGGTGATTTTAATGCCCACCATTTCCTCTGGGGGGGTCTCACTGTGATTCCCGCGGAATTCAGTTAGAGGCTTTTCTTGCCACTCACCCCCTCCATGTTTTAAATACAGGTACTCACACCCATTTTGATCCTCGGACTCATACTCTCTCTTGCATCGATCTCTCAGTCGCCGCATTAGACTTCACTTGGTCTGTTCTCCCGGACTTACATGACAGTGATCATTTCCCAATCATTCTTACTTCCCCTTCATATTCGCCACCCCCCTTCGCACCCCAAAGCTGGCAATTTAATCGGGCAAATTGGAACCTTTACTCACACCTAACTGTTTTTAAAGAGGTTCCTTCTTCGTCCTCCATCGATGAGCTTTTACACCTCTTCTCGTCCCCGTTTTCACCGCAGGGTTCTCATTCTATAAACCCCAAACTTCGGGGGAGGCATTCTCAGAAATGCGTTTGGGCCCTTTGGGGGTCTCCTGCTTGTGCTCGTGCAGTACGTTTGAACGCGCTGGGATGGGGCAGGTACCGGTTACAATAGAACCACAGAGCGACTCCTTGATTTTAAACAGAAGCATGCGAAACGCTCGCCGTGTCACCTGATGCTAAACGCACTTGCTGGCGAGATTATGTCCCCCCATCACCTCTGTTCCTCTATGAGTGGGAGTCTGGAAAAAGTACGAAAACTGAGTGGTAAATATTCTCCTGACCCGGCTCCTGTTTTGCGGGTTGCCGGGGTTTTATATAGGGAAACCCACTAGATTTTTGCCAATGAAATTGGCAATCATCTGGTCTGTATTTCTCAGGACTCCATCTATGCCCCTCATTTCTTTCCTCAAAGTTTGCCAGAGAGTTAGCACCCTTGGACTTTTCTTCTCTCAGAGAAGAAAAAGTATAATGTGCCTTTTACACTTCAAGAACTGGAGGCAACACTCTCAGCTTGTCGATCATCGGCAGCTGGGCCCGACGACATTCATTTCGTATGCTACAACATTTACATCAGTCAGCCCCTTGCAGTCCTATTACGCCTTTACAATCTTATTTGGTCCAAGGAGTCTTCCACAGCTGTGGAAATCCGCCATTGTTCTCCCTTTGTGCAAACCAGGCACTACGGGACATGAAACCTCCCACTATCGTCCCATTGCTCTTACCAGTGCATTTGCAAAGTAATGAAAAGCCTAGTAAATAGACGTAAGTGTGGTTTTTTAGAGACACACAACAGTCTCTCCACCGTCAATATGGCTTTTCGCAAGGGACGTTCTACCATAGACCCCTTACTTTGCTTGGATACGTATGTTCGTAATGCCTTTGCTAATAACCACTCAGTTATTGCCATATTTTTTTTACCCTTGAGAAGGCATATGAACAACTGGAGGTATTATATTTTTGCCCAAGCCCACTCTTAGGCCTTCGAGGCAATCTACCATCCTTCCTTAAGAACTTTTTAACTGACAGGCATTTCCGTGTTTGGGTTAATAATGTGCTCTCCCCGGACTATCCAAGCTGAAGGTGTCCCCCAGGGATGTGTTCTGAGCACAACACTTTTTCTCCTTGCTATTAATGATTTGGCCTCTATCCTTCCATCAAATATTTGGTCATCACTCTATGTTGATGACTTCGCTATTGCCTGTGCAGGCGCTGACTGTCACCTCCTTACAGTTTCTCTCCAACATGCAGTCGACCGTGTTTCCAATTGGGCCACCATACGTGGGTTTAAATTTTCCAGCACTAAAACCCACCAAATCACTTTCACTAGACGCTCTGTCATCTCCGATCATCCTTTGTACCTCTATGGCTCCCGTATCCCTGAACGTGATACAGTCAAGTTTCTGGGCCTCCTCTTTGATCGTAGGTTATCCTGGAAAAACCCCACATTACCTCTCTGAAGGCAACTTGGGCACAGCCGGCTGAACCTTCTTAAAACCCTTGCTCATCTTTCGGGGGGAGCTGATCGTCGAACCCTCCTTCGCCTACATTCCACCCTTATTTTATCGAAAAATTGATTATGGTGACCAGATCTATTCAGCGGCAATCCTGCTACTCTCTTAGCCTTAACCCCTTCATCACCAAGGATTACGTTTATGCCTTTGTGCTTTTCGCTCTTCCCCTGTCGAGAGCCTCTATGCAGAAGCGAATGTTCCATCCTTATCCGATCGCCGTGATGCCATTGCCTGCGCTATATGTACGCTCTCATGATCTCCCCCAATCCTTCCATTTATAGAATGGTCACTGATATTAGTAGACATTCTTTATTTGTTCGCCGCCCCTGTTTTCTCCGTCCCTTCTCCCCTTCGCCTTCATTCGCTCTTGTCTTCTCTTCAATACCACCTTTCTATGTACATGTAGCATCTCACTTTCCCTACCCCCCTGGGAAGTTCCAGCTGTTCGAGTTGTTCTTTCTCCCTCCCTTGCTCGAAAGCCCAACTGTCTACGGTCGCATCCCGCTCTCTTTTCTTGACCACTTTCCCCTCTCATTCTCATGCCATTGCTGTGTACACAGATGGCTCTAAGTCTTCTGACGGCGTAGGATTCGCAGCAGTGTTTTCCGGACAGCGTCGAAAAAGGCATTTTCTAACTTCGGCTAGGGGTTTTTTTCGCTGAATTATATGCCATCCTTACAGCACTTATCCGTATTGCATCTATGCCTGTGTCATCATTTGTTGGTTGTCTCAGCTCCCTTAGTGCTTTACAGGCTATACAAAAATTTGAAAACACCTCACCCTTAGTCCCGTATCCAACTTTGGCTACGCCCCATCTTTACCAAGCATAAAGTATTGTTTTTTGTTGGGTCCCTGGTCATGTTGACGTAACAGGGGAATGAACAGGAGACACTGCTGCGCGGTCAGCAGTACATGACCTACCAGTTTTTATAGAGGTATTCCATTTTTCGGACTATTTTGCTGCAATATCTTTTCCCACCCTTCACACCCCCCTTGGCAACAACGTTGGTCTACTATGCTCGACAACAAACTTCAGTCTATTAACCGAGTATAGGTTACTGGCTGTCTTCTTATCACCAGTGTCGAGGTTGGGAGACTAAATCTCTCCCGTCTTCGCATTGGCCATACTCGTCTTACTCTGGATATCTCATGGAGAGGCGTCTTGCTCCTCTCTGTGAGAATTGCCAAGCTCCATTATCAGTTTAGGGCCCCATTCTGTTGGACTGCCCCCTTTATCAACGAGCACGCAGAATTTACCTCTGTCGTCGTCTTCGCCCCTTTCCGCTGCTCTCCCCTCTTTACCTTCCCTTCTTGGTGATGGCCCACCTTTCATCCAGACTCTCTCATTGACTTTTTGACAACGACTGACTTGCTTCACAAATTCTGATACCTTCAGCCCTTTCTACTTCAATCTCTTGCTACCCTCTACCCCCGTACTATCCCCTGCCCCGCTGTTTTCTGTAACCTGCTGATCATCCCTCCCTCCCTTCTGCCATCCAATTCCTTGCTTCCTTCCCTACCCTGCAGCGCTGTATAGCCCTTGTGGCTTAGCGCTTCTTTTTGATTATAATAATAATAATAATTCTCTAATGAAGCATCTGGATTCATACACCTTACTGGTGCACCTTACTGGTGCACCTTACTGGTGTACCTTACTGGTGCACCTGTCAACTCAACAACCTTCATGCCACTATTGTTTAACATTTGAATCCCAAACTAGGGATATATTGGTTTTCACTCTAGACCAGGATAATTTATTATCTAATATTTCTAAATTGATTTTGTTCAATGTTATTAAGACTAGTTACAATGGATACAGAATTATACTATTTACATATTTCAGTTGTCCTCTCTGAAGCAATGTACCAAATGTACAATGGAATTTCATAATCTATATACCATTAGTGTCTATTTGGCTTTTCTATACAGTATTATCCCCTCAAGGAAGGCTCCTTGACGCTGGTGAGGGGCTCTTGATCTAGGGAATTGGATCTGTGCTCCAGTTCCCTGAATTAAGCCTGAATGCCTTCCATCCCCCCATAGGCGCTGTATAATCCTACGGGTTTAGTGCTTCCCCCTTGATTATAAAATAATATATACAGTATTATATACTGGGACCTTTCTACAATTTTTCTTTTCCGTAAGACAGAAATAAGATGTTTCAATCATTTATTTGTAGTGACTGATTTCATCCTCATCCATCATATCGTCTGTGAACTGTTCTGGCATCCATTATATTCTTCAGTTTCATCTTCTTCCCCCCCCCCCCCCTCGCTTGCATGCACACATATTCCTCTGAATTTGTGAAGCGAAGAATAATGTGCTCTTATAATTGTCTTCCTTCCATAAGGTAGCCCATCTTCAGTGGCTTGTCATTTCCCATTCTCTTGTCTTCAGCCATAGCTTTTATTTTCAATTTTTCACTTTTGAATTGTGATGAAGAACACCGTATCTTTGAGAGAGAGTGTGGGCTACACTGCCTTTCATTGTGATGAAGAAGACCGTATCTTTGAGAGAGAGTGTGGGCTACACTGCCTTTCATTGTGATGAAGAACACCGTATCTTTGAGAGAGAGTGTGGGCTACACTGCCTTTCATTGTATCACAGCTTACCAGCTCCTCCAGCACTTTACACATGACGTCTGCAAAAACAGTGTTTTCTATTAGGATTTGGGTTAGAAAATATTGTTTTAAGAATGTATCTTATGTTATACAATGAAACTGCCACTTGAAATAACAACCCCAGTAAGAGCTAAAATGTGAAAAAAAAAAAAAAATTACAACCAAACAAGAAACCACCATGGATTCTAAAAGAATAGTTTAATTTTTCTGCCTATCTTCTCATCTGTATCATGTGTTCTCTAAATTTTTTTTACGGCCTGGACTGATAAGCCTCAGTCATGAGAAAATGATAAAAAGACTTTAAAAAGAAAGTGTAGTATAGACAGAAGATTGTCATTGGGAAAAATTTTAGAGGTATATAAAACAGAACTCGTATACTGTGGTACACTGCCAAACCTGAAAATGGGAACATTTGGTATAAAGATAGGAAAATGCAAGAAAAATTTGATCACAATATGCATTAGACTGAAACTAAATATGCAGTTTAGTGTGATCTGCAACTAAAGAAAATAAAAATAAAAATCCAGTGACATGTTACAAAAAAAAGCTCTTGGAGTTTTAAAAACTATTTAACTATACTATGAAAGGTCAAGCATTTCTGTTATTATAATAATGGTAACAATAATAAAAAAAACACCATAGTGGGTTGATAGGAAGATGTGATAACTACATGAAAGAAAAAAAAATATGATCAATTTTCTAGTATGGTATTAACTCCAACTGGATAACTAAGAGAGTTCAATTGTAAATAAAGAAAGAGAAAGTGTTGCTAATTTTTTTTTTCATAAGTACTGATAAAATTCATTAATAGGATCCAGGATGAGGTATTATGTTGGGTATAACCAATGGAAACCTCGAAGAATTTTTTGGCAAACTAAAACAATTATCATAACTCTGTGTCTGTATCTATAAATAGGTGTCATTTTAAGTGAACAGAGTTGTTAAAAAGTTACTTAAGCTGAGGCTTTAGCGCTTCTTTTTGATTATAATAAAACTTAAGCTGAAGGGTCTGTGGCAGCTTAACAATTGTCATGGAAATAACACAAAAAATAGCTTTGGGTTTTTAGGTGTGTGGTTAAAATTGCAAGGAAAATTTATTGAGAATTACAGTCCTAAGTAACGAGTGAAGAACGTTTAGGCAAAGTCGACTGTTTGGACTAATTACTACAGCCTACCAAAAGGGACTGACAAAATTCCATGAAAGTAATATGACTTACATCTGCCATAAACATTGAAAAAATAATTATCTTTGACTGTTGTTTTATTATATTTCTGAAATTATTTAGCAATCTAAACCCGGTATTAAAATGCTCTGAATTGTGATATTTTGTACCATTTAAATTTTTTTTTAAAAACTGTTTCGTATTAATCATAAGTAGAATAATTTATTAATTTAAACTTGATAATTAAAAAATTAATTTTATAGATTTTGAATCTCATTGGAATGTATTATGGAAGAAATTAGGTTAGCAAAAGTTAAGACATTTAATAGACTAACTGGGCAAGATTTTGGGGCCTTTTAAAAATTCTAGGTTACTTTGATAATTCAGGCAATAACTTTTTTTAATTAAATTTTCACCATGTATTACTAAAAAAAATTAACAGGAAAAGTCGGTCGATGGATCTATAATTTCCTCACTAACGAACACAGAGTAGTCGTCAACAGAGTAAAGTCCCGAGGCAGTACGGTGAAAAGCTCTGTTCCAAAAGGCACAGTACTCGCTCCCATCTTGTTCCAATCCTCATATCCGACTATGACAAGGTTGTCAGCCACAGCCCCATGTCTTCCTTTGCAGATGACACCCGAATCTGACATGGACAGTGTCTTCCATTGCTGACACTGCAAAGCTCAGGTGGACATCAACCAAAATCTTTCAGTGGGATGCAGAAAAACACTATGGAAGTTCAACGATGAGAAAATTTAATACATCAGATATGGTAAAAGTGTGAAATTAAATCTTCATCCAGAGTACAATACACAAATTTGGCCACAAAATAGAGCGAAAACACCCAACGTCAAAAGACTGGGAGTGGATCATGTCGGAGGATCTCACCTCAAGGACCATAACAGTGTATCAATCGCATCTGCTAGAAAATTTACAGATGAGATATCGTGAAGAAAACCTTCAAAACTAGGGAGGCCTCAAGCCCATGATGACACTCTTCAGGTCACCTTTGTTCTATCTAGGCGGAATAATGCTGCACACTAACAGCACCTTTAAGGCAGTGTGAAATTGCCGATAGAAAATGTACAGTGAACTTTCACGGCGCGAATAACGGAGATAAAACACCTCAATTATTGGGAGCGCTTGAGGTTCATAAACTTGTTATTCCCCCCCCCCCTGGAACCAGGGAGGGAGAAGATACAGAGATTAGATACACCTGGAAAAAATCCTAGAGGGTCACTAGTTACCGAACTTGCACACCGAGAATCACTCACTACGCAAAACAAATGACTTTGGCAGACGATGACCTCCCCTCAATGAAAAAGCAGGGGTCACTAGGCATGTTAAGAGACCATACCAGTAAGTGTCAGGGGCCGAGACTGTTCACACTGGCCTCCCGCACAATAAGGGGGTTAACACCCGTACCCCATTCATTCCAAACCCTCATTTCCATTCCCCTCCCCCACCTACTAACCTTTCACCCCCTTTTCAAAAATATACCAACAACACAAAACACCCACCCACAACCACCCAACCACCCCCCAACAACCCCCCACCCCCCCCCCCCCCCCCCCCCCCCCCCCCCCCCCGGGACCATACAATAAGTGTCAGGGCCCGAGATGTTCAAATGCCTCCCAAGCCACACATAAAGGGGGATTACCAACAGACCCTGGCAGTCTTCAAGCTGGCACTGGAACAGCACCTAAAGTCAGTTCTGGATTCAGCCGGGCTGTCGGCTCGTACGTTGGTGTGCGTGCAGAAGCAGCAATACAGCCTGGTTGATCAGGCTCTGTTCCACAGGAGGCCTGGTCACAGACAGGGCCGCGGGGGGTTGACCCCGGAACTCTCTCCAGCGTAAACTCCAGGTCATGATCCCAAGGAAACTGACTTATTCTTCCACTGAGCTGAATGCCCCTCCCCATGATTATTATAATTGCCCTCCCCATTATATCTATAATGCCCTCCCCATTTTTATTATAATGCCTCCTCCCATTATTATTTAATGCCCCTCCCCATTATTATTATAATGCCGCTCCCATTATTTATTATAATGCCCCCTCCCCATTATTATTATAATGCCCCACCCCATTATTTTTATAATGCCCCTCCCCATTATTATTATAATTCCCCCCCCATTATTATTATAATGCCCTCCCATTTTTATTATTATGCCCCTTCCCCATTTTTATAAATGCCCATCCCCATTTATAAATGCCCATCCCCAATATATTTATAATGCCCCTCCCCATTATTATTATTAATGCCCCTCCCCTTATTATTATTAATGCCCCTCCCATTATTATTATATTGCCCCTCCACATTATTATAATGCCCCTCCCCATTATTATTATAATGTCCTCCCCATTATTATTATAAATGCCACTCTAATTGCTTTGGCAATCTGTAATTTTACAAGGTTATTGCTTTTTCCTGAATAAAATGAAATCTTTCAGTTGGAATTTTAAAAAAGTGCTTGTGTTGTACAGTTTTCATAAAGGGAAACTTGAAAAGTTATGGGATGACTTACTGGTATGTGCATCATTTTAATCCTACAGTATAAATGATTTTGGGTACCCCCATTTTTCATTTTATATGGACTTATTGTAATAGTTCATTTGGACTACCTTTCTACCATCACTAATGATGTATAGCCCTTGTGGCTTAGAGCTTCTTTTTGATTTATTAATAAATAGTGAGTGTATCACTGATAAGATTTGGAATTTTTTTTTTTGAAATGGGAGGCCAAGTGGGGAATGGCAAAACTGGATAATTTGCCCAATCCCACATAGCAACTACCCAACAAATAAGTGCCCCCTGGACTCGGCTATAATAATTCCACCTGTAAATGTCAGTAACAATGACTAAAATTTAATGCCCAAGCATTACTATACTACAATAATTACCAAATGTTGTTGACACAGCACTATCTTAAAATACAATGTTGTTGACACAGCACTATCTTAAAA
>NC_069399.1:11801600-11816600 GCF_026875155.1 Cherax quadricarinatus | reverse complement strand
TGTGGTACGTCAATTCTGCCCCATACCATAGTTCAAACACAAATTTCCTGACATGTGGCACTGACATTCGAGAACTAGATGGAACTCCAAGATCTCCCAATCCTCAAGGTAGCCCACTTACGTTCTCCTGGCCCATGGGCGGAAGGACGATACCATAGCAAGTGGCTCGTTTAAACTTTTGACAGCCGAGAACTCCCATCACTAGTTTATATAGCAGGACATCGGTTACTAGGTTCGAAAGGTGATCCCTACACCTCAACAGTGTAGAACATTGCTGGCGATTTGAGGCAATCAAGCGAAATATTGCTGATCTATCGCCGATTTGCCCAGTCTGTGGTGCGATGATCATTCTATACGTCTTGCAATCGAGCTCCCTCTTGCCTTAACTGTCATGAGGGCTCACCCTTGTACTCTAGGCCGTTGTCAAGGTCTATTTAAACGAGCGGGAAATCCGTTACCTCAAAGAGACAGAAGTCTCCCTTATGCCATGGCAGTTTCCATCTCCGCCTCAAGGGAGACTCCACGAGTTTCTTATGCCCGTGTGTCAAAAAGTCCCCCCACTTCTAGTATCCCATCTTCCTACAACCACCTCTGTGGTTACCTCTCCCATAATCCACTCCTGTTTCTAATCATTTTGTGTCCTCGGCTCAGACGTCCCTACTTAAACGACCTCAGTCTAATCTCGCTTCTTCGAGTTCTCTCTCACAAGCCTCAGTATCGACGAGACCTCGTACGACACCTCCTCCCTATCGTCACTCTACTTCTCAAAAGTCAA
Organism: Cherax quadricarinatus; assembly: GCF_026875155.1. NCBI lineage: Eukaryota > Metazoa > Arthropoda > Malacostraca > Decapoda > Parastacidae > Cherax > Cherax quadricarinatus. The sequence goes on along the minus strand of NC_069399.1, from coordinate 11,815,825 downwards.
AAAAAAGGTCGGTAAAACACATCCTTCCCATCTTTCCACCTCCTCATTTTACCTTCCCTGTCTCTGTCCCTGGTTCTCCCCTCTCACTGGGCTCAGTTACAAGTGATGAGGTTCACCTCTCCTAGTAATGTACCTTCCTCCCCTGTTCCCTCTCAAAGTTTTTTCCTCTTAGCCACCTCCCAGGTTCCTGCCTCTTTGTCACCTGCACTTTCTCCAGTTCCCTCCACCCCTTTTGGCACCCACCCTAACCTTGGTACAGTCCAATACAGTTCCTATCTGTAATCATCCCCCCCTACCATTCCAATATTGTCTACATACGACATCTCTGAATTCGAAACTCTTGAAGCAATCTCTGAATTATTTTGCAGAGCACCAAACCATCAATGGACAGTGATCCGCCTTCCGCACTTCTCTCTCCTCTGCCTCCATCTGCACAACTCCTCTTTTCACAGCGTACCGTTCCTTGACTGCTGATCATTTTTCCAATGCTCGCATGTGGACTTTTCTAACCCTATAGTCCATAGGAAACCCTTACCTGCGGAGTTAAGTATTCGTTATCTTGCAATCATGGCCCATTTACAGTGGAAATATACGCGGCCTCAGGTAATCAGGGTGAGATTCAGTTGTTTACTTCTCCAGTTTGCCCCTGTTGGTGTTTGCTTACAGGAACAAAATTTACACTCTGCTGTTATTTCTCACATCTCTGGCTATAATTTTATGTATTCTTCAGACCTTTTCATGAGGACCTTTAATGAAAAGTGCCCTTATTCTTCCGCACTTGATATTCCGTACCATCAGCTATTTGTTCATACTTCGCTGCATTAACAGCAGCCCGTATCAACTTTAAATAGGTGGTATCACGCTCTGTTTTTATATCATCTCTCCTTCTCGGGCATTATCTATTCCGGACTTTGCCTTCCTTGTTTCAGTAATTACCGCAACCGATTCTGTTAATGGTGATTTTAATGCACACCATTTCCTTGGGGGGGTATTCACTGTGATTCCCGCGGGAATTAAGTTAGTAGGCTTTTCTTGCCACTCACCCCCTCCATTGTATTAAATACAGGTACTCAACAACAATTTTTGATCCTCGGGGACTCATTACTCTCTATTGCATCGATCTCTCAGTCGCCGCATTTGACTTCATTGGTCTGTTCTCCGGACTTACATGTCAGTGATCATTTCCCAATATTTTACTTCCCCTTCATTTTCGCCACTCTTCGCACCCCACGCTGGCAATTTAATCGGGCAAATTGGAACCTTTACTCACAACTAACTGTTTTTAAAGAGGTTTCTTCTCGTCCTCCCATCGATGAGCTTTTACACCTCTTCTCGTCCTCCGTTTTCACCGCAGCTTCTCAATTCTATACCCAACTTCGGGCAGGCATTCTCAGATAATGCGTGCCTTGGGGGGAGGTTGTGGCGGGGGGGGGTGGGGCGGGGGGGGGGCCATGGTCTCCTGCTTGTGCTCGTGCAGTACGTTTGAAAACGCGCTGCATGGGGAAGGTACGGTACAATAGAACCACAGAGCCGCTCTCCTTGATTTTAAACAGAAAGCATGCGATCGCTCGCGTGTCATCCGTGATGCTAAACGCACTTGCTGGCGAGTTATGTCTCCACCATACCCTATGCATTACTCTATGAGTGCTGTCTGGAAAAATGTACGGAAAACTGAGTGCGTAAATATTTCTCCCTGACCAGGCTCCTGTTATGAGGTTGCCGGTGTTGTATAGCAAACCCACTAGTTGTTGCCCATGGAAATTGGCAATCATCTGTTCTGTATTTCTCAGGGACCCATCTATGCCCATCATTTTATTTCCTCAAAGTTTGCCAGGAGTTAGGCACCTTGGACTTTTCTTCTCTCAGAGAAGAACAGTATAATGTGCCTTTTACACTTCAAGAAACTGGAGGCAACACTCTCAGCTTGTGATATCGCAGCTGGGGGCACGCGACATTCATATTCGTATGCTACAAACATTTACATCAGTCGCCCTTGCGTCTATTACGCCTTTACAATCTTATTTGAGTCACAGGAGGTTCTTCCACTGCTGTGGAATCGGCCATTGTTCTCCCCTTGTGCAAACCAGGCACTACGCGGACATCGAAAACCTCCCACTATCGTCCCATTGATTATTACCAGGGCAGTTTGCAAAGTAATGGAATGCCTAGTAAATAGACGTTAGTGTGGTATTTAGAGACACACAACAGTCTCTCCACTCGTCAATATGGCTTTCGCAAGGGACGTTCCTACATGACCCCTTTAATACGCTTGGATACGTATGTTCGTAATGCTTTGTAATATCCACTCAGTTATTGCCATATTTTTGACCTTGAGAAGGCATATGACACAACTTGGAGGTATAATATTTTAAGCCCCAAGCCCATCCTTAGGCCTTCGTGGCTATCTTCCATCCTTCCTTAGAACTTTTTTATGACAGGCATTTTCCGTGTTTGGGTTAATAATGGCTCTCCACGGATATCCAAGCTGATGGTGTCCCAGCAAGGATGTGTTCTGAGCAACTACACTTTTTCTCCTTGCTATTAATGATTTGGCCTCTTTCCTTAATCAAATATTTGGTAATCACTCTATGTCTGATGACTTTCGCTATTGCCTGTGCGGGAGCTGGACTGACACCTCCTTCAGTTTATCTCCAAAATGCAGGTCGGGACCGTGTTTCCAATTGGGCCACTACATACGTGGGTTTAAATTTTCCAGCATAAAACCCACCAAATCACTTTCCACTAGACGCTCTGTCATCTCGATCATCCTTTTGTATCTATGGCTTCCCGTATCCCTGAACGTGATACAGTCAAGTTTCTGGGCCTCTTTTGATCTTAGGTTATCACTGGAAACCTCACAGTACCTCTTGAAGGGCAAAACTTGTCACTGCCAGGCTGAACCTTCTTTTAACCCTAGCTATCTTTCGTGGGGAGCTGATCGTCGAACCCTCAATTCTGCCTACATTCAACCCTTATTTTATCCGAACGATTATGGTGGACCTGGACTACTTCAACGGCATTCCTGCTACTATCTTAGCCTTAACCCCATTCATCACCAAGGATTACGTTTATGCCTTTGTGCTTTTCGCTCTTCCCCTTCGGTGCCTCTATGCAGAAGCGAATGTTACCTCCTTATCCGATCGCCTTGATGCACATTGCCTGCGCTACTTATGTACGCTCTAATGATCTCCGCAATCCTTCCATTTATAGAATGGTATACTGATATTAGTAGACTTCTTTATTTGTCGCCGACCTGTTTACTCCGTCACCTTCTCTCTTAGACCTTCTATTCGCTATACTTGTCTTCTCTTCAACTACCACCTTTCTTTGTACATGTAGCATTCTAACTTTTCACCTACCCCCCTGGGATGTTCCAGCTGTTCGAGTATGTTCTTTCTCATCCTTGCTCGAATGGCCCAACTGTCTTCGGTCGCATCCAGCTCTATTTTTCTTGACCACTTTTCAAAAAACTTCTTCTCATGCCATTGCTGGTACACAGATGGCTCTAAGTATTTCTTGACGGCGTAGGATCGCACAAGTGTTTCCGGACAGCGTCGTACAAGGGCATTTACTATCTTCGGCTAGTGTTTTTACTGCTGAATTATATGCCATCCTTACAGCACTTATCCGTATTGCATCTATGCCTGTGTCATCATTTGTGGTTGTCTCAGACTCCCTTAGTGCTTTACAGGCTATACAAAAATTTGATACACCTCACCCCTTAGTCCTCCGTATCCAACTTTGGCTACGCCGCATCTTTACCAAGCATAAAGATATTGTTTTTGTTGGGTCCCTGGTCATGTTGACGTACAGGGCAATGAACAGGCAGACACTGCTGCGCGGTCAGCAGTACATGACCTACCAGTTTCTTATAGAGGTATTCCATTTACGGACTATTTTGCTGCAATATCTTCCCACCTTCACACCCGTTGGCAACAACGTTGGTCTACTATGCTCGACAACAAACTTCAGTCTATTAAACCGAGTATAGGTTACTGGCTGTCTTCTTATCACCAGTGTCGAGGTTGGGAGACTACTCTCTCCCGTCTTCGCATTGGCCATACTCGTCTTACTCATGGATATCTCATGGAGAGGCGTCTTGCTCCTCTCTGTGAGAATTGCCAAGCTCCATTATCAGTCAGCCACATTCTGTTGGACTGCCCACTTTATCAACGAGCACGCAGAATTTACCTCTGTCGTCGTCTTCGCTCCGCTGCTCTCTCTTTACCTTCCCTTCTTGGTGATGGACCCACCTTTCATCCAGACTCTCTCATTGACTTTTTGACAACGACTGACTTGCTTCACAAATTCTGATACCTTCAGCCCTTTCTACTTCAATCTCTTGCTACCCTCTACCCCCGTACTATCCCCTGCCCCGCTGTTTTCTGTAACCTGCTGATCATCCCTCCCTCCCTTCTGCCATCCAATTCCCTTGCTTCCTTCCCTACCCTGCAGCGCTGTATAGCCCTTGTGGCTTAGCGCTTCTTTTTGATTATAATAATAATAATAATTCTCTAATGAAGCATCTGGATTCATACACCTTACTGGTGCACCTTACTGGTGCACCTTACTGGTGTACCTTACTGGTGCACCTGTCAACTCAACAACCTTCATGCCACTATTGTTTACATTTGAATCCAATCTAGCATATATTGGTTGCACTCTAGACCAGGATAATTTATTATCTAATATTTCTAAATTGATTTTGTTCAATGTTATTAAGACTAGTTACAATGGATACAGAATTATACTATTACATATTTAAATTTCCCTTTTGAAGCAATGTACCAAATGTACAATGGAATTTCATAATCTATATACCATTAGTGTCTATTTGGCTTTTCTATACAGTATTATCCCCTCAAGGAAGGCTCCTTGACGCTGGTGAGGGGCTCTTGATCTAGGGAATTGGATCTGTGCTCCAGTTCCCTGAATTAAGCCTGAATGCCTTCCATCCCCCCATAGGCGCTGTATAATCCTACGGGTTTAGTGCTTCCCCCTTGATTATAATAATAATAATATACAGTATTATATACTGGCACCCCTTTTACAATTTACTTTTCCGTAAGGGCAGACTAAGATGTTTCATCATTTATTTGTAGTGACTGATTTCCCTCCTCATCCATCATATCGTCTGTGAACTGTTCTGGCATCCATTATATTCTTCAGTTTCATCTTCTTCCCCCCCCTCCCCTCGCTTGCATGCACAATATTCCTCTGAATTTGTGAAGCGAAGAATAATGTGCTCTTATAATTGTCTTCCTTCCATAAGGTAGCCCCTCTTCAGTGGGTTGTCTTTCCCATTCTCTTGTCTTCAGCCATAGCTTTTATTTTCAAATTTTTTACTTTTGAATTGTGATGAAGAACACCGTATCTTTGAGGGGAGAGTGTGGGCTACACTGCCTTTCATTGTGATGAAGAAACCGTATCTTTGAGAGAGAGGGGGGTACACTGCCTTTTTGTGATGAAGAAACCCCGTTCTTTGAGAGAGAGTGTGGGCTACACTCCCTTTCATTGTACACAGCTTCCAGCTCCTCCAGCACTTTACACATACGCTGAAAAAAAACATGTTTTCTTTTAGGTTTGGGTTAGAAAAATTGTTTAAGAAAGTATCTTATGTTATACAATGAAATGCCACTTAAAAAACCCAAATAAGAGCTAAATTAAAAAAAAAAAAAAAAATTACAACCAAACAAAAAAACCACCTGGATTCTAAAAAAAATATTTAAATTTTTTCTGCCTTCTTCTCATCTGATCATGTGTTCTCTAAATTTTTTTTGGGCCCTGGACTGATAACCCTCAGTCAGAGAAAATAAAAACAGACTAACAAGAAAGTGAGTATAGAAGAAGATTGTCTTTGGGAAAAAATTATGAGGTATATAAAACAGAACTCGTAACTGTGGTACATGCCAAACCTGAAGTAACATTTGGTTAAAAAGATGGGAAAAAATGCAAGAAAATTTGATCACAATATGCATTAGACGAAATGAAATTGCAGTTGTTGTGATGTCTGCAACTAAAGAAAATAAAAATAAAAATCCAGTAAATGTTAAGATAGCTTTTGGGAGTTAAATACAATTAACTATACTATAAAGGTCAACTTTTTTTGTTTTTTATAATAATGGTAACAATAAAAAAAAACACCCAAGTGGTTGATAGGAAGAGTGATACTACATGAAAGAAAAAAAAATATGGATCAATTTTTAGTATGGTATTTAAATCCAACTGGATAACAAGAGCAAATTTTAAAAAAAGAAAGAGAAAGTGTTGCTAATTTTTTTTTCATAAATATGATAAATTTATTTTAAAAGGATCCGGATGAGGTATTAGTGTATAACAATGGAAACCTCGAAGAATTTTTATGGGAAACTAAACACAATTACTAACTCTGTGTCTGTATTTATAAATAGGGTCATTGGTAAGTGAACGAGTTGTTAAAAGTTTCTTAAGCTGAGGCTTAGCGTTTTTTTTGATTTTAAAATACTTGCTGAAAAGGGCGTGGGAGCTTAACAATTGTCAGGGGAAAAAACACAAAAAAAGCTTTTTGGGGTTTTTTGGTGTGTGGTTAAAATTGCAAGGAAATTTTTGAGAATTACGTCCTAGTAACGATGGGAAAAACCCTTTAGGCACGTCGATCGTTTGGGCTTTTTAAAAAGCTCATAGGCACTGACAAAAAAAATTCCCCAAACAGAAATAATTTACTTACATCTGCCAAAACATTAGAAAAGTATAATTTATCTTTGGGCTGTTGTTTTTCATTAGTATTTTTTTAAATTATTATATGCAATCTAAACCGGTATAAAAAGTCTGAATTGTGATATTTTGAAAACCCTTAATTATTTTTGTAAAAACTGTTTTGTATTAAGCATAAGTAGAATAATTCAGTTATTTACCATTGTTAATAATAAAAAAAATTAATTTTATAGTTTTGCATCTCTTGGAATTGTTTATGGGGAAAAAAATTAGGTTAGCAAAAGTTAAGACATTAAAAAAAAAAATACTAATGTGCAAGAAGTTGGGCCTTTTAAAAATTCTAGGTTACTCTTTGATATTCAGGCTAATATACTTTTTGTTAATTAAATTTTCCATGTATTAAGCTAAAACCACCAACAGCTTAACTGATCAGTCTTTCAACCAAGTCATTGTTCAGTGTCTGAGACAGCTGGTTATTTCTCTGTCAAAACATACTAGGCTACCTGTCAACAGAGGTGCTTGTGAAAGGCTCTCAATCCAAGAAATTGGATTTACCCTACCATTAGATCAAACAATTACCTCCCTTTACCAGGCACTGAATGACCCCTAAGGGTTTAGCGCTTTCCCATGACTATAATAATTAACTAGGATGGATAATGAGAACCTTCAAAACTAGGGAGGCCAAGCCCATGATGACACTCTTCAGGTCACTTGTTCTATCTAGGCTGGAATATTGCTGCACTCTAACAGCACCTTTCAAGGCGGGTGAAATTGCCGACCTAGAAAATGTACAGAGAACTTTCACGGCGCGCATAACGGAGATAAAACACCTCAATTACTGGGAGCGCTTGAGGTTTCAAAACCTGTATTCCCTAGAACGCAGGAGGGAGAGATACATGATTATATACACCTGGAAAATCCTAGAGGGACTAGTACCGAACTTGCACACGAAAATCACTCACTACGAAAGCAAAAGACTTGGCAGACGATGCACCATCCCCCCAATGAAAAGCAGGGGTGTCACTAGCACGTTAAGAGACCATACAATAAGTGTCAGGGGCCCGAGACTGTTCAACTGCCTCCCAGCACACATAAGGGGGATTACCAACAGACCCCTGGCAGTCTTCAAGCTGGCACTGGACAAGCACCTAAAGTCAGTTCCTGATCAGCCGGGCTGTGGCTCGTACGTTGGTTTGCGTGCAGCCAGCAGCAACAGCCTGGTTGATCAGGCGCTGATCCACCAGGAGGCCTGGTCACAGACCGGGCCGCGGGGGCGTTGACCCCCGAAACTCTCTCCAGGTAAACTCCAGGTATGCTACATATGGTTGTTTATATTCTCATCCTAATAAACTGGAGTGTAATGCATGGATTACTCTTTTTCTTAATGACAAAACTGGACTGTATTATTATTATAATCAAAAAGAAGCGCTAAGCCGCAAGGGCTATACAGAGCTGCAGGGTAGGGAAGGAAGCGAGGGTATTGGATGGCAGAAGGGAGGAGGGATGATCAGGTTACAGAAAACAGTGGGGCAGGGGATAGTACAGGGGTAGAGGGTAGCAAGAGATTGAAGTAGAAAGGGCTGAAGGTATCAGAATTTGTGAAGTAAGTCAGTTGTTGTCAAAAAGTCAACGAGAGAGTCCGGATGAAAGGTGGGTCCATCAGCGAGAAGGGAAGGTAAAGAGAGAGCAGTGGAGCGAAGACGCCGACAGAGGTAAATTCTGCGTGCTCGTTGATAAAGTGGGCAGTCCAACACAATGTGGCTGACTGATAATGGAGTTTGGCAATTCTCAGAGAGGAGCAGGACGCCTCTCCATGAGATATCCATGAGTAAGACGAGTATGGCCAATGCGAAGACGGGAGAGAGTAGTCTCCCAACCTCGACACTGGTGATAAGAAGATGGCCAGTAACCTATACTCGGTTTAATAGATTGAAGTTTGTTGCCGAGCATAGTAGACCAACGTTGTTGCCAACGGGTGTGAAGGTGGGAAGATATTGCAGCAAAATAGTCTGTAAATGGAATACCTCTATAAGAAACTGGTAGGTCATGTACTGCTGACCGCGCAGCAGTGTCTGCCTGTTCATTGCCCTGTACGTCAACATGACCAGGGACCCAACAAAAAACAATATCTTTATGCTTGGTAAAGATGCGGCGTAGCCAAAGTTGGATACGGAGGACTAAGGGGTGAGGTGTATCAAATTTTTGTATAGCCTGTAAAGCACTAAGGGAGTCTGAGACAACCACAAATGATGGCACAGGCATAGATGCAATACGGATAAGTGCTGTAAGGATGGCATACAATTCAGCAGTAAAAATACTAGCCGAAGATAGTAAATGCCCTTGTACAACGCTGTCCAGAAACACTGCTGTGAATCCTACGCCGTCAGAAGACTTAGAGCCATCTGTGTACACAGCAATGGCATGAGAATGAGAGTGAAAGTGGTCAAGAAAAAGAGAGCGGGAAGCGACCGTAGACAGTTGGGCTTTCGAGCAAGGGAGGGAGAAAGAACAGACTCGAACAGCTGGAACTTCCCAGGGGGTTAGGGAAAAGTGAGATGCTACATGTACATAGAAAGGTGGTAGTTGAAGAGAAGACAAGAGTGAATGAAGGCGAAGAGAGAAGGGACGGAGTAAACAGGGGCGGCGAACAAATAAAGAATGTCTACTAATATCAGTGACCATTCTATAAATGGAAGGATTGCAGAGATCATGAGAGCGTACATAGTAGCGCAGGCAATGGGCATCACGGTGATCGGATAAGGATGGAACGTTTGCTTCTGCATAGAGGCTCTCGACAGGGGAAGAGCGAAAAGCACCAAGGCATAAACGTAATCCTTGGTGATGAATGGGGTTAAGGCTAGAGAGAGTAGCAGGAGACGCCGCTGAATAGATCTGGTCACCATAATCAAGTTTCGATAAAATAAGGGTGGAATGTAGGCGAAGGAGGGTTCGACGATCAGCTCCCCATGAAAGATGAGCAAGGGTTTTAAGAAGGTTCAGCCGGCTGTGACAAGTTGCCTTCAGAGAGGTAATGTGAGGTTTCCAGGATAACCTACGATCAAAGAGGAGGCCCAGAAACTTGACTGTATCACGTTCAGGGATACGGGAGCCATAGAGGTACAAAGGATGATCGGAGATGACAGAACGTCTAGTGAAAGTAATTTGGTGGGTTTTAGTGCTGGAAAATTTAAACCCACGTGTGGTGGCCCAATTGGAAACACGGTCGACTGCATGTTGGAGAGAAACTGTAATGAGGTGACAGTCAGCGCTTGCACAGGCAATAGCGAAGTCATCAACATAGAGTGATGACCAAATATTTGATGGAAGACTAGAGGCCAAATCATTAATAGCAAGGAGAAAAAGTGTTGTGCTCAGAACACATCCCTGGGGGACACCTTCAGCTTGGATAAAGTCCGGGGAGAGCACGGAAATGCCTGTCAGTTAAAAAGTTCTTAAGGAAGGATGGTAGATTGCCTCGAAGGCCTAAGGAGTGGGCCTGGGCTAAAATATTATACCTCCAAGTTGTGTCATATGCCTTCTCAAGGTCAAAAAATATAGCAATAACTGAGTGGTTATTCGCAAAGGCATTATGAACATACGTATCCAAGCGTAGTAAGGGGTCTATTGTAGAACGTCCCTTACGAAAGCCATATTGACGAGTGGAGAGACTGTTGTGTGTCTCTAAATACCACACTAAACATCTATTTACTAGGCATTCCATTACTTTGCAAACTGCACTGGTAAGAGCAATGGGACGATAGTGGGAGGTTACATGTCCCGTAGTGCCCGGTTTGCGGAAAGGGAGAACAATGGCGGATTTCCGCAGCTGTGGAAGAACTCCTTGTGACCAAATAAGATTGTAAAGGCGTAATAGGACTGCAAGGGCTGACTGATGTAAATGTTGTAGCATACGAATATGAATGTCGTCGGGCCCAGCTGCCGATGATCGGCAAGCTGAGAGTGTTGCCTCCAGTTCTTGAAGTGTAAAAGGCACATTATACTGTTCTTCTCTGAGAGAAGAAAAGTCCAAGGGTGCTAACTCTCTGGCAGACTTTGAGGAAAGAAATGAGGGGCATAGATAGAGTCCCTGAGAAATACGGACCAGATGATTGCCAATTTCATTGGCAACATCTAGTGGGTTTGCTATATCAACACCGGCAACCCGCAGAACAGGAGCTGGGTCAGGAGAATATTTACCACTCAGTTTTCGTACTTTTTTCCAGACTGCACTCATAGAGGAAGCAGAGGTGATGGAGACATAATCTCGCCAGCAAGTGCGTTTAGCGTCACGGATGACACGGCGAGCGATCGCACGCTTCTGTTTAAAATCAAGGAGTCTCTCTGTGGTTCTATTGTACCGGTACCTGCCCCATGCAGCGCGTTTCAAACGTACTGCACGAGCACAAGCAGGAGACCACCAAGGCACGAATTTCTGAGAATGCCTGCCCGAAGTTTGGGGTATAGAATGAGAAGCTGTGGTTAAAACGGAGGACGAGAAGAGGTGTAAAAGCTCATCGATGGAGGACATTTCTAAAGTGTTTCACAACATTGTCAGTGTACAGGTTGCCAACATGGCTTGCAGTAGCTGTGTCAGGGTGATTTTCATCCATAAAGGTTTGCACTTTAAGCCACACTGCACAGATTTCCTTAATCTTAGAAGTAGGCAACTTCTTCAATTTCTCTATCCCCTCCTCCGAAGCAGTTTCCTCAGGTCTGGCCTCATGCTGATGAAGATGATCTAGCAGCTCATCAGTGGTTAGTTCTTCATTGTCCTCCTCCACCAACTCTTCCACATCTTCCCCACTAACCTCCAACCCCCAAGGACTTCCCCAGTGCCACAATGGATTCCTCAACTGGCATAGGATTCTCAGGGTTAGCCTCAAACCCTTCAAAATCCCTTTTGTCTACACATTCTGGCCACAGTTTTTTCCAAGCAGAGTTCAAGGTCCTCTTAGTCACTTCCTCCCAAGCCTTACCTATAATGTTTACACAATTGAGGATGGTAAAGTGATCTTTCCAAAACTCTCTTAGAGTCAGTTGAGTTTCTGAGGTCACTACAAAGCACCTTTCAAATATAGCTTTTGTGTACAGTTTCTAGAAGTTGGAAATGACCTGCTGGTCCATGGGCTCCAGGAGAGGAGTGGTATTAGGAGGCAAAAACTTCACCTTAATGAAGCTCATTTCCGCAGAAAGTCGCTCTGCCACGTCTGAAGGATGACCAGGAGCATTGTCTAATACCAGGAGGCACTTCAGGTCTAATTTCTTTTCAGTTAGGTAATTTTTCACAGTGGGGGCAAATGCATGGTGTAACCAGTCATAGAAAAAGTCCCTAGTGACCCATGCCTTACTGTTTGCCCTCCACAGCACACACAAATTAGCCTTGAGGACATTGTTTTTCCTGAACACACTGGGAGTTTCAGAGTGATACACCAATAAAGGCTTCACTTTGCAATCACCACTAGCATTGGCACACATCAAGAGAGTAAGCCTGTCTTTCATAGGCTTATGTCCTGGGAGTGCCTTTTCCTCCTGAGTAATGTAGGTCCTGCTTGGCATTTTCTTCCAAAACAGGCCTGTTTTGTCACAATTAAACACTTGTTCAGGTTTGAGTCCTTCACTGTCTATGTACTCCTTGAATTCATGCACATATTTTTCAGCTGCTTTGTGGTCCGAACTGGCAGCCTCACCATGCCTTATCACATTATGAATGCCACTATGCTTCTTAAATCTCTCAAACCAACCTTTGCTGGCCTTAAATTCACTCACATCACCACTAGTTGCTGGCATTTTTTTTAATTAAATCGTCATGCAACTTCCTACCCTTTTCACATATGATCGCTTGAGAGATGCTATCTCCTGCTATCTGTTTTTCGTTTATCCACACCAATAAGAGTCTCTCAACATCTTCTATCACTTGCGATCTCAATTTCAAAAACATAGTTGCACCTCTGGCAAGAACAGCTTCCTTGATTGCCGTTTTCTTGCCCACAATAGTAGCGATGGTTGATTGGGGTTTACTATACAACCTGACCAGCTCGGAGACACGCACTACACTCTCATACTTAGCAATGATCTCCTTCTTCATTCTCACCCTTTTTGCTGTAGGGTTGGCACTAGAAGCTTTCTTGGGGCCCATGGTGACTTATTTTGCAGGTGCAATCACTACAAAGGCTGTGATAATATGAAATGTTCCAATTGTATGTTTGGAAGCGACCGCAGTGGCTGGCTGGCTTGTAAACACTGGCACCCATGGGACAAGTGAGGCGTGCTCAGGCCAAAGTGGACGCATGTCGAACGGAATGAATAGCGTTGGTCGGGTTTTTTAGCGCTAGTCGAGGCAAAATTTTTGCGATAAAATGTATCGCTAGTCGGATTTATCGTTAATCAAATTCAATTCAAATTCAAAGTTTATTCTCTATAAGGATTACAATGTTGATTTTACAGAAATTTGGTTATTGTGTGGTTTACATGTAGTAAAATAGTGATTACAGAGTGTACCACTAGAACGCTTAGCATGGCTAGGCATTTCGGGCAGACTTAGTTTTATTCTTAATTGTAAAATATTACAAATTATGAGGTAAGTTGGTATTATGGCTAAGTGACTAAATACTAGTTTGTGAGTTTAGCAATGTGAATGCTTTTGTTTTGGCACAGTACATAGTTTCAGTATTGGAGTATCACAGGATTCATTATTTTAAGATTGAGATTAATATTTCTGTTTATGGTCAAATGAGTGAGTGAGTGTAAGTGTGAACCACCAGGTGGTATTCGTGTAGTTAGTTGACGGGGTGTATCAGGGAGATAAGATGTTTTCTAATGGTAGTTTTGAAGGTGATGAATGTGTCTGCAGTTCTAGAGTTCTCAGGTAGGGTATTCCAGATTTTAGGGCCTTTGACATACATTGAATTTTTGTAAAGGTTTAGTCGGACAGGGGAATGTCGTAGAGATGTTTGTGTCTGGTGTTATGCCTGTGGGTTCTGTCACAACTATCAAGAAAGCATTTTGGGTCAAGGTTGATATTAGAGTTTAAGGCCCTGTAGATGTAGATTGCACAGTAGTAAGTGTGGATGTACTGAACTGGGAGTAAGTTTAGGTCTATGAAGAGTGGGGGGGTGTGTTGCCAGGGATGGGATTTAGTGATTATTCTTACTGCAGCTTTTTGTTGGGTTATTATTGGCTTTAGGTGAGTTGCTGCAGTTGATCCCCAAGCACAAATAGCATAGGTGAGGTATGGATAAATAAGTGAGTGGTATAGTGTGAGAAGGGCATTTTGCGGCACGTAGTATCGTATCTTGGAGAGGATCCCAACCGTTTTGGATACTTTTTTGGTTATATGCTGGATATGGGTGCTGAAATTCAGGTTGTTGTCAAGGTATAAGCCTAGGAATTTGCCCCCATTATTTCTGGTAATTAGAGTGTTGTCAATCTTAATGTTAATTTGTGCATCTCCCGCTCTGCTACCAACATAATATAGTAGGTTTTGTCAGTGTTAAGTGTAAGTTTATTGGCTGTCATCCAAGTCGATATTTTTA
>NC_069399.1:11769461-11801100 GCF_026875155.1 Cherax quadricarinatus | reverse complement strand
TGGCCTGCCGCATTTAGTAAATGATGATAAGATTGCTGGTGTCCATTTTTATGTATCATAAACATGCAAGATTTCAGGTATGTCTTGCTACTTCTACTTACACTTAGGTCACACTACACATACATGTACAAGTATATATATACACACACCACTCTGGGTTTTCTTTCTAGTTCTTGTCTTTGTTTATTTCCTCTTACCTCCGGAACAGAATTCTTCCTCCGTAAGCCATGCTTGTTGTAAGAGGCGACTAAAATGCCAGGAATAAGGGGCTAGTAACCCCTTCTCCTGTATATATTACTAAATGTAAAAGGAGAAACTTTCGTTTTTCCTTTTGGGCCACCCAGCCTCGGTGGGATACGGCCGGTGTGTTCAAAGAAAGAAAAAAAGAAAGATATATACACATATATATTATATATATAATTATATATATATATATATATATTTATATATATATATATATATATATATATATATATATATATATATATATGCAGTTTAAACTGTAGTGTAAAGCACCCTTCTGGCAAGACAGTGATGGAGTGAATGATGGTGAAAGTTTTTCTTTTTCGGGCCACCCTGCCTTGGTGGGAATCGGCCAGGGTGATAATAAAATATATATATATATATAATATATATATATATATATATATATATATATATATATATATATATTATATATATATATATATTACATATATGCACGGCATATAGAAAGACAGTCAGGTAGATTCAGTCATCTTTCGGAGTTGCAACTCGATGTGTTGAATAACTTAGCCTTTTTGAAGGAAATTTAGAACAAGAAATGCCTGGAAGGGTAATAGCTCCTCGACAAGCTTCGCTTATTATTAAAGACTGTGCAGAAAGCTGTCGAAAATTTTCTTGTGGCAGGGAATAATTTTTCTGGGTATGATCTTGAGGCTTCCAATAAAATTTCGTCAAGGCCAGGGTTCTTCCTTTTTAATTCTTTGAGATTTCCTCTTGGTTAATCTGTTTTTTCTCGTATGTTTTATATATTTTGAATATTGTTTTTGATATGTTATTGTATAAATTATTCATTTACTCTAGGTGTCAAATTGCATAATTATGAATTAAAAAATAGATAAAATAATATTCACATCATTTAATCAATAGTTCTGGGTAATTTACTGGTAGACATTAGTAGCAGTGAGCTCTATACACTTGTTATCAACAAGAGTAATTTTTCTCTTTCAACATAAGTTTAGTAATAATTACTTTTGAATACATGTGTGGAATTTATCTCCATTATTTTCCTTCCAGGTGCGTGTCACGCACTCGCCTGGAGATTATTCCTCTTCTTAAACCACTTTGGTTCGTTATATGTAATTTTTCATCAGGGACATTTACAGTCTTTTCTAATTTTTTGGCCTGGTTTGTCTTCTCTTTGATTGGCACAATATTCGTTTTGTACATACTGTCAGAAAGGGAGGATGTAAGCAGTTAGAATGAAAGCTTAAACAATTATTTTCCAATTTTGGAGTTAATATGCGTCCCCTCATAAGTGATTGATGATATATCCATCACAGACTTTGTTTCTTGTTCGAAATCCGGAGTTTCGATCTCACTTTTTATTTCCACAAAGATTCCAATTTATACTCCGTCTTAAATTTCCTCACTTCAGTTTTATCTTTGATTCATTACATTTAATATTGAGCAGACACCTGCAAGACTACTTCTTCAGTTTTCCAAGGATTGTTCTTTAATATTTCTGAGAGATTTTTTTTATTTACTTATCCTGAAGGAAATCTGTATTGTGCTTGATTTGCAGATAGAATTCTTGTCACTACTACATTAATCTTTTTTTCTGGTGATAACGTCCTGATAATCAACTTTAGAGACGTAAGATGTTATTAAGAGGGAAGTACTACCGTCCTGCCAGATGACTGTGAAACAGAAACCTGTAACTGTTTTGCATGATGGTAGGATTGCTGGTGTCTTTTTCTGTCTCATAAACACGCTAGATAACAGGGATATCTTGCTACTCCTACTTACACTTTGGTCACACTTCACAGACACGCACATGCATATGTATATAAACATACATCTAGGCTTTTCCCCTTTTTCTAAATAGCTCTTGTTCTTCTTTATTTCTTCCATTGTCCACGGGGAAGTGGAAAAAAATCTTTCCTCCGTAAGCCATGCGTGTCGTATGAGGCGACTAAAATGCCGGGAGCAATGGGCTAGTAACCCCTTCTCCTGTAAACATTTACTAAAAAAGAGAAGAAGAAAAACTTTATAAAACTGGGATGCTTGAATGTGCGTGGATGTAGTGCGGATGACAAGAAACAGATGATTGCTGATGTTATGAATGAAAAGAAGTTGGATATCCTGGCCCTAAGCGAAACAAAGCTGAAGGGGGTAGGGGAGTTTCGGTGGGGGGAAATAAATGGGATTAAATCTGGAGTATCTGAGAGAGTTAGAGCAAAGGAAGGGGTAGCAGTAATGTTGAAGGATCAGTTATGGAAGGAGAAAAGAGAATATGAATGTGTAAATTCAAGAATTATGTGGCTTAAAGTAAAGGTTGAAAGTGAAAAGTGGGTCATAATAAGCGTGTATGCACCTGGAGAAGAGAGGAATGTAGAGGAGAGAGAGAGATTTTGGCAGATGTTAAGTGAATGTATAGGAGCCTTTGAACCAAGTGAGAGAGTAATTGTGGTAGGGGATCTGAATGCTAAAGTAGGAGAAAGTTTTAGAGAGGGTGTGGTAGGTAAGTTTGGGGTGCCAGGTGTAAATGATAATGGGAGCCCTTTGATTGAACTTTGTATAGAAAGGGGTTTCGTTATAGGTAATACACATTTTAAGAAAAAGAGGATAAATAACTATACAAGATATGATGTAGGGCGAAATAACAGTAGTTTGTTGGATTATGTATTGGTAGATAAAAGACTGTTGAGTAGACTTCAGGATATACATGTTTATAGAGGGGCCACAGATATATCAGATCACTTTCTAGTTGTAACTACACCGAGAGTAAAAGGTAGATGGGGTACAAGAATAATAGAAGCATCAGGGAAGAGAGAGGTGAAGGTTTATAAACTAAAAGAGGAGGCAGTTAGGGTAAGATATAAACAGCTATTGGAGGATAGATGGGCTAATGAGAGCATAGGCAATGGGGTCGAAGAGGTATGGGGAAGGTTTAAAAATGTAGTGTTAGAGTGTTCAGCAGAAGTTTGTGGTTACAGGAAAGTGGGTGCGGGAGGGAAGAGGAGCGAATGGTGGAATGATGATGTAAAAAGAGCAGTAAGGGAGAAAAAGTTAGCATATGAGAAGTTTTTACAAAGTAGAAGTGATGCAAGGATGGAAGAGTATATGGAGAAAAAGAGAGAGGTTAAGAGAGTGGTGAAGCAATGTAAAAAGTGAGCAAATGAGAGAGTGGGTGAGATGTTATCAACAAATTTTGTTGAAAATAAGAAAAAGTTTTGGAGTGAGATTAACAAGTTAAGGAAGCATAGAGAACAAATGAATTTATCAGTTAAAAATAGAAGAGGAGAGCTATTAAATGGAGAGTTAGAGGTATTGGGAAGATGGAGGGAATATTTTGAGGAATTGTTAAATATTGATGAAGATAGGGAAGCTGTGATTTCGTGTATAGGGCAAGGAGTAATAGTATCTTGTAGGAGTGAGGAAGAGCCAGTTGTGCGTGTGGGGGAAGTTCGTGAGGCAGTAGGTAAAATGAAAAGGGGTAAGGCAGCCGGGATTGATGAGATAAAGATAGAAATGTTAAAAGCAGGTGGGGATATAGTTTTGGAGTGGTTGGTGCAATTATTTAATAAATGTATGGAAGAGGGTAAGGTACCTAGGGATTGGCAGAGAGCATGCATAGTTCCTTTGTATAAAGGCAAAGGGGACAAAAGAGAGTGCAAAAATTATAGGGGGACAAGTCTGTTGAGTATACCTGGTAAAGTGTATGGTAGAGTTATTATTGGAAGAATTAAGAGTAAGATTAAAGGCTAAAGAGGTCTTTGTGGCATTTATGGATTTGGAAAAGGCGTATGACAGAGTGGATAGGGGGGCAATGTGGCAGATGTTGCAGGTGTATGGTGTAGGAGGTAGGTTACTGAAAGCAGTGAAGAGTTTTTACGAGGATAGTGAGGCTCAAGTTAGAGTATGTAGGAAAGAGGGAAATTATTTCCCAGTAAAAGTAGGCCTTAGACAAGGATGTGTGATGTCACCATGGTTGTTTAATATATTTATAGATGGGGTTGTAAGAGAAGTAAATGCGAGGGTCTTGGCAAAAGGCGTGGAGTTAAAAGATAAAGAATCACACTTAAAGTGGGAGTTGTCACAGTTGCTCTTTGCTGATGACACTGTGCTCTTGGGAGATTCTGAAGAGAAGTTGCAGAGATTGGTGGATGAATTTGGTAGGGTGTGCAAAAGAAGAAAATTAAAAGTGAATACAGGAAAGAGTAAGGTTATGAGGATAACAAAAAGATTAGGTGATGAAAGATTGGATATCAGATTGGAGGGAGAGAGTATGGGGGAGGGGGATGTATTCAGATATTTGGGAGTGGACGTGTCAGCGGATGGGTCTATGAAAGATGAGGTGAATCATAGAATTGATGAGGGGAAAAGGGTGATGGTGCACTTAGGAGTCTGTGGAGACAAAGAACTTTGTCCTTGGAGGCAAAGAGGGGAATGTATGAGAGTATAGTTTTACCAACGCTCTTATATGGGTGTGAAGCATGGGTGATGAATGTTGCAGCGAGGAGAAGGCTGGAGGCAGTGGAGATGTCATGTCTGAGGGCGATGTGTGGTGTGAATATAATGCAAAGAATTCGTAGTTTGGAAGTTAGGAGGAGGTGCGGGATTACCAAAACTGTTGTCCAGAGGGCTGAGGAAGGGTTGTTGAGTTGGTTCGGACATGTAGAGAGAATGGAGCGAAACAGAGTGACTTCAAGAGTGTATCAGTCTGCAGTGGAAGGAAGGCGGGGTAGGGGTCGGCCCTGGAAAGGTTGGAGGGAGGGGGAAAAGGAGGTTTTGTGTGCGAGGGGCTTGGACTTCCAGCAGGCATGCGTGAGCGTGTTTGATAGGAGTGAATGGAGACAAATGGTTTTTAATACTTGACGTGCTGTTGGAGTGTGAGCAAAGTAACTTTTATGAAGGGGTTCAGGGAAACCGGCAGGCTGGACTTGAGTCCTGGAGATGGGAAGTACAGTGTCTGCACTCTGAAGGAGGGGTGTTAATGTTGCAGTTTAAAAACTGAAGTGTAAAGCACCCTTCTGGCAAGACAGTGATGGAGTGAATGATGGTGCAAGTTTTTCTTTTTCGGGCCACCCTGCCTTGGTGGGAATCGGCCAGTGTGATAATAAAAAAAATATATTTAGTTTTTGACAAGTCCTTTACATTGTGCTACGCAAGATAAATATCAACGTCTAGCTGTCAGTTCATGTGTTCAATTATAAATCAGAATAGTATTGATGATAAAAATGATGAAGGAACATTGTAGCAAGCCTGTTGGCACATGCTAGTCAGGACACCCCAAAGCCTATAGAAAAACGATCAAAATGATGCACACATACGACACAGAACGCCACTGAGACACATCAAGAAGTTCAGAGAAGCTAATTTAAAAGTACAGAAAAAGGATTTGTGCCGATGGAAGTGCTTGGGAACAGGACAAACAACAGTAACTAAAGAATTCAAGCAGCTGAAACAAATCAGAACGCTGGAAAATCTGTTACCTAACTGAGACAGCGCCATTAGAAAATATCAGCCGCACCAGGAAGGACTGTTGGAACCCTAGTGACCTCTCGCATTTACTTATTTGACCAACTTTTTCGCAAGATTTCCCACGATGTTTTTTTTTCTAATATGTAACTATTTTGTCCGACGATTACATGTCCTCTGCACTAGACACTGAATACTGCTTGCCCTAACTTGTCCGTATTAGGATGAACAAGTCCCACGTTATGAAACGTTTCCTTCACTAATGTATTTTACCAACAGTTTGTTGGTACGTAGTAGGAAACTCCCTGGTAAGACCCATGTGGGTGAAAGGGAGATTTGGATAGTACAAGAGCAGAAAGAGAGAAAGAGCCGGGGCTCGACCCAGCCGCATGATACTTGTAGCAGAGTATAGAGGAATAAAGTTTGTTGGCTGTGCTGACTGTGTGACTGCATGAATCGCTACTGCAGAGCTGCTCTGGGCTTGGGCCACAAAAGATAACCAATATGGTGACGCCTGTACATCATGTACAACTTTGCTTTTGTCTGTTTCTCAATCCTATTTTAAAGGGTGAAGAAGGAAATTCCACCTATGCTTGTGTGTTAGTCATCAGTATCGATATCTGAAGAGGCTCTACCAATACATTATTTCATTGACAACCAAATGTGCCGATCTGGTGAGATCCTAACCAAGCAACACGAAAACTACAAAACGTATATGTGCATTGTATTCATCGTTTAATTTTTCTAGGTCACCAACCATCGGTGAGATACTTCAGGAGTGTTAAATATAATACATACTACACACACACACACACACACACACACACACACACACACACACACACACCACACACACAAACACACACACACACACACACACACACACATACACACACACACACACACACACACACACACACACATATATATATATATATATACATATATATATATATACATATATTTATATAATATATATATATATATATATATATTATATATAATATATTATATATATATATATATATATATATATATATATATATATATATGCAACAAGATCACAGTAAACAGGTGATTTCACAATATGCAAAACAACCACTGTGAAAGAATAGAGAAATTCCAAGTGCTTTCGTGACTAGTCGCATTATCAAGGAATAATAAAAGGGTCTAGACCACACCTCACTATCACATCCCACAACAAAGCAACACCTGACGCACGACTCTTAAGAAAGTGAACACGGCAGCAGGCCCGCTGGCCCAACTAGACAGGTCCTTCACACAACCCACAAACAAACTATTCTACCCAAGAATTAAGAATTTTAAAATTTATTATTTGTCCAATGTATTATTAAATTCTTCTCAAATTCTATTAATTATAAATGGATCTGATTTATATAAACCAAAGAAAATATTCATGTTATTGTCAAAACTGCTTTTTATGAAACAAGATTCAATTATATTTGTGTCGACCATGGACTTGCTTGATACTACTTTCTCAACTTTTTGAAAATCAATTGGATGGTTGAAATCTCTCACATGAATAAATAGAGCATTGGAATCTTGTCCAGTTCTAATGCTATATTAATGTTAGTAACCTATACATGGAATTTTTTGTAACAATCCTCACTAGTAGAGTTAAATGGTTGAGATACATTGATGACATTTTGTGTCTTTTGCCTAAGAATGTAGATATACACCATTTCCGTGGTAAATTAAATATTTTAGCCCATTCTATAAACTGTACTGTTGAGTTTGAAGAAAATAATTCATTGCCTTTCCTAGATGTTTTAATTATTAAGGGTAATAATGAATTCAAATTTAAAATTTAAATTTGGACCAAAAGAATCTTAGAAAACTTACCTAACCTTATTATAAAAAGAGCAATTTATTTTAGCCTAACCCAACTAAATATATTTTAAATACGTTTACAATAATTTAGTACTAAACAAACACAATCAAATATATTTTTTTCGTTAGGTTCAGAATGATTTTGGCGAAATTATTGCATACACAAATTTTCATTTGTCCTATATGCAAGATGAGCGTTGCTATTTAAGGCAAGATCGCAACCTCTGCCTATTCGGCACGACATTATATATATATATTATATATATATATATATATATATTATATATATATATTTATATATATATATATATATATATATATATATATTTGTATATATATATATAGTAAGGGCAGTTTGTAGATGGGGAGATTGAGGAATTGGGTAGATGGCGGGAATATTTTGAGGAACTTTTAAATGTCGACAAAGAAAGGGAGGCGGTAATTTCATGCATTGGCCAAGGAGGTATACCATCTTTAAGGAGTGAAGAAGAACAGGATGTTAGTGTGGGGGAGATGTGTGAGGCATTACGTAGAATGAAAGGGGGTAAAGCAGCTGGAACTGACGGGATCATGACAGAAATGTTAAAAGTAGGAAGGGATA
The DNA here is from genome assembly GCF_026875155.1 of Cherax quadricarinatus. Lineage (NCBI taxonomy): Eukaryota > Metazoa > Arthropoda > Malacostraca > Decapoda > Parastacidae > Cherax > Cherax quadricarinatus. The sequence continues at coordinate 11,792,963 of NC_069399.1, read as the reverse complement.
TACTGTTGGAGTGGCTGGTGTTTTTTTTTAATGAATGTATGAAAGAGGTGAAGGTACCTAGGGACTGGCAGAGAGCATGTATAGTCCCGTTATGTAAAGGGAAGGGGGACAAAAGAGACTGTAAAAATTATAGAGGAATTAGTTTATTGAGTGTACCAGGAAAAGTGTACGGTAGGGTTTTTCTTGAAAGAATTAGAGGTAAGACAGAATGTAGGATTGCGGATGAGCAAGGAGGATTTAGAGTGGGTAGGGGATGTGTAGATCATTGTTTACACTGAAGCTTAAATGTGAACAGAATTCAGATAGAGGTAGGGAAATTTTCATTGCATTTATGGATTTAGATAAGGCACATGACAGAGTGGATAGGTGAGGAATGAGGAAGATGTTAAAAGTATATGGAATAGGTAGTAAGTTACTAAATGCTGTAAAGAGTTTTTATGAGGATAGTGAGGCTCAGGTTAGGGTGTGTAGAAGAGAGGGAGACTACTTCCCGGTAAAAGTAGGTCTTAGACAGGGATGTGAAATGTCACCATGGATGTTTAATATATTTATAGATGGGGTTGTAAAAAAAGTAAATGCTAGAGTGTTCGGGAGAGGGGTGGGATTAAATTATGGGGAATCAAATACAAAATGGGAATTGACACATTTACTTTTTGCTGATGATACTGTGCTTATGGGAGATTCTAAAGAAAAATTGCAAAGGTTAGTGGATAAGTTTGGGAGAGTGTGTAAAGGTAGAAAGTTGAAAGTGAACATGCAAAAGAGTAATGTGATGAGGGTATCAACTGATTTAGATAATGAAAAATTGGATATCAAATTATATATGGAGGCAAATTTGGGAATGTATGAAAGTATCGTAGTACCAACACTCTTATATGGATGTGAAGCTTGGGTGGTAAATGCAGCAGCGAGGAGACGGTTGGAGGCAGTGGAGATGTCCTGTCTGAGGGCAATGTGTAGTGTAAATATTATGCAGTTATGGAGTTATGAGACTCTCTGACAGCGGGTTCAAATCCCGCCCGTGGTATGGTTAGGAGAAAGTGTGGAGTTAATAAAAGTATTAGTCATAAGGCTGAAGAGGGTTTGTTGAGGTGGTTTGGTCATTTAGAGAGAATGGATCAAAGTAGAATGACATGAAGTGCGTATAAATCTGTAAGGAAAGGAAGGCAGGGTAGGGGTCGTCCTCAGAAAGGTTGGATGGAGATGGTAAAGGAGGTTCTGTGGGCGAGGGGCTTGGACTTCTAGCAAGCGTGCATGAGGGTGTTAGAGATGGGTGAATGGAGAGGAATGGTATTTGAGACCTGGCGAGCTGTTGGAGGGAAATATTTAGTGAAAAGGATTCAGAGAGTCCTGTTATTTTTATATAGCCGGACTTGAGTTCTGGAAATGGGAAGTACAATGCCTGCACTTTAAAGGAGGAGTTTGGGACATTGGCAGTTTGGAGGGATATGTTGTGTATGTTTGTACGTAAATGCTTCTAAGCTGTTGCATTCTGAGCACCTCTGCGAAAACAGTGATTATGTGAGAATGAGGTGTAAATGTTGAATGATGAAAGTATTTTCTTTTTGTGGAATTTCTTTCTTTTTGGGTCTCCCTGCTTCGGTGGGAGACGGTCGACTTGTTAATATATATATATATATATATATATATATATATATATATATATATATATATATATATATATATATATATATATATATATATATATATATAATATATAATGCAATAAGATCACAGTAAACAGGTGATTTCAGAATATGCAAAAACAACCACTCTGAAAGAATAGAGAAATTCAGGCGTTTTCGTGACTACTCACATTGTCAAGGAACTATGAAAGTAAAGCATACAAGGAAGTATATAAGGGGTCTGGCCAACACCTCTCTATCAGATCCCACAACGGTTAAACACCTGACGCGCGCCGGCCCAACTGGACAGGTCCTTTGCACAACCCACCAACAAACTATTCTACCCAAGAAAATTTTAAAATTATTATTTTTCCATTGTATTATTAATTAAAATTTCCCCCCAAAAATTTTATTTAAATTTTAAATGGGTCTAATTTTTATAAACCCCAAAGGGAATATTTTATTTTTGTCAAAAATGCTTTTTGAAAAAAAGATTCAATTTTAATTCCCGTGACCATGGACTTTTCTTTTATACTACTTTCTCAACTTTTTGAAATCAATTGGATGATTAAAATCTCTTCTGAAAAATAGAGCATTGGAATCTTGTCCAGTTTTAATCATATTTTTGTTGTTTTTAATTTAGTTCGAAATTTTTTTAAAATTTAAACCCCTAATAAATTTATCGCAAATTTTACAAGGAATTTATAGACATATCCATCAGCTTTTGGGGGGAAATTTTTTATCAAAATTTTTTTTTCTGTATAAGTTTTTGAAACAACTTAAAATTTAAAAATCTTAAGAAAAGATTGCATATCAACTAATTTCATGTAAGGGAAACCAAAAAATTCTTTGTTGAATAAGGGAGGTTTTCCTGTTTGGATTTTAAAAAGTTTCTGCAACTTTTAAAAGATTTTCAATTACTTTTTTGGGTATTTTAAAAAACATTACCTATTTCAAAATTTTGGATATTTCCTCATCTAAACTCAGGCTCAAAATTTTTAAAACTCTCAAAAAATTTTAGAGAAAAAAAACAGTTTTTGGGTCTATTGATCGAAGAATAATAGTGGACATAGGAACATTTTTTTGTAGATTTTTCTGTAAATTTTAAATTTGAATTCATTATTACCCTTAATAATTAAAACATCTAGAAAAGGCAATGAGTTATTTTCTTCAAACTCAACAGTAAAGTTTATAGAATGGGCTAAGCTATTTAATTTTCCAAGGAAATGGTGTATATCTACATTTTTGGGCATAAGACACAAAATATCATCAACATATCTGAACCATTTAGCTCTATTCGGGAGGATTGTGTTAAGCAACCTTGTTTCAAAAAAATCCATGTATAGGTTACTAAGAACAGGTGAAAGAGGATTTCCCATTGCCATACCAAACTTCTGAGTGTAAAACTTATCATTAAATACAAATTTTGCCTCAACAATGCAAAGTTTAATAAGTTTAATGATAGTAGGAACTGGCAATGGTAAATCAAAGTTAACGAGTTCTTCAGATAAGAAACTTAATAAATCATCAACAGGAACTTTCGTGAACAAGGAAGTAACATCAAAACTAACCATGTTAAAATCATTTAAGTCAGTCAAGGAGCTTAATTTATCAACTAAATCTATGTTGTTTTTAACATTAAAGTTAGAAATTTTGCCAACAATAGGGCTCAAAATGTCAACAAGCCATTTGGATAAATTAAATGAAACTGACCCTATGGAGCTAACAATTGGTCTGACTGGATTCCCTGGTTTGTTTAATGAACTCAAAAACAAACTACAAAGAAAATTAGACATTTTAATTGAAAATAGTGATTGGACAAAGCATGCTAATAACAATTTTGTAATTAACTTATCAGATGAAATTTTAGACAAAAATACAACTGCTGCTCTAGGTTTTGGCCTAAGTTTTGCAACTTCAAAAAAACTTAATAATGTTGAAATTGCAAAAGCCTTTTGTAACTTTGAAAAAATTTCTGATTTATCCTCTGATGAAATTAAATTTAGAAAAGGAATGGTATATAGCTCTATGTTAAAACAAAAATTTCCAATTGCCCTCAAAGATTCTTTAAGTCTTATGATACACTTAATAACAAAAAAATTTGCGCCTTACAAAAAGCAGACAAAATAAATGCAATAGTAATTATGAAAGAAAATGATTATCAAGAGAAAATGAATAATCTCTTAGATGATAGTGAAACCTATTCTAAACTTGGGGAAAAATCCCTAGAAACCGTTAACAGAAATTTCAATAAAACAATAAAACTTCTACTGAAAGGCAAAAATGAATTAGTCAAACAATTTACTTCCACTAAACCATCTTTACCTTACATGTATGGACTAATAAAAACACACAAACCAGGGGAATCCAGTCAGACCAATTATTAGCTCCATTTGGGTCAGTTTCATAAAAAATTATCCAAATTGTTGTTGATATTTTGAGCCCCATTGTTTTGGCAAAATTTCTAACTTTAATGTTAAAAACAACATTTGACTTAGTTGATAAATTAAGCTCCTTGACTGACTTAAATGATTTTAACATGGTTAGTTTTGATGTTACTTCCTTGTTTACGAAAGTTCCCGTTGATGATTTATTAAATTTCTTATCTGAAGAACTCGTTAACTATGATTTACCTTGCCAGTTCCTACTATCATTAACTTATTAAATTTGCATTGTTGATGCAAAATTTGTATTTAATGATAAGTTTTACACTCAGAAGTTTGGTATGGCAATGGGAAATCCTCTTTCACCTGTTCTTAGTAACATATTAATGGATTTTTTTGAAACAAGGTTACTTAAAACAATCCTCCCTAATAGAGCTAAATGGTTCAGATAAGTTGATATTTTGTGTCTTATGCCCAAAAATGTAGATATACACCATTTCCTTGAAAATTAAATAGCTTAGCCATTCTATAAACTTTACTGTTGAGTTTGAAGAAAATAACTCATTGCCTTTTCTAGATGTTTTAATTTTAAAGGGGTAAAATGAATTAAAATTTAAAAATTTACAGAAAACCTACAAATAACTGTTCTTATGCCCCACTATTATACTTGCATAAAGATAGAGTTAAACTGTTGTTTTCTCATCAATTTTTTTTGAGAGCTTTACGAATTTGTAGTCCTGAGTTCATAGTGATCAAATATTCCAAAATTTATAAAATAGGTAATGATTTAAAAATTTTACCCAAAAAAATGTAATTGATAAATCTTTTAACGTGCTAGAATACTTTTTACAATCCAAAAAGGGACAACCTGCCTTATTCATCTAAAAATATGTTGGTTATCCCTTACCATGAAAACTTGGTTGATATGCCTTCTCTTCTTAAGACTTTTAATATTTAAAGTTGTATTCAAAAATCTTGATACAGTAAAAAAAAATTTTGATAAAGGGTTCCCCCCCAAAAAGCTGATGGATGTGTCTATAAGATTCCTTGTAAAATTTGCATAAAGTTTATTACAGTCAAACTGGTAAAAACTCGAACTAAGATTAAAAAAACATAAATATAGCATTAGAACTGGGGCAAGTTCCAATGCTCTATTTATTCATGTAAGAGATTTTAACCATCCAATTGATTTTCAAAAAGTTGAGAAAGTAGTATCAAGCAAAATCCATGGTCGACAGGAATATAATTTAATCTTGTTTCATAAAAGCAGTTTTTACAATAATATGAATATTTCCTTTGGTTTATATAAATTAGATCCATTTATAATTAATAGAATTTGGGAAGAATTTAATAATACACTGGACAAATAATAATTTTAAAAATTTTCTTGGGTAGAATAGTTTGTTGGTGAGTTGTGCAAAGGACCCGTCCAGTTGGGCCGGCGCGAGTCAGGTGTTTAACCGTTGTGGGATCTGATAGTGAGGTGTTGGCCAGACCCCTTATATACCTTCCTTGGATGCTTTACTTTCATAGTTCCTTGACAATGTGAGTAGTCACGAAAGCGCTTGGAATTTCTCTATTCTTTCAGAGTGGTTGTTTTGCATATATATATATATATATATATATATATAATATATATATATATTAATATATATATATATATATATATATATATATATATATATATATTATATGCAATAAGATCACAGATACAATGCATAATGTGAAGTGGCATCTATAGAATCATTGTCAGCAGAATTTATGGCACACTGTATATCAGGTATGACTTCATTCCAAGTTGCACTATTGGGATTAATAGTAGCTCTCAACACCTCGAGTACTTTCTTCTTAGTTCTTTCCACTAACTAATTACTGACAAGGTGGTGAGGAACAATAGTCGACTTATACAAGGCGCACAGGTTTTTAAGTATCTCATTACAGAATTCACCTCTATCATCTGTTACTAGGGACTTAGGATTACTTTCTTACTGAAGGACGGGACAGGCTTGGTGGACTGGATGGACTCTATCCGGTTGAAATAGCACCGACCCACTGGTCAGGTGACAACTCGTACTTCTACATGCACAGGGTAAGGGTAATGAACAAGGTTTACAATACTGGTATTCACTCTGAGTCAAACACTGTGACCCGAGGTACTAGCTATAGATAGATCTTACCATCTTTAACAGCATGTAAAGATGGCACGACAAACAAACTTTTAACCCTGGAAGGATTACTGTGAACTAGGATAATCTCACCATCTGAAACACAAGGGACAACAACGAACACTCTAGTGAGGGCACTAGCCGCGACAGAAACGTCTTTCTGCAGACGGCTTGTGGCATCAACAAGAGATGGAATTACTCATTTCAAGTAGTCTTTCTCCAACAAGGCATCCCCTGGGAAGGAACTACCACTTGAACAAGCAGTCATCACAGGGATAGTAATCTCAGTACCCAGCGTTGTCTGAGGTTCCTCTGAAACCCGAGGTAACTGTACACTATCCGGCATGCAAGATATTGTAGGGCCTGGATTCCATACAGGAGTGACAGTTTTACTAGTGTCTGATTGCTCGGTTACGTAATAGGTAATGCACATATCTATAATGATATAATCTGAACTTCACTTTCCGCAGCACTATGACAAATCTCGGATACAAGCTGTGAGAACAAACATATTGCCTAAGAGCTAGATGTTGTCTTTCAGTCAGTAAGGGACTATTAAGATATTGCAAACGTGAAGCAATAACTCGACTGATGTCATTCATTAAGGGATTGCTCAAAGGTAACTGACACATGATTTCAGAGAATTTACTCAAGGACATAGAAGCAAAGAATAATAACAGAAAGTATACGACACAGTTTAGATTAATAGAAATTAGAGATGCTTAACTAATCCTGCATAAGTAAATTAAATTTTATAAGACACACTGACTGAGAAAGGAAAACTCACAGAAATTTCCTTGGCAGACAAGGAAAGGAGAAAATGCAAGAAAAGGAAATATTACTATAATCTAAATTAATTGTAAAAATGAGCTTTTTTACTTTCAGTTCAGTAAGGAAATTTTATAACAAAAGTGTTAGCCAATGCACAAGTATAAAATAAAATCACTGAATTGTGTGGAAATAGAAATAAGCTGGCAGGCAAATTTTCTAAACATGGCACAACAATATTAATATGTCATTATAACATAACTAATGGAATGTACTGTAATAACTGAGAATATTGCACTGAATTATAACTTATCACTCTTTAAGAAATGATCAATTACTGAACGAAAATAGAACACAAAATAACAATATGAAAATTTATGAAGGAAAAAATTAATCACTGCAGAACAAATTGCACAAAGGTCATTGCAGAATTAGTCAATTAATCAATAAAAAATGCACACAGAGAAAATATATCTTAGAAGAATAACAAAAATATCAGGAAATGACTTGGTTGAACAATTTAGCTCTTAATCGCAAGTAGGCAAACAATTTACTCAAAAACAGAGCAATAACAACAATTTTCCATTAAAAATTTGCAGTAAGAGTGAATTTGTTCAAGGAGATATCAATAATATGAATAAAAAAATGACACAATATACAGAACTGAAATTTTTAACACAAAGTTACAGGGACACAGATAAATTCAATGGATAATATAAATTGTTGAGAAATGGCATTACCAGTTAAGTTTAAAGAGTTTGTACTTAACTTAGAAAGACAACTCATCGCCTGCACAGCCGCCCCTGCAGACGAGGTCTTGAGAAGCTGTCGAAGTCATCTCTCTACGGGCTGTAAAGATTATAAATTACCCCTAGGGGGTGTTATGTCAGTATATTTCATTCACTGATTGCTGACAAATTACATACTTGTTTGGACTCAAAAGCCCGCACCTTACTGCCGACTATAGGTTGATTACAAACTCCTTGCGACTCAAGAACTGCGCAGTCCCCCATACTACAAGAAATTCTTAACCTACCTTGCTCTTGTAGAGTGAGCTATGGTGTTCTTCACACCTTCGACATATATCGGTGACTTGATAGAAGCTGAAGTGTCCTTGGATGTCCACGTCTTCCATAGTCTAGGAATACGCACACTGGTACACTATGTTCCACAAGATTTGTCTTTATTATTCACAATCTTATCACTAAAGAAGCTGATCACACTTCTCTTAAGTGTTTATTGTGTTTTATGAGACACTTTGTTCACACTAACGCACAGATCGTTCTTTGTTGGTTATCCTGGCGTCAGTGTCACTCTCAGTTACTCCCCTAGCACAAAGAAAAAGCTGACAGAGTACTTTTGCTTCCTTGCCACTTCCTCGATGAAGCAAAGCAGAATGTTTGATTCTTGCTGTCTTAAGCATAGACAACAATGTCCACTATCTTTACTATGGTAATAAAGTGGGAGCAGGATTTTCCTTAATTGTCCTGCTAAAGTAAGTAATGTACTGTCTCTTATTAAAATACACTCTGCAACACTGGACTGCAAGGAGCAGCGGTCGCTTGACCACGTCGATTACTCGTACTGCATCTTTGATCAATTACTCACTGTAGCAGTAAACAAGATATTTGCCCCTTCTGAGAGGGCTCGGCCCCTCAGGGCTGAAAGGGGCTGAAAGGGGCTGAAGGGGCTGATACCCCCCTCCTGGAGAAAATTTCTCCACACTGGGGGGTGGCGGAGGGTCGCTGCAGGTGAACTATTCATCACTTAACATTAATTTAATTTTCTCACTCGCCACCACTGCTGCTTGTCTTTTCTGAACAGCTTTAATCTGTGTGGTTTCTGTAGAATCACTAATTTTGTTTTCAACACTGTGTAATTCTAACGGCACTAGTTTATTTATTTTGTCCGCCTTATTTCACTACCCCTTTGCTTAAAACTTCAACGGGCCCTATGATTCCATTTGCATCAGGATTTAGGGGTCAAAATTTTTTCCAAAGTGACCTTTGGGGGACCTGGGAACCATAAATTGTCAATAATAACTATGTAACCAGGTCTTAAGGACTTATGTTTTTCAGGAACACCAGCCCCAAACAGAAGTTTTTCTCTCAATGAGGTGAGATTGTTTCTCGCCAAATTTTTCCAAAAACGTTAAATTTCCTTTTATTAAGGTGTTTTTTTTTAAAGGTTGGTTGCCCCAGGTTGAAAAAAAGGGTAGGACCTTTTTTCTTTTTTTAAAAAAATTTGGGACCTTCCATGGGGGGGAAAGGTTGGACAAAATTCCAAAAAAAAAAAAAAAAAAAAAAACAAAAAAAAAAAAAAAAATTTCCCCAAAAAAAAATTGCCCAGTTTCTTTGGTAAAAAAAAGGTTTGGGGGTTTTGTTGTTGACTCTTTTTTTCTTTTTTCAGTAAACAACTTTTAGGGGAAATTCTTCTAAGTCTTTTCTCGGGACGTAAAGACCCTTCCTTAACCCAAACTTTTTCGAGGGCTGATCATTCTTTCAAAAAATCCCCCTTTTCCCAATGAAGATTTAGGGGGGAATGTATCCCCAAGGGAACATCTGGGTTTGTTTTCAGCATCTGTTTTTATTTTCGGTTGATCAAAAAACCCTTGCTTATATAAAGAAAGCCCACCCAAAAAAGTTCTTTGAAATTATCTGAAATCATCGTCCGGGACATCCCCTTTTTCGGGGGTGAAAACCCTTTCTGAAAATTTGTTTAAAGGTTTCAGAAAGACATGTCAGGGGATCCCTTCTAGATGTGCTGCTCAATTTGAAGCACAATTTTTGAACAAACAAAATGTACCCTTGATGGGAAAACTTTGTAAAACTGTTTTGGTTAAAATTTTTGGGTCCAGTGTAATTCCCCTGCCCAACCTAAAGGGGAAGTGATATGAAAACTTTTTCAGAGGGTATGGGGTGGACCTGGATACTAAATTATGGGCATATCGTTAGTGGGGAAAAAAGCAAATTTCAGTCCTTTATTTGTTTTTTAAAACTTTTTCGACCTTGGGGGTATCCTTTTGGTTTGCCCTTTATATGAAAAAGGGTTTTGTCGTACCCCACCATTTGTAACACGTTACTGTGGGGTTTTGAAAAATTTCAGTTTTTCTTACCCAATGATTCTTGGGGATCAATATTGGATGTATGGTTCTTTAGGTAGGGAAGAATTATGAATTCTTCTCGGACATCTTATAATTTTTTTTCTGAGCCCCGAGATGAAGTCCTAAAAAATTTAATCATGCCCGGGTTTTTCTTTGGGGTTTTATCTTGTTTTTCTAGAAATTTTTTTTTGTGAGAAAAACATCTTTCTGTATTGTTTCATCCAGTATTTAATGGGTTAAAAGAATTCAAAATTTCGGGGTTTTTTTCCCTTTTAAATAAAAATTTATGAAAGAGCTGTAACTTTAAAAGGGGTTTTCCCCAAAAGGGATGAGTATTTAGTTTCCATCAATGACATTTTGTTGTGTCGGGAAGTATTTACAAAACCCTTTTTTCTCTGTGTTAAGCAGCTGTTTCTTCTGGCATATTGTGAGTTTTTTTCTGGGGCCCGGTTTATTTTAAATTAGAAAAGGCCAGTTCGGTCCGTGGAGCCTTTAATTTGTTATCCCACAAATTTTTTGGTGGGAAAACCACGTGACAACTTTGTCGCTGGATTCTTTTGGGGTTTAAAACGTGGAGAAAGAGAAAATCCCCTCTGATCTCTTTATTTTTTGTTTTCTCTTTTTCTGTACATAGCCCAAAAACTTACTCTTTTAAATTTATTAAAAAAATGGAGAACTACTTCATTATCACCCCAAGATAGGGTTTTTTTTTTAACGTGAGATGATAAAAGTACTTTTTTAAAGTTGGGCCCAGCAATTTTTTGTATCTATAGAGTGTTTTGTCATTTCCCAATTGTGGTACTTTTTCTGCCTTTTAAGGGGTTGCTCCCCCGGGCCTTTAAAAGTAATTAGTGTATTTCCCTTCAATTATTTGGGAAGCTACAGCACCAAAAACCTCTGGTTGACGCATCACAAACCCAAAAGTAATGTGTACTTGTTTCCCTTTAAACCTATTTGTCGGGGAAAAATTTAAAATTTGTTTAAAGTTTTTTTAAATCCTTTAAAATATTTCTTTCCAGCTTGATTTTTTTTCTAGAGGCAAATTTCTCATCCCTCCAAATTTTTGAGCTTCCTTGCTTTCTTGAAAAAGTATTTTACCCTTTAGGGTTTTCTTTGAGACGAGTCCTAGAGGTTTCAAAACATTGTGATCCCTTTCTGACAGTAAACTACGTTTACGAGTGTACTGCATGATTTTTTGGGTTTATCTTTTTGAGACAAAAATTTATCTTCCGGGTGTGTTCCAAATTTTAAGTCCCGGGATATTGTTGCAATCAGGGAATTTTTCAGTTTGGGGAAAATTTCTTTGAAAAAGTTCCCTTAATTCCCTTTGAATTTGTTTTTCCCACACCCTTAGAGGATTTTTGCTTCATTCATCCCCTTTGGTTAGTTCTCTTTTTAAAAGGATTTCAAATCCCCCTTTTTTTCAAAAGTCCCTTGAAAAATTGTCAAATAGAAAACTTTTTTTTTAAGATTTTTTTGGGAAGGGACTTTAGTTTTCTTCAAATGTGTTTTTTGAGTGTTTTTAAAGAAAAATGGAGGGGTTGTTGCCCCAAATAATACTGATTTAAAACGATAAGTTTTCCGGATTTTTGAGGATCATGTGGATTTTAAAGGCCACAAAAAATCGAGTTTTAATCTTATTATTTTTTTGTATTCTACTTTAAGAAAGCTTTGGAAATATCAGCCGTGTAGGCATATGGGTTTGTGCAAAAATTTTTTAAAAGAAACGTTCCAAGCTTCTCAGTTAGTGGGTTTTCCGGTCATCAGACAGTCATTAAGACTTGTACATCTTTATTTGCACGTGCGTTTCTTTTTTTTTACAATGTAGTGGAGGTTTTCCCAGAACCCTTTTTCTGACTCCGGGGTTGCGGGAGTTTAAGGGGCTTTCTGTCTTCAATTGTTTTCGATATTTGCCCCAATGAATTTTTTGTCCAACTGTTCTTGTTTTTTTATTATCATAGCCAGTCAGTAGTCGGGGATTTTCCTGGGCTAATGTTTTTGGGACTTTCATTTTTTCCGGGAAAAGCCATGCGAAAAATTGCTGGGCAGATGTGTTGGATTTAATTTCCATGGAAAAACCTAACCCAATACGTCCATCTTCAAAATTTGCAGTGTAAAAATATTGGTTAAAGTCTTAGTCTAACTCTTTTTGGCTTTTTTTTATTAACATCAATACTTTATCGCATCTAAATCCACAAAATTATAAGGGTTTCCCATTCATTTCTTCCAGAAATGTTTAATTTTTTGTTTTTGGTTTTACATGACAGCGGTTATTCTTGTATTAGTAAAAATTTTCCAGAATCAATCCAGTTTCCCCCCCTTTCCCCCCTTTTGGAGGGGGGAATTTGGGACCACAAAACTTGTGGCCCCCTGTGTTTTCGCAAGTGAAAATCATGTTTACTTACTATTTTTTGCAAAAAACATTTGAAAAAATTCATTTCAATGTTTAAAAATCAATTGGACTAATTGTATCCGTCTGGTTTGTCAGGACAGGCTAACTTGCCCTTAGCTGTTTTCCCAGTGTGCAAAATGTTTTTTTTTAATCTGGTTTAGCACAGACTTAGGCAAATATTACTCCCACAGCTTCTACTGTTTTTTCCTGTTTCCTAGCCCAAAACAGTGATTCTGGCTTGGTTAGCCCTGTTTACCGAATTGGGGAAAAAAACCAGCTATATCAAACTGTATTTTCGCTTTAGGGTTGTTTATTAGTTTCTGAAAACATTTTGTTCTTCTTATGAAGGACCTTTGTAAAACCCTTGTTCTTTTTAGTTTGGGCACAGGGGGTTTTGTGAAATTTTTATTTGAAAAACTCACTGAGCTATGGGGAGAGCAGTTGTTTTAAACCCTTATCTCTCAAAATTTAATGCGTTGCTTGTTTTTTTCCGATTCTGGGGAAAGTTTGTGCTGTTCAGCAAAAGTATTTGGGTATAATGCTTTTAAAAAAAACTTCTTCAGTGATTTTTTTCCCTTCCCTTTGTGTTCAATAAAAAAACGTGATGCCCCCTTTTTCAGCTAAATGAACACGTTGTTTACGTCCCCTCCATTGAGGTGCATTAAATTTAAAATTACTGTGCCCAATGTTTTCCCCATCACAAAATACAATTTTGGAGACGTTTATGTATGACGTCTGTTTAATGTTTTGTTGTATTCACAGCTTGATAAAAGCCTAATTTTGGGATTTCCCATTCTGTGGTTTAGTGAGAAAAGGTATACTCTTTTTTTCTGAGTTGGAAAGGGTTTTTTATCCACGGGATTTGTGGATTTTTTTATCTTGTCTCGTTTTCTTTTCATGCATGAAAACTATTGTTTTTTAAAACCCCTTGCTAATTTTTTTAAAAAGTGAAATAGGTTTATTTAAAAATTTTTAATGTTCTAAAAGTTTTTTGGTGACAATTATCTTTTACAAAAACCCTGATAAAACCAATCAAAATTGTCTTGGGGGCATATTTAACCCTAGAATTCCCGAGAAATATTTTTTCTATTGGGGATTCTAAATGCCCGTAAATTTGAAAAAAACAATGGGTTTTCGTGGCTTCAAACTTGAAATTAAAAACTGCATGTTAACTTTTGGGGTTGTCAGCGTTTAAAAATTGTTGTTGCTTAAAAAACGTAAGGCTATTTTTAATTGCCTTTAACCCCCCGGAAATGACTTAATCAGTTCATGGGTTTTCCCCTTTACAAAAACATTTAAAGGAATTGGGAAATTTGCAAATTTTATCTATTTTAGTTTTGTGAATTTACTTTGGGTTTTAAAACCACTAATGTATTTCTTCATAAATTTAAGGGCCTTGGAAAAAAAGGTAATGGGCACTGTAGGTAAGCTTGGTAATGGGGACACTTGTTGTTTTTACAGGTGTAAAAGGTGTTTGACCCCCTAGTTCGTAGGTCTCTGTGACAGAGTTTTTCGGCAGGGTGCCTGTACCCCCTGTCCAAATTTTTTGTTTGATTACTTTAAAAATATTTCCAAAAAAATTTTTAATTTCTTCCCCAGACGGTTTTGATTCAAGAAAAATTTCCCTTTTTATAATGTGTATGTTTTGGAAAATTTAAATTTTTTTCAGCGCTGTGTAAAAAAATTTTAAAATTTGGGCCTCAATTCCCCAAAATCTATGAAATTTTATCTTGAGTTAATTTCCCATAAAAAAATGAAATTAGGGTTTTCCAATTGTGTAATTTTTAGTCTGTAAAGACTGGAAAAATGAGTTTTTAAAAAGCCATTTTAATTTGGGATACTGGAAAAAAAACTAGCACCCCACTTTGAGTGTTTAAAAACCCCTGTACTGCTATAAAAAAGCTTAGTTTTTGTTTTTTGCTTAAATAGAATTTAACAGTCAGACATTCTGACCCACTAAGGGTTTAAAACCCCAGGGGTGAATGACCCTGGGGGGGTACAGAGACAAGGGGTGGTGTTTTTGGCTTGGTTTCTGTTTTCAGCAAAGTTTGTTAATGTAAAAAACGATTTTTATAATCTTCATTACTTCACTTAAATGTCACTGTTTTAACTGTTTAAAACAAAACGGGGAATATTTTTTTACTTACACATTTTTACAAATTTTCACTGTTAAAATTTTATTTTAAAGCTTTAAAACTTTATATTTAAGTTCCTTTTAAAATAACAGGTATAAAATTTTAAGAAAAAAGCTTTTTTAACACCAACTTGTCTCTTAATTTCTGTCTTTTAAAATTTTTAAAACAATATGTGATATACCCCTCAGACAAAACCCCAACATCGTTGGGTTGTTGTCTTTGCCAGCAAAATTTTTGAGATTGGAGCAGTGGTTGGCCGGGGGGGCCATCCCCCGTTTTTTGTTGGGTTTGGTTTATCAGGGTCCCCTTTTTTTGGGTTTTAAAGCTTTTTTGTGAGCGCCCCCTTTTCTTTTGGCCCGGGCCCCTTTTCTGTGATTGGTCTGGGGGATCCCTTTTTTCACTGATTTATATTTTTTAAAAAAAATAGTTTTACAGGTTTTTTTTTTGAAAAAGGGCCTTGGTGTAGGTCATTTGTAAATTTTAGTACAACCCTATTTGGACCCGTTTTGGATTTAACCGGGTTTCCAAAGGGCCAATATGTTTAGAAAAAGGCCTTTCCAGTTAGGTTTTTAAAAGTTTGTATTAACCCTTAAAAAAAGACAACTCATTTTTCCCGCCCAGCCGCCCCCGCAGACGAAAGGGCCCTTTAGAAGCTGTTCCCAAGTCATCTCTCAACGGGGTTTTAAAGATTTATAATTTGTAAGTTTTTAAAATTTCCCCTTTGGGGGGGTTTTTTATGTCAGCATATTTCGTTCACTGATTTGGGTGACAAAATTTCATACTTTTTTGGACTCAAAAAATCCCCCACCTTTCTGCCCACTATAGGTTGATTACAAACTCCCTTGGGACTCAAAATGGCAGGCCCCCGTTTCTACAAGAAATTCGTTTTAAACCCATCTTGGGTCTTGTAGGGGGTGGCTATGGTGTTCTTCACACCCTTTGGGCAGATATTCCCGTGACTTGAAGAAGTGAAGTGTCCTTGGATGTCCAAAGTCTTCCTTTTTTAGGAATACGCCCCAAATGGACACTTTTTTTCCACAAAATTTTTCTTTTTTATTCACAATCTTATCCTAAAAAAGGGGTGTCAAAACTTTCTTAAGTGTTTTTTTGTGTTTTTTTGAGAAACTTTGGGTTTAAAACCCAAGCACAAAATTTTTCTTTTTTGGTTCCCTTGGGGTCAGTGTCACTCTTTAGTAGAGTAAAAGTAAAATTTAAGACGGGCCCCAGCGACCCACGCCCTTATTTCCCTAGCACAAAGGGAAAAAAACTTTACAGAAAATACTTTTTTTCTTCCTTGCCCCCTTTCCCCAATGAAGCAAAGGGAATGTTTGATTCTTGCTGTCTTAAGCATAAAACAAAAAATTTTCCACTTTCTTTACTAGGGTTTAAAAAGTGGGGGGGCAGGTTTTTCCTTTAAATTTTTTTTTTTTCATGCTTTAAAAAAAGAGTTTTTCGGGCTTTTTTAAAGCACCCTCAACACTGGAACCCGGGAAAGGGGCAGCCCCGGGCGCTTGACCACGTTGCATTTCGTACTTTCCCTCCCGCGATCAATTTCCACTGTAGCAGTAAACAAAATATTTGCCCCCTTTGAGGGGCTGGGCCCCCCAGGGGTAAAGGGGGTGAAAGGAGCTGAAGGGTCGATACCCCCCTCCTGGAGAAAATTTCTCCACATAAATATTCTTGCACTAGACTTGATGTGGCAAAATAAAACGAATATCTGTCTTGACGCAGAAGATATAGCACTATATTCTACGAAAATTCAAGGGAATGAGGCAGTGCTTGACACAGAAGAATGGTACACACAGAATTAAATTGGTAAACACAAGGCAATGCACTGAAAAAAAATATTGTAAAACACAAGAAACTAATAATACACAATACTGAAATATAGTAGGTATCACAACACTTAAGAAACACAAATTATATAAAAAAAAAATTTCACAAAGAATCTATGACAATATAAGCACAATACTGCACACAATAAGCAAATAATAAATTTTTACAGAGCGAATGGTATTTACTTCAGGTATAGTGAATGGGCCACGATAACAAATATTAACATAAAAATAAGCACAAAAATGAGCAAGAATACGATACTGGAATTATCGCAGAGTCGAATTGCTGAGTTTATACTTAAGGCAGAACTTCTCTGAATAACACAAGTAAATTCACAATAGATTTAGAAAATGTCTCAACACTCGCAAATCTCTCTCTCTCTCTCTCTCTCTCTCTCTCTCTCTCTCTCTCTCTCTCTCTCTCCTCTCTCTCTCTCTCTCTCCTTTCTCTCTCTCTCTCCCTCTTTTTTTTTGTACACAGGGTTTGACAAGGTTAAGGATCCCTAGCTTTATTGACAAGCTATTTACAGGTTAAGGATTCCTAACTTTATTGACAAGCTAAGAGCTGTTACGTACATCAGCTCATTTGAAAGCATTTTTATTGTTATGAGACATACAAGTAGGGAACAGGATGAAGTTGGAGCCATCTGTGGCCAGCATTTTCATTTGGTCAACTGACTTTATCTCGTTGACATAATTATGCTGTACGAATGTGTTCCATACTCGAGTCATCCTGGGTTTATATGATCTCAGATGGAGTGATGTTCTGGAGAAGGGTACAGCCAGAGTGAAGTTGCTGCTTTCTGCCCGTCTTGTGGCATAGAAGCTTGTTTCACGCTGTCCTCGAAGTGGATCCAAGTGTGGTACTTTGACTATATTGGCCTTGTACATAACAGTAAGGCCACCCACATCCCTCCTATGTTGAAGGCTCTGCTGAAATGACAGATCTATCCAGGATAGGTCCAGGCGAGAGATGAGAAGTTTTGCTCTGTTCTCTACTCTGTCAAGCAGTCGCAGATGAGAGGGAGGGCAGGCAATCCAAGAAAGTGGAGCATACTCAAGGTGTGAGCGTACTTGTGCCCCGTACAGAATCTTGCAACCCCTACTGTCAAGCAGGTGCGGGATACGGCGAAGTGCTGTAAGCTTCCTGGCTGCCTTGTTTACAAGATTTACAACGTGGCTCTTCATGGTCAGTTTGGAGTCAAATTTCACCCCAAGGATATCAACTTCTTTCCCAGGCGCCAACACCTTCACATTCATCCTTACTACTGCACCAGTATTACCATCATGGTGCCTAGAGACCATCATCATTTGCGTTTTCTCAGATGCAAATGTTACTTGACATCTATTTCCCCAAGCTGATATAATAGCTCTTAGCTGGTGATTGATGTAGCTTAGAACAGCTGGAATTTCATCTCTTGGATAAGTGAATGTCAGTATGCAGTTGTCTGCATATGAATGGGATTCTGGGATGAAATGAAGAAGGTCATTGAAGTAGATATTCCATAACAATGGTCCCAGCACGCTTCCTTGTGGAACACTTGCCCCAATAGGATGTCATGCTAATTCCGTTCCATTGAGAACTACCCTTAGAGATCTACCATCAAGGTAATCACTGAGGAGATATAACGTAGAGCCTACAATTCCCAATGCTTGAAGTTTTGCTAAGAGGCCCTGGTGCTACACCTGGTCGAAAGCACCAGCAATGTCCAGTGCTACCACACAGCTGACTTTGGATTCATCCAGTGACTGGTGCCACTTAGTGGAGAGGTTTAACAACAGATCAGCAGCAGAGTAGCCTTTCCTGAACCTATATTGACGGTCACAAAGTAGTGAGGTGTAGTCAAAAAAAACTCTGTCATTTGTCTTGAGATTATTGTCTCAAGGATCTTACGAGTGTTTGACGGAAGTGATACTGGTCTGTAGTTGAGGATTTCTGCTCTGCTCTTCTTTTTGTGAACAGGGACTACATTTGCCTCTTTCCACAGAGAGGGCCATTTACACTGTACACTCTCTCACTCTCTCTCTCTCTCTCTCTCTCTCTCTCTCGCTATGTATATATTTATTATTTATTATTTTTTTTATTATCACACTGGCCGATTCCTACCAAGGCAGGGGGCCCCAAAAAGAAAAACTTTCACCATCAATCACTCCCTCACTGTCTTCCAAAAGGTGCTTTACACTACAGTTTTAAACTGCCAAACACCCCCCCCTTCAAGTGCGGCACGTACTTCCCCTTCCGGGCCCAAATCCGGCCTCCCGGGTTTTCCCTGAACCCCTTATAAATGTTACTTTGCTCACACTCCAACACACGCAAGAAAAAAAACCTTTTTGTCTCCTTTCCCTCCTATAAACACGCTCACGCAGCCTGCTGGAAGCCCCCAACCCCCCTCGCACACAAAACCTCCTTTACCCCCCCCCCTCCAACCTTTCCTACCGACCCCCTCCCCCCCTTTCCCCTTCTACTACAGACTGATACCCTTAAAGTTTTTCGTTTCGCTCCTTCTCTCCAATCTCCGAACCCTCAACAACCCCTCCTCACCCTCTGGACAACAGTTTTGGAAATCCCCACCCCCTCCTAATTTCCAAACCTACAAATTCCTGCTTAAATTTCCCCACACTTTCCCCTCAGACATAACTCACTGCCCCCCACCTTCTCCTCGCTGCAACATTCATCACCACTTTCCACCCATATAAGAGCATTGGTAAAAATATATCCATACATTCCCCTCTTTGCCTCCAAGGGCAAATTCTTTGTCTCCACAGACTCCTAAGGCCCCCACTCACTCTTTTCCCCATCAATTCTATATTCCCCCTTTTTTCATAGACCCATCCGCTGACACGTACCCCAAATATCGAATACTTCACCTCCTCCATACTCTCTCCCCCCAATCTATTCATCTTTATCCCTGATCTTTTTGTTTTCCCATAACCTTACTCTTTCCCTTATTCACCTTTAATTTTCTTTTTTGCACACCCCCCAAATTTATCACCAATCTCTGCAACTTTTCTTTAGAAACTCCAAGAGCACAGTGCATCAAACAAAGAGCAGCTGTGACAACTCCCACTTTTTGTGTGATTCTTTATCTTTTAAAATCCCCCGCCTCTTGTCAAGACCCTCGCTTTACTTTCTTACAAACCCCCCCAAAAAAATATATTAACAACCACGGGGACATCAAATCCTTGTTAAGGCCTACTTTTACTGAAAAATTTTCCCCCTTTCCCACTACTCTAAAAATGGCCCACTATCCCCGTAAAAAACTCTTTTAGGGTTTCAGTACCTACCTCCTACACCTACACTTTCAACATCTGCCCCATTGCCCCCTATCCACCCGTCATAAGCCTTTTCCAAATCCATAAATCCCCAAAGACCTCTTAACCTTTCTAAAAACTGTTCATTTTATGTTTCACTGAAACACCTGGCCACACACCCCCCTACCTTTCCCAAAGCCTCCTTTTCATTGCTATCCTATTCTCCCGTCTTCTCTTTAAATTTTTTCAATAAAATTTTACCATACACTTTACCGGTATACTCAGCAGACTTATCCCCCTAAATTTTTGCACTCTCTTTTTCCCCTTTTCCTTTATAAAAGGGAATAACATGCCTCTGCCCAAACCCTAGGGCCTTACCCTTCCATACATTTATTAAAAAATTGCACCAACCACTCCAAAACTATATCCCCACCTGCTTTTAACATTTCTATCTTTATCCCATCAACCCCGGCTGCCTTACCCCCTTTCATTTTACCTACTGCCTCACGAACTTCCCCACACTCACAACTGGCTCTTCCTCATCCTACAAGATGTTATTCCTCCTTGTCTATACACGAAATCACAGTTTTCCTATCTTCATCAACATTTAACAATTCCTCAAATATTCCCTCCATCTTCCAATACCTCTAACTCTCTATTTAATAACTCTCCTCTCCTATTTTTAACTGACAAATCCATTTGTTCTCTAGGCTTTTTTAAACTTGTTAATCTCACTCCAAACTTTTTCTTATTTTCAACAAAATTTGTTGATAACATCTCACCCACTCTTTTCATTTGCTCTCTTTTTACATTGCTTCACCACTCTCTTAACCTCTCTCTTTTTCTCCATATACTTTTCCCCTCCTTGCATATATATATTATATATATATATTATATATATATATATATATATATATAATATAAAATATATATATATATATATATATATATATATATATATTTAAAAGGTGTTTTCTAAACTGTGAAGATGTCTTAGAGTGACGACAGCAGGATGGGTGATGATGAGGACAGAGTTGGTGGTGGTGATGTTTCATTGTTGGCAGCGTCGAGCACTATATACCTTGTAGAAATTTTTAAAGAACTGCACTTTCTCAGTGAACCCACACAACTGGGTTTGTTTTCCGTGGGACACAGGTACGATGGAATCTCTTGACCAGCTATGGAGCCATAAAATAAGATGCTAGGGTACGATATATGTGTGGAAAAAAATTCTCCAGGTGAGGGGTATCAGCCACCTTCAGCCCTTCAGCTCCTTCAGTCCTGAGGGGCCCAGTCCTCTCAAAGGGGCAAGCATCTTGTTTACTGCTACATCGAGTAATTACCAACAGATGTTTAACCGGCGTGTACCAGTTACGGGTCATGCGACTTATTTGCAAGAGACCAGTCTTGGCAGTAGTTTTAGTTAATGAGAGACACTCAATCTCTTACCTTAGCAGGGCAAATTTAAAGGGAAAACCCTGCCCCCCACTTTACCATGATAAAGATGTACATTGTTGTCTATGCTTTAAAACAACAAAATTCAAGCATTCGCATTGCTTCATAGTGGAAGTTTGGCAAGCAGGGAAATATGCTTTATAGGCACTTTGTTTCAGGAAGTGGGGGTAGATGGAGACGCCGCAGGCTAGATTGCAATACGTAATAGTGCATTTAAAGACTCGAACTTCGCGCAAAGAACGAACAAAAGAAGTGAATGGTGCATTACTGTACCTCAGACAATCTCCATAACACATCAAAACACTTTCAAAGAAGTGTAATCACTTCTTTAATGATATTACCATGAAAGACAACCTTGTGGAACATGTGTACCAGCGTGCGTATTTCCTAACTGTGGAAAAAGTGGACATTCCCCAAAGACACTATTCTTCAATTAAGACAATGATAACAGGGGGCAAATACGGGTCAGCTACAAATACCCAGGTGCGTCTAAAAATCATAAAAACGGGTAGGTCGGCTGTGCAGGGGGATGTCCATTTATGTTTATTTGACGTACCAATACTCGGTAAAACGATGAGCATCGAGCCCATACAAGTAGTATAGTCAGTATTTTAGTTATGAAAATACTGACATAACACCCCCTAGGGGTAATTAAACATATAAATATTTCTATTTTTAGCCATAGGGATTGCATGCGATAGCTTCTCAAGACATCGCTTACAGGGGCGGCTGTGTGGCGAAAGCTGTCTTTCAAGATAAGTCCCATTCCAGTCCACTATTTAATGTCTGACTTAGCTTCTAGCATTTCCCTCAACAACATGGGTGGAAATTGTCCACTGGTTTGGCGGCAGTTTGGGGGAAAATTTTTCTCCAGGAGGGGGTACAGCCCCCTTCAGCCCCTTCACCCCCTTTACCCTGGGGGCCCAACCCCTCAGCAAAATTCTGTTGAAAATTTTTGGGCCCTTACGCTGTGTTTATTATAATATATATAAGAACACTTGCTGAAAAAAAATGACAGAAAATGTCTACACAGCCCCCCCCTGCGACGAGGTCTAAAGCTTCAAAACCATCACAAATGGGCTGCAGAGATACAATTTGTAAGTAAAAATTCCCCCCTAGGGGGGTTAGTAGCATATTTATTCAGATGGTGCAAAATACCTACTTTTTTGGTCAAAATCCCCCCCTTAGCCTTTTATAGGTTGATTACAAACCCCTTGTGATAAAAATTTGCACAACCCCCCCGTCTCAAGAAATTCGTAAATACTTGTTTTTGAAAAACGGAGCTATGGTGTTCTCAACCCCTTCGAAAATATCGGTGATTGATAGAATGAAGTGTCCTTGGATGTCCACGTTTCCTTTTAGAAACCCCACATGGTCACTATTTCCCACAAGATTTGTCTTTATTGTTCCAATGTATCACAAGAAAAAGTGATCACACCTCTTTAGGTTTATCGGTTTTTGAGACACTTTGCCACATAACGCACGATCGTGTTTTTGTTGGTTATCCTGGCGTCGTGTCACTCTCCTAGATCAAAGATATCTGCCCGACCACAGCGCTCCATCCGTCACTGGGCCCCCCAAAAAAAAAAAGGACCTATCCTTTCATCCTTTTCACCTCCTCGATGAAGCAAAGCAGAATTTTGTTTCTTTTTGTCTTAATCATAGACAAAAAGTACACTACTTTACTATGGTAATAAAGTGGGAGCAGGGGTTTTCCTTTTTTGTCCCGCAAAGTAAAATGTATTGTCTCTTAAAAAAAACCGTTTGCAACACCGCTGCAAGGGCAGGGCATTGACTACGTGGCATGCTTTTTGTGATCAATTACCCCTCTAGCATAAACAAGGGCGCTCGCCCCTTTGAGTGGCCCCTCAGGGCTAAAGGGCTGAAGGGGGTGGGAAAGGGGGGAAGGGGGCTGATACCCCCCATCCGAGAAAATTTCTCCCCCACTGGGGGGCGGCGGGGGTTTGCTGCAGGTAATATTATCACTTAAATTAATTTGATTTTTACTCGCCACCACTGTGCTTGTCTTTTCTGAAAGCTTTAGTCTGTGGGTTTCTGGGGAATCCTAAATTTTTTTTTCAAAAATGTGTTTTTCTAACGGCACAGTTTATTTATTTTCCGTTTTCACTAACCTTTTCTCAAAAAAACAACTGTCCTGATGATTCCATTTGCATCAGGTTTTGGTCACAATTTTTTCCCAAATGGCCTTGGGGCCCGGACCCTCATTGTCGATAATCATTGTCCCCAGTTTAGGACTTATGATTTCAGGAACACCGCTCCCTAGAATTTTTCTCTAAAATTTTCTCCCAAAGTTTAAACACTTTATTAAAAGGGGTTTGAATTTACGTCTGAGTTGCTCAGGGTTTGAAATAAGTAGGGTCCCTAAAG